>JAPDNY010000008.1:149777753-150100253 GCA_029375565.1 Gekko gecko
GTTGCAGCGATCGGTTCGCCTGGGGGAAACGGCTGCTTTGGAGGGTGCGTCCCGAGGCCTCTCCCCTCCCCAAATTCTCTTTCTGTTTGGGACAGCCACCTGGTCAGCGTGGTACAGTGTTCGAGTGTCAGACAAGGGTCTGGGAGACCTGGGTTTGAATTCCGGCTCTGCCACCGATGAGTAATGATTTCAGGATGAAAGAGATCTGGGGTGTTGGAATGCTCTCTGGGTTGCACTCAATGTTCCCTCTAAGCTGTGGAGTCTTGTGAGCAAAAATGCTCCTTTAGGAGCTGCTGGCATTAATGTTGTGAGCAAGCAATTCAGCTGCTGCATAAACTGGTTTGCTCTGGAGCTGTCCTTCCTGAGCTAAGACAAAAATCTGTGAGCTGGAGGCTAAAAACCTGTGAGCTGGCTCACACTGACTCAGCTTAGAGGGAACACTGGTTGCACTCTGTAAGCTGCCTTGCACCCAGTGCGGGGGTTGAAGGGTGTAATGATTTCCAGATATTTCGAAGCTGGCTTTCCCCCAACAATTTGTGTCTGTGTCTGTGCTGCTGATGGTGGGGTGTTATTCCCCAGTGGTGGGAAGAACTATAATTCATGCCCGCTGCCGGTAACATTAATTAATTGCTTTATAAATAAACACAGAAATTTTACTGAACCTAAGAAAAAAATAGGGGCAATTTTCTCCCTCTCTCACAGTGCAAGAACTCAAGTGGGCACTCCATGAAATTGCTGAGCAGTCAGGTTAGAACAGATAAAAGGCAGTCCTTCTTCCCCCAAAGAGTGATGAACACACGGAATTCAGTGCCACAGGAGGTGGTGGCAGCTACAAGCATGGACAGTTTGAAGAGGGAATTAGATAAACATATGGAGCAGAAGTCCTTCAGTGGCTATTAGCCACAGGGTATAGATAGGAACTCTCAGTCTGGGGCAGGTGATGCACTCTATTCTTGGTGCTGGAGGGGGCAGCAGTGGGAGGGCTTCTGGTGTCCTGGCCCCACTGCTGGACCTCCTGATGGCACCTGGTATTTTTGGCCACTGTGTGACTGGATGGGCCATTGGCCTGGTCCAACATTGGCTTCTCTTATGTTCTTATGTTCTGTTATGTAATATAGTATTCAGTATTTGAACTATGACTTTATTCAGATGCCTACAAACAGTACATTCCTGATGTGCCTGCTGAGCCCTATGGTTTCGAGCAAGGGAAAACTTTACCTTTAAGGCAGCCCTATTCCACTGTGCCCTCCAAGACATTTGGGCCCCAGTGGTTGCCCGAGGTCTGCATGTATCACACTCCACACACCTGGCTTTCCCCTCACCCAGAGGGGCTTTTCTCTCCATCTCTCCATTCAAGTACTGCCACCACCTGGCCTTCATAGGAACTGCCCACTAAGAGTCTGGTTAGGAGCACAGACTCTAGTCTGGGAGAACCGGGTTTGATTCCCCACTCCTCCACTTGCACCTGCTGGATGACCTTGGGCAAGCCATAGTTCTGGCAGAGCTGTTCTCTCAGGGGCAATTCTCAAGTGAGCTCTCTCAGCCCCACCTACCTCCCAGGGTGTCTGTTGTGGGGAGGGGAAGGGAAAGGAGTTTGTAAGCTGCTCTGAGACTGCTTTGAGTAGTGAAGGGTGGGGTATAAATCCAATATCTTCTTCTCTTCTTCTAAAAGGACCAGGACTTCTGGGCATGGAGCAGGGGTTGCTGGGTGTGCGTTTGTGTGGGAGGTATTTGTGAATTTCCTTCCTTGTGCCGGGGGTTGGACTAGATGACCCTGGAGGTCCCTTCCAACTCTATGGTTCTGTGACTCCTAGCTTCTCCTCTCTGTTCTGAGACCTTGTCTCTGTCTACTGCTGTCTAGCAGTGGATCACCATGGGGACAGCTTACTGCTTTGTGTGCCACTGGGGGAAAAAAGATGGCGAAGAAGAAGAAGAAGAAGAAGAAGAAGAAGAAGAAGAAGAAGAAGAAGAAGAAGAAGAAGAAGAAGAAGGAGGAAGGAGGAGGAGGAGGAGGAGGAGGAGGAGGAGGAGGAGGAGGAGGAGGAGGAGGAGGAGGAGGAGGAGTAGATTGGATTTATACCCCGCCCTTCACTACCCAAAGGAGTCTCAGAGCGGCTGACAAACTCCCTTCCCTTCCCCTCCCCACAACAGACACCCCCTGTGAGGTAGGCGGGGCTGAGAGAGCTCCTTTTTTTCAAGAACAGCTCTGACAGAACTATGGCTTACCCAAGGTCATCCAGCCAGGTGCAAGTGGAGGAGTGGGGGAATCAAACCCGGTTCTCCCAGATTAGAGTCCGCGCACTTCACCACTACACAAAATTGGCTCTCCCCCTGCCCTGCACTACAGTGAGATCAGTGGGGCTGAGAGAGCTCTTTGGAGAACCGCCCTTGAGAGAACAGCTCTGAGAGAATTTGTGACTGACCCAAGGTCACACCAGCAGCTGCACATGGAGGAGTGGGGGAATCAAACCTGGTTCTCCCGGATTAGAGTCCGCGCTCCTAACCACTACGCCAAACTGGGGTAGCCCTTTGCCAACTGATGTCTTTTCCCCCTCTTCTCGGCACTCCTTTATAAATAGCATGCCCAGAATGATGGAGATGAATATCTAATGCCCAGCATTAAAAGTTATAAAGCATTTATTAAAAGTTATAAAGCATTTATTAAAAAGAAAATGCCCACAGGCATACTCTCGGCACACTGTGTGACACAGAGTGTTGGACTTAATGGGCCATTGGCCTGATCCATACTCTCGGCACAGCACCAGATTAAGCCAGGGATTCCAAACGAGAAGGGTAAAATGCAATTCCTCTCTGTACCCCCCCCCCCCGTATACACTCTGGGCCTTGGTATAAGGCAGCCTCCTTAGCTTAAAAGGTTACCGTTGTTCTAAAGCTGGGGGTGTCGAACTCATGTGTTATGAGGGCCAGATCTGACATAAATGAGGCCTTGTTGGCCTTTTACTTTACTCAGACTCTCAGAGCAGCTTACAACCTCCTTTCCCTTCCCCTCCCCACAATAGACACCCTGTGAGGTAGGCGGGACTGAGAGAGCTCTTTCCAGAACTGCCCTTTCAAGGACAGCTCTGAGACAACTGTGGCTGACCCAAGGTCACACCGGCAGCTGCATGTGGAGGAGTGAGGAATTGAACCCGGTTCTCCCAGATTAGAGTCTGCACTCTTAATCGCTACACCAGATGGGAAGATGAGTGATTAACACTTGCAATCACTTAACAAAGAGTAATGAACACATGGAATTCACTGCCACAGGAGGTGGTGGCGGCTACAAGCAGGGATGGCTTCAAGAGGGAATTAGATAAGCATATGGAGCAGAAGTCCATCAGTGGCTATTAGCCACAAGGTATAGATAGGGACTCTTGGTCTGGGGCAAGGGATGCTCTGTATTCTTGGTGCTTGGGGAGGGCTTCTAGAGTCCTGGCCCCACTGCTGGACCTCCTGACGGCCCCTGGTATTTTTGGCCGCTGTGTGACACAGAGTGTTGGACTGGGTGGGCCATTGGCCTGATCCAACATTGGCTTCTCTTATGTTCCTATAGAGCTCAGCACTGGACATCCTCAACAAGTAATTTTTTCCTTACAGTCTTCCTTTCTTACTGAGGGTCAGCAACCTTTCAAAGATGGCAACCACGCAACAGATGCATGGACTATTCACGTCCACCCAGTGAAGTCGAATTCTGTTTTTTGAAAAGAGCAGAGCCCAGAAGCACCTTAAAGACTAACAAACGGAAGTGAGTGGCGATTCACCAAAGTAAAGAAGAAGAAGAGAAGAAGAAGAGATTGGATTTATACCCCGCTCTTCACTCGGAGTCTCAGAGCGGCTTACAAACTCCTTTCCCTTCCCCTCCCCACAACAGACACCCTGTGAGGTAGGCGGGGCTGAGAGAGCTCTGACAGAAACCGCTCTTTTTCAAGTTTTAATTCCGTGATATCCCCAGGTCTCACCTGGAGGGGTTGGCATCCCTCCATCCACAGGCAGCGAGGCTTCGGCCCCCGTGGGGAGACTGAACTGAATATCTGCTGAAGGGAAATAAACCTTTGCGGGTCCCAAGTTATTTCTCGATCTACGTTAAAAGTACCCGCTAATGTACCTTCAACAAGCAGGTAGGAGATGTCATCTCCTTGGCGGCCACAATGACAGTGATTACCGGCGACAAGGCAGATGCCAGTCGAAAATTGCCTCCTTCATTCAGAGACCGGCTACTTGGGCCCATTTCCGATGGCTCAATTATGTATAATCCGGCTCTCTTCTGGGTGGTGGTACGTTCTGCGTGCTTGTTTCCCCAGAGATATGTTTTGAAATTGTCTTATTTATTTAAGTAGGGGCGGAAACGGAACTTGGGGTCGGCTGTAATGGCCCTCGCCTGTAATGGCCGTAACAGTCCTCATCTCATCCCAGAGGAAAATTCCAGATTGGTGATTTATTTTTTTTTTTTAATAATGCAGGGAAAAATATATTCCTGAAAATGAACCGTGGCATCATTCTGGGTCCAAATGCTTTAAATAGCTTCCCGGAGAACAGTCTAAATGAATTCCCCCTTTCCCCATATATGCCCCAGAGAGCACTGCGTTCAGGGACCCAGAACCGACTGGCCCTCCCGAGTATCAAGGAGGCCAGGTTGGCAACAACCAGCGCCAGGGCCTTTTCGGCGGTGGCTCCCCTCTGGTGGAATGAGCTCCCAGAGGAGACCAGGGCCCTGCAGGACCTTATACAGTTCCGCAGGGCCTGCAAGACGGAGCTCTTCTGCCAGACCTTTGCAGCTGCTGCCACCACCACCACCATCACAGCCAGGGCACTTTTTGTAGCAGGAACTCCTTTGCATATTAGGCCACACACCCCTAATGTAGCCAATCCTCCAAGAGCTTACAGTAGCCCCTGTAAGAAGAGCTCTGTAAGCTCTTGGAGGATTGGCTGCATTAGGGGTGTGTCGCCTAATATGCAAAGGAGTTCCTGCTACAAAAAGAGCCCTGATCACAACTCTTGGTGTCACTATCGATAACAACTGACAACCATGGTGGAAGCCCAGAGCTGCCGGTCCCTGTGACTACTGCCCATCTTAGCCAGTGTTCCCCCTAAGCTGAGTCAGTGTGAGCTAGCTCACAGCTTTTTAGCCTCCGGCTCACACATTTTTATCCTAGCTCAGGAAGGAGGGCTGCAGAAGAGCAAACTAATTTATGCAGTAGCCAAATCACTCGCTCACAACTTTAATGCCAGGGGCTCACAAAGCAGAACTTTTTGCTCACCAGACTCCGCAGCTTAGAGGGAGCATTGGTCCAACCTTCCCCAACTGAAGCAGACCGATAGAACTAAAGTAGCACTGGACTGGAATTGCTAGCACTTTAATATTACGTTTGATTTTAACCAAGGCTTTTTTTCGTAGAAAAAGCCCGGCAGGAACTCATTAGCATAATAGGCCACACCCAACAGGAATTGTATTAATGTAACGGATCGTGTTTCATGTATTAAGAGAACTTTTATTCTGTTGTAAGCCGCCCTGAACCAGCTCTGGATTGGGAAATACCTGGAGATTTGGGGAATGGATCCTGGGGAGGGGAGGGACTTGAATGGGGTATAATGCCATGGAGTCCGCCTTCCAAAGTGTTGGAATAGGCAAGGTCTATTGTGCATAGATAAAGAAAATGACAAGGACAGCCTGCAGGGGGCAGCAGAGGGGACAATTAATTCGCATAGTGAGATTAGGGACTTCCTACTATTTTCAAATACTCTCCTTTCTGTCTCCTGATTGGCTCAATTGGGTTTTCCCCCTTCACCCTGCTGAGTACTGTTGTCTGCTGACTCTCTCCTAGTTAGTTAGACAGTTACACTTCTCTGTCTCTCTTTTTCTCACATAGTTTGCTCTCTTCTTAGTAAACCGGCTTTATTCTTTAAACAGCTCATGTTCCACTTTACTGCATATCTAAACTCTGCCAACACAAAGCAGCCATTGTCATCAGGTGAACTGATCGTGGTCGTCTGGAGGTCATTTTTAATCCCAGGAATTTGGGAATGTTCAGTCTGGAGAAGAGGAGGTTGGCGGGGGGGATATGATGGCTCTCTTGAAGGGTTTGAAGGGCTGTGTCACTTAGGTGAGGTCAGGGAATTGTTCCTGTTGGCAGCAGAGGAGAGGACTCACCAGAATGGGTTTGAATGAAGGGCGGGAAGGGACCGGCTGGATATTGTTGCTGTTGTTCAGTCACACAGTCCAGTTCGACTCTTTGCGACCCCATGGACCACATCAGGCCAGGCCCTCCTGTCTTCCGCACAGTCAGAGTTGTGCAACCATGGAATGAACTGCCTCAGGAGGTGCTGAGCTCCCCCTCACTGGCAGTCTTCAAGAGAGTTGCCAAGTACTACCTTGGCTGCGGCGGGGGAACCCCACCCCAAAGTGCTGGGATTGTGGAGACGTGCCCAGCATGATGACATCATCCAGAAGTGACGTCATCACGTCGGGGGCGGGACCACTATCATTTAAGGGGAAACCATATAGTTTTCCCTTGAATGATAGAGAATCCCTCCCCCCGCAACGTGCCCGATGCAATGACGTCACCTCCAGGTGACGTCATCACGCCGGGCACGTCTCCGTGATCCCGGCACTTTGAGGGTGGTGTTCCCCCCAGTGGCCCGATGCAGGCTGGCAGGTAACAGACCCATCGAGCGTGGGTTTCCCTGCCCCCCAGGGGACCTGGCAACCCTAGACTTTAAGCAGCAGCTGGACAAACCCTTGTCAGGGGTGCTCTAGGCTGATCATGCATTGAGCAGGGGGGTGGACTAGATGGCCTCTATTGCCCCTTCCAACCATCAGGTTCTATAAGATCTCCAGCCACCAGGTGGAAGTTGGCAAGACTAAGGGATGAGAGCGGGGAAGGGGGAGTGACGGTTCTTGCCGCCACCCCCCATGCTCCTAAGGGAATAAAGCAAGGCCATTCGTTCCAAGGGGGATGTGGGGCTTTCCCCCGACCAGCAGCCAGGCAGGGCCTTCCAGGTGTCCCAGAGCCATCCATCTCGCCCCTCCAAATGGAGGAAACCATTTCCTTGACCGGGAGTGCTGAGAAGAAGGACTTTGGGGAGAAAGGCACCAAGCACCCCCAAGTGCCGGTTTTTCGTCGTCCCTTCGTTTGATTTCCCAAAACTGACGCTCTTTGCTATTTGTGGAACGGCGTTATTATTTAAGGACAGGACTCTCTGCAAAGCAATCAGCTTAAAACGCCCAGGATCCTTGCCAACACAAACACATGAGTAAACAGGCTGGCCGCCGTCCAGAGGCCCGCATCATCCGCTGAGACCAACAGGACCCCGCTAGAATTGCCACGGAGGGAGCCCGGTCCGGTCTCGGTAGCCCTGGGCGAGCTCTGCTGGCTATTCGTCTCCTGATTCTCTTCCAGACAGTTCAAGATCTTACCTTGAAAGGCCTTCATAGCCCGGGGGGGCGGTGCATATCTTTGGGTACCCCACCCCACCCCTCCACATTGAGATGGGTTGACTCCGTCTGGGAAGCCATGGCCTTCAGTTTGCAAGACACATAAGAACATAAGAGAAGCCAATGTTGAATCAGGCCAATGGCCCATCTAGTCCAACACTCTGTCACACAGCGGCCAAAAATACCACGTGCTATCAGGAGGTCCACCAGTGGGGCCAGGACACTAGAAGCCCTCCCATTGCTGCCCCCTCCAGCACCAAGGATAGAGTGCATCACCTGACCCAGACTGAGAGTTCCCATCTATACCCTGTGGCTAAGAGCCACTGATAGACTTCTGCTCCAGATGTTTATCTAATTCCCTCTTGAAACTGTCCATGCTTGTAGCTGCCACCACCTCCTGTGGCAGTGAATTCCATATGTTAATCACTCTTTGGGTGAAGAAGTCCCTGTATAAATCATTGGTGCGACCTCATTTGGAATACTGTGTACAGTTCTGGTCGCCACACCTCAAAAAGGATATTATAGCATTGGAAAAAGTGCAGAGAAGGGCAACTAGAATGATAAAAGGGTTGGAACACCTTCCCTATGAAGAAAGGTTAAAACGCTTGGGGCTCTTCACCTTGGAGAAAAGACAGCTGAGGGGTGACATGATTGAGGTTTATAAGATGATGAATGGGATTGAGCAGGTTGAGAAAGAAGAACTTTTCTCCCTTTCTCACAATACAAGACACGAGCAAGGCTGCTAAGAACAGGAGGTGTGGGAGGCCAGTTTGGGTTGCCAGCCTCCAGGTGGGGCCTGGGGATCCCCGGGAATTACAGCTCACCTTCAGACTACAGAGATCAGTCCCCCTGGAGGAAATACATGCTTTGGAGGGTGGTCTCTGTGGCATTTTGCCCCACTGAGGTCCCTGTCCTCCCCAGAATCCACCCCCAAATCTCCAGGAGTTTCCCAACCTGGAGGTGGCAACACTGTACCCCATCTCCCACCAATGGAAGAAGAAGCAGGAGACAGCCAGTTGCACTGCGGGCCTGATAAAAGCCTTCCAGGGGTCTGATCAACCCCCCCGGGCCGCATCTTTGACACCCCTGATCGAACCCTTCTCAAAACCACCATCCAAGCTAGCAGCCACCGCCCAAAGCGGAGGGAATGCTTTCTACAATTACGCACCGGGTGAAAAAGTTATTTCCCTTTGCCTGCCCTAAATCTGCTTCCAATTATCCAGCTGTTGGATTGTACGAATTTAGAACTTATGTTCACCCAACCTGGAAATCTGCAGGTGATCCATCCGCTGCAAAATTGCTACTGTCAGAGCGAGGGACCCTGGGAAAGCCGCTCGTGGCCGGCGCTAAGGGGGAAAGATTGCTTTCGCAGGAGAAACAGGTGGGCCACAAAGGGATCTCCTTTGCGACAGGGAGCAACTGACAAAGGCCGTCGAAGACAGCCCAGCGTGAATTTTGTATCTGCACTTCAGGCTTTTGACATTGCTGTCCAGGGAAAGTTAAAATGACCAAACAGAGACTACGGCACCTTGACCCCATTCTGAGAAGACAAGAGTCGTTGGAAAAGGCGATCAGGCTAGGAAAAGGGGAAGTCCCAACGTGAGATGGATCGACTCGATCGAGGAGTCCACGCCCCCTCTGATACTCCATGGCTGTTGGTTTACCATGACAGCCAGTTTGGTGTAGTGGTTAAGACCGTGGACTCTAATCTGGGAGAACCGGGTTTGATTCCCCTCTCCTCCACTTGCACCTGCTGGGTGACCTTGGGCAAGCCGTAGTTCTGTCCGTGCTGTTCTTGGAAAAGAGCAGTTTCTGTCAGAGCTCTCTCAGCCCCACCTACCCCGCAGGGTGTCTGTTGTGGGGAGAGGAAGGGAAGGGAGCTTGTAAGCCACTCTGAGAGTGAGGGTGGGGTATAAATCCAATCTCCTCCTCCTCCTCCTCCTCTTCTTCTTTTTCTTCTTCTTCTTCAGACCCCACAAACAAAACCAGAAGGAAGAAGAAAAGAAGAGATTGGATTTCACTTCTTCACCCAAAGAGTGATTCACACGTGGAATTCACTGCCACAGGAGGTGGTGGCAGCTACAAGCATGGACAGTTTCAAGAGGGAATTAGATAAACATATGGAGCAGAAGTCCATCAGTGGCTCTTAGCCACAAGGTATAGATAGGAGCTCTCAGTTTGGAGCAGGTCATGCTCTGTATTCTTGGTGCTCGGGGGGGGGGCAGCAGTGGGAGGTCTTCTGGTGTCCTGGCCCCACTGCTGGACCTCCTGATGGCACCTGGTATTTTTTGGCCACTCTGTGACAGAGTATTGGACTAGATGGGCCATTGGCCTGATTCAACATTGGCTTCTCTTATGTTCTTATGTTCTTATTTATACCCTGCCCTTCACTCGGAGTCTCAGGGCGGTTTACAAACTCCTTTCCCTTCCCCTCCCCACAACAGACACCCTGTGAGGTCGGTGGGGCTGAGAGAGCTCTCTCGAGAACGGCCCTTGAGAGAACAGCTCTTGTCAGAACTATGGCTTGCCCAAGGTCACACCAGCAGCTGCAAGTGGAGGAGCGGGGAATCAAACCGGGTTGTCCCCGATTCAAGTCTGCACACTTAACCACTGCACCAAACTGGCAATGATATCATTTCTTGGACCATCACATGTGACCACCACATGTTCTTATTCTGGTCAGCACCAGCAGGAAGGGTGTGTGTGTCTAGAACAATGCTGTGGCAGTCTTGGAACCATGCTGGGGGGAAGGTATTATGATGGCTTCATTTGGGGTAGGCTGTTCCCAGTTTGTGTTAGGAATCCAGGTGTTGTTGTTGCGTTCTGGGATGTTCAAGACTGTTTTCTGCACACATGTATTGCGTCACACTATAACCATGCCTGAGCCGCACATCCCGCCATTCCTGACAATAACCTTCTTGCTGTGGGTTTTAGCACTGTATTCCAATAAAGCCTTTCTTTGCCTCAAGAATGCTTGGATCTACTTGCTTTTGAACCTGACAGGGTCTGGGGCAGAATCATTACAGATGTGAGCTTGTGTTCAGCGCCCTCAAGCTGTTTCTGACTTACGGCGACTCAGTGAACGAATGACCTCTAAAGCACCCTCTCCTTAACAGCCTGGCTCGGGTCTTGCAAACGGAGCGCCTTCGTGGCTCCCTGGATGGAGTCCGTCCGTCTCCTGCTGGGTCATCAGCTTTTCCTACCTGTTGTGTATTGACCCTGAAATAATGCCGGGTCCTGGTTAAGCCTGTTTCCCCAGAACAATAGCTTACCAGGGTAGACCAATAGAGTAACAGTATTATGTAAATAGTCTATCGTCGGGAGTGTTGTGCGTTGGGGTGTGGCGATGGCATGTTTTAAAACAGGGCAGCGGCCCTGGGGTTTGGTCTGGTGCAGTGTTCCCTCTAAGCTGAGTTTGTGTGAGCTATCTCACAGTCTTTTAGCCTCCGGCTCACAGATTTTCGTCTTCGCTCAGGAAGGAGGGCTCCAGAGCAAACTAATGTATGCAGCAGCCAAATGGCTCGCTCACAGCTTTAACGCCCGTAGCTCACAAAGCAGATTTTTTGCTCACAAGACTCCACAGCTTAGCGGGAGCATTGGTCTTGCGTGTTCCTGAAACCACTAAATAAAGTAGAGCTGGTTTACAGCAATGCGTCGAGAACCCAGTCTTTAACACTAGCATTCTCGGCTTTTCCAGCGACTCTTGTTTTCTCATAACAGGGCCAAAATACGATAGGCTCGGTTTGGTCATTTTAGCTTCTAAGGGAGAGTTCACGCTTGATGTGATCTGGGGCCCACTTCTTTGCCTCCCGAGTGGTCCACATTTCAAAGGAATCGGCTTCCTTCCTGCCAGCTTTCTTCTCCGTCCAGTTTTCACACCCATACCACAGAGTAACGAGGAATAGCACGGTATGGCCATTTGAGATAAATGACACCAACATCTCACGGCACACAATCCTCCCTCTCCTCTGACTCGCTGAATTGCGAACACACGCTGAATTGCGAGCCCGCTGAATGGCAAACACATGTGGCAGAGGGGCTCCGTTTTACCACTGTCTCCCCCCCCCCAAAGTAGCTCATTTTCTGTGCTTGTGCATGTCTCTAGACCGCTATGGCAGTGAAACAACAGGCCGTGGAGGTGACTGGCTGGCAGGGCTGCAGTGCTCCCTCTAAGCTGTGGAGTCTTGCGAGCCAAAATTCTACTTCGTGAGCTCCTGGCATTAAAGCTGTGAGCGAGCGATTTGGCCGCTGCATAGAAGAAGAAGAAGAAGAAGAAGAAGAAGAAGAAGAAGAAGAAGAAGAAGAAGAAGAAGAAGAAGAAGAAGAAGAAGAAGAAGAAGAAGCAGCAGCAGCAGAAGAAGAAGAAGAAGAAGGAGGAGGAGGAGGAGGAGGAGGAGGAGGAGATTGGATTTATACCCCGCCCTTCACTTGAAGTCTCAGAGCGGCTGACAAACTCCTTTCCCTTCCCCTCCCCACAACAAACAGACACCCTGTGAGGTAGGTGGGGCTGAGAGAGCCCTGACACAAACTGCCCTTCCCACTCTAGCCCCAATGTCCATCTCTATGTGACTCCACCAGTGATTCATGGGAATGATTTAAGCGGCTTAAGAACATCGCTCCGGTCCCATTCTCTCAGATTACTTTCTCTTGAGGGGTCTAAGACTTGCTCGGAGAATTCTCCGCACCCTGCCCAAACTTCAAGTCCTAGGATTCGGGGGGGGGGGGAGTTGTAAGAGTGAACCTGTTAGAAACCCACGTGCAAGTCTGCAGGGTGGTTATACCAGGGAGTGGGGAAATGAAGCTGTCAGGACGTTTGCAGTGCCTTGTTCCCCTGTTCCTCCCGAGAGACAGCTACTCCCGGAGCAGTGCTGCTAACATTTCAGGGGAAATTGCCCTGCGGCCGTAAAATACCAGGAGGCAGAAAGCGGCGGACCAGGCCGGCGTGGTATTTTGTGGGCTGCTGCGTTTGCCCTTCACCACTCCGTGCCGGCGTCGGGAGACAGCAGAGCCCCCGCCATGTTGTGATGGATATGCAAACAGACAGGCCACTCCGGGGCGCGGGAGGATGCCCTGATTCAGGAGCTGACATCTTCCCTTTGTGCCCCTGCCAAGCCGACGCTGGGACAGTGGCGCGAGGGAGGTGACCGTGTGGAAGGAGACATGCCGTTTCTCAGAGCAGACGTCCAACAAAGGTCCTGACCCATTTCGGACATTAAAGATGCCTCACCACTTTCTTTCCTTCTCCCTTTGGTTTTCGGTCCAAGATGAAGGTTGTTAACCTCGAGGCCTTGGCCGGGATCCAGGTGCCGTAATGGCGTGCTAACTTCCTCCCCGAGTTAAATTTTGCTTCGCAGAGACTTGCCGGGCAGCTTTATGAAGGAGAGGTTCTCGAATAAGGTCACAGCTGCAACTGGGCCTTGCAGAGACCTTCCTTGGCGGGAAGCGATCGAGACGGGTAGCTGCATTAGTTTTTCTGTGTAGCCATAGAAAAGTGCTAGAGTCCCGTAGCACCTGAAAGGCTAATTTGAGGCAGGGTAGGAGCTTCCATACGGGCTGCTATGGCTCAGTGGTTCAGACGCTGAACTGCAGACCGGAAGGTCGGTAGTTCAGCAGTTCGAGACCCGAGAGTGCCGCGTGACGGAGTGAGCTCCCGTCTCTGGTCCCAGCTCCTGCCAACCGAGCAGTTCAAAAGCAAGAAACTGCAAGTAGATAAATAGGTACTGCTTTGGTGGGAAGGTAACAGCGTTCCGTGCACCTCGGCGTTTAGTCATGCCGGCCACATGACCACAGAGAAGTCCTCGGACAGCGCTGGCTCTTCGGCTTGGAAACAGAGATGAGCACCACAACCCTAGAGTCGGATTCGACTGGCTTTCAAGCAAGGGAACCTTTACCTTAGGAGCTTCCATGAGTCACTGCAGTGACTCATGAGATCCCCTACCCTGCCACAAATGTTGTGAAGGTGCTTTTGGACTTTAGTTGCTGTAGATTTTCTGGGCTGTGTGGCCGTGGTCTTGGCATTGTAGGACCTGACGTTTCACCAGTAGCTGTGACTGGCATCCTCAGAGGTATAACACAGAAAGATGGAGTACTCTCTGTGTGTCAAGGTGAGAAGAAAAATGGTAGGCAGGTAATTTATATCTACTCAGGAAGGTGGGGTAGGGCTGAGTCATCATCTTGTACGAATTCCCCAGGCTGTGAACATGCTAATGGAGGAGCTTTCCTGAGGAGGTTCTTTTGTCTATGGATTGTTTCCTGAGGAGGTTTCCTGTTTCCTGAGGAGGTTCTTTTGTGTGTGGATTGTTTCCTGAGGACTCTTTAAAGTGCGAGCGGACTCTTGATCTTTTCTACCCCCTTAGTGGGAAGAGAGAGATAACTTTTTACAAGCATTGGACGGGACTTAGCTAGGGTTGCTTCGGGGCACGGGGAGGGTGCAGCTTCCCAATGACCCACACTGTGATGTCACTTCCGGGTAAAAAAGGAAGTGCTGACATCTCGCTCCAGGAACTGACAGAAAACCACAGAGTTTCTAGTAATTCCTAGATTAACGTGATATCCCATCTGGGTTGTCACCAGAAATGATGTCATGGCTACTCCAGTGACGTGGTTGAAGTTATTATTTTTTCTCGTGGTGCCACTCAGAGCAGCGGCGGGCAACAGAGGCTGTTGGCGGGAGCATCCTGTCACAACGGGAGGGCTAGCGCCAATGCTCCCTCTAAGCTGTGGTCTTGTGAGCAAAAATTCTACTTTGTGAGCTACTGGCATTAAGGTTGTGAGTGAGCGATTTGGCTGCTGCGTAAATGAGTTTGCTCTGGAGCCATCCTTCCTGAGCTAAGACAAAAATGTGTGAGCCGGAGGCTACAAAACGGTGAGCTAGCTCACAGTATCCCAGCTTAGAGGCTTCCAGGTCCAAGCTGAGTGAGTGTGCGCTAGCTCACAGTTCTTTAGCCTCCGGCTCACACATTTTTGTCTCAGCTCAGGAAGGAGGGCTCCACAGCCAGCTAATTTTGGCAGCAGCAAAATCCCTCGCTCAGAACTTTAATGCCAGGAGCTCACGTGGTAACATTTTTGCTCACAAGACTCCACAGTTTAGAGGGAACATTGGCTAGACTCCGCACACGTCGGACGTGTTTTGAACATTTGTACTCAGGCGAAAGGAGCTGCGGTGGCTCAAGTGGTTAAGATGCTGAACTGCAGGCTGTGGAAGGTCGGTAGTTCAGCAGTTCGAGACCCAAGAGTGCCGCGTGACGGAGCGAGCTCCGTCTCTGGTCCCAGCTCCTGCCAACCTAGCAGTTCGAAAGCAAGAAACTGCAAGTAGATAAATAGTTACCACTTTGGTGGTGTCAGGTTTTGAAAATCAAGTAGATCCAGTCATTCTTGCACAAAGAAAGGTTTATTGGATTATCTTGTTATAAACCCACAGTAAGAGGTCATTGTCAGGAATAGGGGGCAAAGCAAAGCAAGCTAACTTATAGTGTGATGCAATGAAGCGCCTAGCAAATAGAACTTGAGCACTCGCGCGGGAACTCCCGGCGGGAGAAATACTTTGTGAGCGGGAGACTACTCCCCCTCCCCTTGCCTTCCCAGGACTGGAAAATTCTCATCTACACAAGAATAGCCCAAAGCCTACATTCAAGGCCACCGTGATAAGGAGAAGCGGCAGGGAAGAAGCTCCCACGTTTCTGCCTGCATACCTACGCAAGCGCATAGCGGGGATAGGAAACACACAACAATGACTTCAGTGAGAAACATCAAATGCAGCTTTTTCTTACATTCTGCCCTTCCCAAAACACCACCCACCCGCCACTTAGGAAGGAGAGAACGTGGGCCCCCGGGTTTATGAGGGTATCGATTGTGAAAGTTTCGCAAGTGATCAGGTGCATTAATATCCGAAACTTTCACCCACTCTTTATGCTGGGGCCCGAAATGTACCCATTGGACCAGGTACAGAAGTTGTCCACGTAAAATCTTAGAGTCAAGGATATCCGCAATCTCGTAGTGTTCTTCATCATCAATCATCAGAGGGGGGAGGCTCCGGCATCGTAGTTTGCCATTTAGTCGGGGGTAACGCAGGTTTGAGGAGGCTGTAATGGAAAATTGGATGTATAGCTTTAAGAGACTTAGGCAGATCTAGCTGAACAGTCACTGGATTTATACATCGTAACACTTTGAAAGGACCAACAAATTTCCAAGCCAGTTTTCTGGACTGTTGCTGCAACTTTAAGTTTTTCGTAGATAGATAGACGGAGTCCCCTGGTTTTAGATTCCATCCCCCTGCCCTTTTTTTATCTGCTTGTTTCTTGTACTGTGCCTTGGCTTCATTCAAAGTCTCAATAATTAGGGGCCAAGACTCACGAAAAGTTTTACACCATACTGAAGCTTTCCCCACCCCTTCCCCCGGTTGCAGAAAGGGGAGAGGGGGCTGTCATAACCCATGGCCGCTTTGAATGGTGACATCTTCGTGGAAGCGTGCCATGAGTTGTTGTAAGCAAACTCTGCTAATGGCAGTAAATCAACCCAATTGTCTTGTTGATAGTTAGAAAAACATCTCAGGTATTGCTCCAATGTCTGGTTTACTCTCTCCGTTTGCCCATCAGTTTCAGGGTGATAGGCAGTACTGAGAGCACGTTCAATACCCATGAGGGTCATTAACTCCGACCACAATTTAGAAACAAATTGACTTCCTCTATCGGATATTATTTTCAGTGGTAATGTATGTAGTCTGGCAATGTGTTGAAGAAATGCCTTAGCCAAGGCCCTGGCAGTTGGCAGACCGGGGAACGGTATAAAATGCGCTTGCTTTGAGAACAAGTCTACCACCACCCAAATGACCGTCATCTGTCTAGAAGGGGGAGATCAGTGATAAAGTCCATCGAAATTACTTCCCAGGGTCGGGTCGGGGTGGGGAGAGGCTGTAGGAGACCTGGAGGTTTCCCCGGACGGTTTTTACAACGGTTGCATGTTGGGCATGACTGTATATAGAGTGATAACTCCTGTTTCATTCGGGGCCACCAGAACCCACGCTGCAGAAGTTTTAAGGATTTCACATATCCGAAGTGCCCTGCAGATTTTGAGTCATGAACTGTTTGCAACATTTGGGATCGAGTGGCTGCAGGAACAAACATCTTATTCCCCTTAAACCAGCAACCGTTTGGATCACATCTCACATCATCCCTGCCTCGCAACTCACTTGTTTCTTGCGGGGTGATGTCAGTGAGAAATTGTTTCTCCCAGGGTAAGGTTTGGATAAGATTCTCTGAGATTCGTTTGGCCTTGCGGGTTACAACTGCACCGACCAGTTGTTCTGGGGTAAACATAGACTCTTGTACCTCCACCCTCTTACTGAAATGTTGGGGAAGACGGGAAAGAGCATCCGCCAAGTGATTAGCCTTCCCTGGAAAGTGGTGAAGAGTAAATTGAAACTTGGAGAAGAACTCAGCCCACCTAAATTGTTTAGCATTTAAATTCCGGGGTTTCCGTAGTACCTCAAGGTTTTTATGATCAGTCCATATTTCAAACGGTACTTGGGAACCCTCTAACCAATGCCTCCATGTGATTAATGCTAAACGTATAGATGCAGCTTCCTTATCCCAAATCGGCCAGAACCTTTCGGTATCATTGAATTTTCTTGATACATAAGCTAGTGGTTGCAGCTGTCCCTGAGCATTTTCTTGTAAAATCACCCCACCCATAGCAGTATCTGATGCGTCAACCTGGACCACAAATTTCTTTGTCTCATCTGGGTGTGCTAGTATTGGCTCAGACGTGAACAGCTGTTTTAATTGATCAAATGCATATTGACACTGAGGCGTCCAGTTCAAAGGGGCCCCCGGCATTGAAGCCTTGGATCCCTTCCCCTTAGTCTTTAGAAGTTCGGTAAGGGGGAGGGCAACTTGGGCAAAATGGGGTAAGAATTGACGGTAAAAGTTGGCGAAACCGAGAAAACTTTGGAGCTGTCGTCTGGTTTTTGGGGGCTCCCACATTACAACATCCTGGACCTTCTTTGGGTCCATTTCCAACCCCTCAGAGGATATGCGGTACCCCAGAAAGTCAATACATTCCTGATGAAATTCACACTTTGACAGTTTCACGAATAGTTTGTTGTCTAAAAGCCTCTCCAGTACTTTTCGCATGAGTATGGTGTGGGATTTTAGGTCTGGGGTATAGACCAAGATATCATCCAAGTAAACGACCACCCCCTTGAATAAGTAGGGGTGTAGGACCTCATTGATTAAGTTCATGAAGACCCCTGGTGCCCCTTGTAAACCGAATGGCATCACCCGATATTCAAATTGCCCCAGCGGGGTATTAAATGCCGTTTTGTACTCATCCCCTTCTCTGATGCGAACTCGAAAATAGGCATCTCTCAAATCCAGTTTAGAGAACACTTTCCCTTTTGCCACCTCTGCCAATAAGTCTTTGATGAGGGGCATTGGGTAGGCATTGGTTGCAGACACTGCGTTAAGACCCCGGTAATCCGTGCAGAGTCTGAGCCCCCCATCTTTCTTTTTACAGAACAATACCGGTGCTGCAAACGGGGATGACGCTGGCCTGATAAAACCACGAGCCAGATTTTTATCAATAAAGCGGCGCAGTTCTTGCTTCTCACCAGGACTCATGGCATAAATTTTCCCTTTGGGCAATTTCTGCCCCGGAAGAATTTCAATAGCACAGTCAGAGTTGCGGTGGGGGGGTAGTTCATCCGCCTCCTCCTCCTCAAAAACCCTAGTCAAATACTGGTAATCCCTAGGGATGCGGTTCAGATCCTCCATTGCTAGGCAAGCGCGTGGAGGTTCATTGCAGGGAAGGTTCCCCCACCCTGGGTCCCATTTGTGTTCGGCACATTTCGGTGAGATAAATTGAACATCCCCCTCTTCCCATAGAATGTAAGGATTGTGCCCATGCAGCCAAGGACTACCCAATACTAAGGGAAATTGGGCTTGAGGAGCTATCACAAATGAACGCAGCTCCCAGTGGGCACCGATGCCGATTCTTAGCGGGACAGTCTCAAATCGGCATGGCTCTTTCATTGGAGACCCATCCATCTGTGTAAAAGTTATCGGGTCTTTCAAGTTGACCACGGCTGCCTCCAGCCCTACCACCATAGACGGGTTTATGAGGTCCCTCCCACACCCCGAGTCAATGAGGGCTCGAACCCGAATGTGGGTCATCATGGCTGGGTTCATTACTAGGACAGTCACAAAGAAGAGAGAGGGGTAATTGCTCACCAATTTAGGCGCCTCAGGTGTTGGGCCCTGTTGTGTAACGCCATTCACAAACAGGACCATCTCATTTCCCTGCACCTCATTCTCTTCCTCCAGCAAGAAGTTATCCAGTTGATCCGGCCCCGCGAAAAGGGCCCGTGGGTTGCGTGGTTTTGCTGTGCCTTTCTTCGGGGTGGGGTTCATCCATCGTCTGGGTTCTTCTTGTTGTAGGGCCCGATTAGGGTCCCCTTTTGGGCAAGCAGCTGCGAAGTGTCCCTTTTCCCCACACCGCAGGCAGAGACCCTGCCGCATACGCTGATCCCTCATTCCACCTGGGGTGGTTGCCGGTTTGGACTTGGCTGGGCCCGCCGTCGAACTCGGACGGTGGTAACCGAACGATGAGTCCAGTTTCATCATGCGTAGTCGACTCTCGGCCTTTTCGGCTTCCTCCATCCAACCTTGGAGGGTACGAGGCTGCTGAGAGCTGAGGATGTTATTGCGGATGTCGACTGCTAGACCCATTCGATATTGTTGGGCCAGAACCGCATCAGTCCAATCCCGAATTTTCACAGCATGCCTTTGAAACTCCCTGGAATACTCGCGCACTGAGAGTTTACCTTGTCGGAAGGTACGAAGGAAAGCTTCTGCCTTTTCCGCTGCCCCCGAATCCTCGAAGCGATTTCTCAAAGCCCACATGAAGTCATCTACATTCCCCAGCTCCGCGGCCTCCAGATCATGGAGAGCAACATACCAGCTTGTCGCACTCCCCCGGAATCTGGATGCGATAAACTCCACCTGCTGTTCTTCATCTGGGAAAATATGGCCCCATCTTTGGATAAATTTTCCGACCTGCAATATGAAAAAAGACACAGTCTCTGGATCTCCATCAAAAGTAATTTCAAGCATATCCTTAGGTCGGATTACTGGGGGGCCTGAGCCATAACCGGAATCGGCTGCATAAGAGGGACCGGAGCCGGTGGTTGGGGCGGAGGTGCAGCAGGCGGCTGGAGTGGCCCTGGTTGGCCTGGCCCTGGAGCTGGTGCTGGCCCGACTGGTGGAGGCGGAGCTGGTGCCGGCTGGCCCGGTCCTGGACCCGGGGGTGCTGGTTGAGCCGGTCCTGGACCCGGAGGTGCTGGTTGGCCTGGCCTCGGACCCGGAGGAGGAGGAGGTGGTCGTCCCGGTATCAACGGTGGCGCCGGGGCTGGTGCTGGTCTAGGCTGTGTCAATGGATGCGCCCGAATAGCTTGGTCCATCATCTGTGGTAGGGACTGCATTAGTTTGCTCATGTCCTTCACCAGACGTCGGGTGTCCTCTTGAATAGAGTCCATGCGAGCGTCGGTATCTGGCCCCGACCCAGTTCTGGGAGAACCTCGAGGTACTCTCCCCTGGGGAAGTCCAAAACTGCCTCTGGGATCAATCAAATTGTCTCGGCTTTGGCTCCCCGGCAAAGTCCATGTCGACTGGGTAGTATCCAACAGGTTCTTTGACCAATCGCGTGACCTACGATAGGTCACCCCTTTATCCCATGGCGTTGGGACTCCGGGAACATAGGTTCGGGGTAGCACTCCTCCTTGAGACGGCAGGTGCCCGGCCGGGCTATAGACTGGGAGAGCGTACTGAATCCCCAATGTGCTTAGAACTGGCGGGGTCAACACTCCGGCTCCCGATTGTGATGCTGGTGCAATCAAAACTGTGGTGGTAGTCACCGGCACAGTAGTGGTGGTCGGGAGGGTGACCACTGCGGTCGCCACGGTGGTAACAGGAACCGTGCCCCCTAAGGTAGCGGCCGCCGCCGCTGCGCCTGTGGCTCCTGTAGTGGCCGTCACCGCTGCGGTCCCCGTACCCCCTGGAGCAGTTGGTACTGTCGCTGCGCCTGTGGCTCCTGGACTAGTAGCCGCCGCAGCTGCTCCCGTGGCTCCCGTACCCGCTCCACTCATCTTGGTAGACGGCGGAAACTGACGGTAGTGGGAATGATGATGATTCCTGACAATTTCTGTCAGGTTTTGAAAATCAAGTAGATCCAGTCATTCTTGCACAAAGAAAGGTTTATTGGATTATCTTGTTATAAACCCACAGTAAGAGGTCATTGTCAGGAATAGGGGGCAAAGCAAAGCAAGCTAACTTATAGTGTGATGCAATGAAGCGCCTAGCAAATAGAACTTGAGCACTCGCGCGGGAACTCCCGGCGGGAGAAATACTTTGTGAGCGGGAGACTACTCCCCCCCTCCCCTTGCCTTCCCAGGACTGGAAAATTCTCATCTACACAAGAATAGCCCAAAGCCTACATTCAAGGCCACCGTGATAAGGAGAAGCGGCAGGGAAGAAGCTCCCACGTTTCTGCCTGCATACCTACGCAAGCGCATAGCGGGGATAGGAAACACACAACAATGACTTCAGTGAGAAACATCAAATGCAGCTTTTTCTTACAGGTGGGAAGGTAACAGCGTGTCCGTGCGCCTTGGTGTTTAGTCATGCCGGCCACATGACCACGGAAACATCTTCGGACAGCGCTGGCTCTTCGGCTTTGAAATGGAGATGAGCACCGCAACCCTAGGGTCGGATTCGACTGGCTTTCGAGCAAGGGAACCTTTACCTTTTTACTCAGGTGAATCTGTGTTTAAATCACTCCCACCATCCGCCTGGGTGGAAAGGTGGCACAAAGATGTTTTAAATGAAACACTTGGGACCAAAACAGCCGTCAAGCTGGGTGACCTGCCCAGCATTTATAGCGGCAGTGCCCATTAGAGAGTGGCATTTAGCTATTACAGTGCTGATTTTAAGACGGAAAAAAAGAACAGACAGAAGAGAGGTGAAGTTGAATGTTGGGCTGTTTAACTAGGATTGCTTGAGAAATTCCTGGAGCTTTGGGGGCGGAGCTTGAGGAGAGCAGCCTTTGGGGAAGGGTACGATCCCACAGAAACTGGGTATAATCCCATTGAGTATAATCCCATAGAGGCCGCTTTCCCACAACCAGTTTGGTGTAGTGGTTAGGAGTGCGGACTCTAATCTGAGAGAACTGGGATTGATTCCCCACTCCTCCACATGCATCAGCTGGTGTGACCTTGGGCCCGTCACAAGTTCTCTCAGAGCTGTTCTCTCAAGAGCAGTCCTCGAAAGGGAAAGGAGTTTGTAAGCTGCTCTGAGACTCCTTTGGGTAGTGAGGGACGGGGTATAAAGCCAATCTCCTCCTCTTCTTCTACACCATCTTCAGCCCTACCTACCTCACAGGTGTTGTCGTTTGAGATGGGGAGTGGGCTTAAACGAGTGGTAGGCGTGGACTCTAATCTGGAAGAACCGGGTTTGATTCCCCACTCCTCCAACTTGCAGCTGCTGGATGACCTTGGGCAAGCCATAGTCCTGTCAGAGCTGTCCTTGAAAAAGAGCAGTTTCTGTCAGAGTTCTCTCAGCCCCACCTACCTCACAGCGGTGTCTGTTGTGGGGAGGGGAGGGAAAGGAGTTTGTAAGCTGCTCTGGGACTTCGAGTGAAGGGCGGGGTATAAATCCCATCTCCTCCTCCTCCATTTTCTGATCTCAACAGTGACCTCTGCAGTCTGGAGACCAGATGTAATTCCAGGGGCTCCCTAGGCCTCCCCTGGAGGAAGGCAACCCTCTGTGTTTCATACATCATCCGACAGCAAACCCAGGCTTGCCACCAAGGGGACACCTAACAGCAGCTGCAGCCGACCTTCTTGCAAGGGACACCTGATGGATTCGAGCGCTAAAGAAGGACGCTGCGTAAAGCAGCCTCCAAAAGAGCAAAGCAATGCATACTTACTCCAGAGCAAGGCTCTCCTTGGAAGAGAGGATCACCCCCAGGCAGCCTCCTGCACTGGATCGAGCCCTCTGTGGACGTGTTTCTCAGAGGGAAATGAAAACCTGCCTGGACTGTCCCAGCACCTCCGTGGGGCAAATCACCAGGACATCGGAAGTTACGGAGAGAGCTTCAGCGGCCCAAACACAGGCCGGACGGCTGGTTGCAGCTGCCACAATCGATAGAGATGACATAAGACTGATGCGCTGCCCGGGAACAAAGGCCCCGCAGAACACATGCCAAATGATTAATCAGGAGAGAAGCCATTATCAAGACAGATTGGGGGGGGGGAGCTCTCTGTATTGCGCAGGTGAGGCAGCCGAAGGCGCCCGGTGGCGTCCCGTAAGTACGTGGCGGGAGGATTTCTGAAAGGCTTCAAAGTCACTCAGAGGACTCCCGGGAAGGCCCGCCTCTTTTGAGAAGGCATTCAGGGGAAAAGTGCCGTTGCGTAATTCCATTTTAGGGGGGTACATGCCGCCTCGAGGAGAGACGGCATTTATCAGTTTTGTGTGGGCCCATTGATTTTCTTTAATGACTTCACTGCGAATTTTAATAAGCCATAAACGACCTTGAGGGACGGAGGGGGAGGGGGGAATACTTCAAGTACGTACAGGCACGGGGATAATTCCAGAGGGTCGCCACGTCGGGGTCTGCTAGATCTTGAGTCCAGGGCTGGGAAAATGCACGAACAGACATGAAGGCTGCCTTGTACAGAACCAGGGCACCAGTCCGTCGAGGCCAGGATTGCCTGCTCAGGCCGGCAGCCGCTCTCCAGGGTCTCAGGCGGAGGTCTTTGCACATCACCTGCCTCCTTTTAACTGGAGATGCCGGGGATTGAACCTGGGACCTTCTGCATGCCGAGCAGATGCTCTTCCACTGAGCCACAGCCCCTCTCGAAATTAGTATTGCTTATTCAGGCAGGCAGTGGCCTTCCAGAGTGTCAGGCAGAGGTCTTTCTTATCACCTGCTACCTGATCTTTTCCACTGGAGATGCCAAGGATTGAACCTGGGACCTTCTGCATGTGAAACGACAGTGAGCCACAGACCCTCTAGAGAAATGCAGCCATTTTAGAGAATTCACATTGGCTGGTTCTTGAGAGGAGGAGGAGGACGAGGACGAGGAGGATGAGGAGGAGATTGGATCTATACCCCGCCCTTCACTACCCAAAGGAGTCTCAGAGTGGCTTGCCATCTCCTTTCCCTTCCCCTCCCGACAACAGACACCCTGTGAGGTAGAAGAAGAGGAAGAGATTGGATTTATACCCTGCCCTTCACTGCCCAAAGGAGTCTCAGAGTGGCTTGCCATCTCCTTCCCCTTCCTCCCGACAACAGACACCCTGTGAGGCAGAAGAAGCAGAGGAGGAGATTGGATTTATACCCCGCCCTTCACTACCCAAAGGAGTCTCAGAGCGGCTCACAAACTCCTTTCCCTTCCCCTCCCCACAACAGACACCCTGTGAGGTAGAAGAAGAGGAAGAGATTGGATTTATACCCCGCCCTTCACTGCCCAAAGGAGTCTCAGAGTGGCTCACAAACTCCTTTCCCTTCCCCTCCCCACAACAGACACCCTGTGAGGTAGGTGGGGCTGAGAGAACTTCTGACAGAAACTGTCCTTGAGAGAACATCTGTGCCAGAGCTTGTGACTGACCCAAGGTCATCCAGCAGCTGCAAGTGGAGGAATGGGGAATCAAACCCGGTTCTCCCAGATTAGAGTCCACGCACTTAACCACTACACCAAACAGAATAAGTCAGGGGTGACCACTCCATGTCTGGAGAAGAAAGCAGCATGCAAAAGCCATAAATGGGGGATAATCCACGGGGCTTTCTGTTATGAGCCCAGCAGTCTTTTCATAATGTCAGACTTTCCTTCCGAACACTGCAGGCATGAATGTCACGGTGCTCCGAAATCCTGTGGGCACCGCTGGGCACCACTAATGGACTGTGCAGAGGCTGGGGCTAGGCTCGAGTTAAAAATTCAGGAGGTCGGCAAAAGCGAATCTCTGGAAAAGAAAAGTCTACGCTCTCAAATGGGCTTTTGGGTCTTGAGTGCAGGAGGAAAAATTGGACCGTCTCTCTGCACCGAGGTGGTCCTTGAGAACGACCGAAGCCTGGTGCGTGAAACAGTTCGTAATCTTTCTAGCAAGTCCTGCGAGGTAGGCCACTGTTGCTTTTCAGGCAGGTGGCACCCTGGGAGAGGGTCTTCTCGCCCCGGTGCCAAAATTAGGATGTTTGTTGGTTCCTTTGCATCACGGTCTTCCACCAGTAGGTGGAGACATTTTGCGTTGTCTGGTGTTCCCTAAATGACCCTTCCTTCCTCTTTCGTGGAGAGACAGTGCATTGTCATGGTTAAAAGAGCTGAACTCAGGCTAGTAACTGGGTGACCCAGGTTCGAATCCTCAGTCTGCCATGGAAGCCTGCTGGGTGATCTCAGGCCAGTCACACGCTCTCTCAGCCTAGCCTACCTCACAGGGCTGTTGTCAGGATAAAATGGAGGAGAAGAGAAGGATGTAAGATACTTTGGGCCCCCGTGTGGGAGGGAAGGCAAGGTAGAGGTGAAACAAACAAACAAAGGAGCATTAATTGCCGTCCGTGTGTTTTATCCAAGTGTTTTGGCTTTGGTTTTCCCTGGCTGTACTTTTACAATGTTTTGTTTTCAATTGTTAGCCACCGTTGGGCAGCAAGGGGAGACAGAAATGTTGTAAATCGGGGTGGATGGATGGGTGGATGGATGAGAAGATGGAAGATAGATAGGATAGATGATGGATGGATGGATGGATGGATGGATGGATGGATGGATGGATGGATAGATAGATAGATAGATAGATAGATAGATAGATAGATAGATAGATAGATAGATAGATAGATAGATAGATAGATAGATAGATATAGATGGATAGATGGATAGATGGATAGATGGATAGATAGATGATAGATAGATGATGATGATAGAAGATAGATAGATAGATAGATAGATAGATAGATAGATAGATAGATAGATAGATGATAGATAGATAGATAGATAGATAGATAGATGCAAAAATGATAGGTAGATGATAGGTAGGTGAGAGAGAGAGATGAGAGATATGTACATAGATTGTAGATACATACATAGAGCCAGTTTGGTGTAGTGGTGAAATGTGCGGACTCTAATCTGGGAGAACCGGGTTTGATTCCCCACTCCTTTACTTGCAGCTGCTGGATGACCTTGGGCAAGCCATAGTTCTGTCGGAGCTGTACTTGAAAAAGAGCAGTTCCTGTCAGAGCTCTCTCAGCCCCACCTTCCTCCCAGGGTGTCTGTTGTGGGGAGGGGAAGGGAAAGGAGTTTGTAAGCTTCTCTGAGACTCCCTTGGGTAGTGAAGAGCAGGGTGTAAATCCAATCTCTTCTTCTTCTTCTACCTCACAGGGTGTCTTTTGTGGGGAGGGGAAGGGAAAGGAGTTTGTAATCCGCTCTGAGACTCCTTTGGGCAGTGAAGGGCGGGGTGTAAATCCAATCTCCTCCTCCTCCTCCTCCTCCTCCTCCTCTTCTTCTTCTTCTTGATAGATGATAGATAGATAGATACATGATAGATAGATAGTTGATGGATAGATGATAGTTGATAGCAGATAGATAGATGATAGCTAGATAGATAGATAGATAGATAGATAGATAGATAGATAGATAGATAGATAGATAGATAGATAGCAGATGGATAGATAGATAGATAGATAGATAGATAGATAGATAGATAGATATAGATAGATAGATAGATAGATAGATAGATAGATAGATAGATAGATAGATAGATAGATAGATAGATAGATAGATAGATAGATAGATAGATAGATAGATAGATAGATAGATAGATAGATAGATAGATAGATAGATAGATAGATAGATAGATAAGCCTGTTCTGACTGCCAGTTTTGTTTCAGGGCCCATCAGTGCGATTAAATCAAGTTTCATTTAGCGTGGAGTCTTCAGCACAGCACGAATGTACTTCGGAAAGGGGCAACAAGAAGCAAAGCGGAAACAGCATCACACAAGCCCAACAATTTGCCCAAAGGTCAGGAATCCAGAAGGAAGAGGGGCAAAGGACACAGGAACATACCTTGCCTTATACCGGTCACAGACCACTGGTCCGTCGAGGTCAGCAGTCATCCACCCGGACGGGTGAGATCGCGGAACTTGAGTTCATTCAGAGATTCAGAACTATTGAGCCCCCCCCCGCCCCCCAGGCTGACAAGGGACACAGGATTCTTATCTCACTACAGATGCTAATTTTCTGCCCTGAAGCATTTCTGCTAATCGAGCTGATAGCATTTTGCAATTGTACTTTTGCATTCTGACTTCCTTCTTTCCTATACCTCCCCCCCCACACACACACCTTCTGACTGGAATAGAAAGGCTAACGTAAAGGTAAAAGTTTCCCTTGCTCAAAAGCCAGTCGAATCCGACTCTAGGGATGCGCTGCTCATCTCCGTTTCCAAGCTGAAGAGCCAGCGCTGTCTGAAGATGTTTCCAAAGTGGTACTACTTTATCTACTTGCAATTTCTTGCTTGCGAACTGCTAGGTTGGAAGGAGCTGGGACAAAAGACGGGAGCTCACTCCATCATGCGGCACTCAGGTCTCGAACTGCTGAACTACCGACCTTGGAAGACGAGACATTCAGAGGTGACTCACCATGGCCTGCCTCTGTGCAGCAACCCTGGTCTTCCTAGCAGGTCTCCAGTCCAAGCGCCCTGACCTGGATAGCCCAGGCTGGCTTGATCCTGTCAGATCTTGGAAGCTAAGTGACGTTAGCCCTGGCTACTATTTGGATGGGCGACCTCCAAGGAATACCAGGGTCATCATGATGCAGAGGCAGGCCATGGCAAACCACTCTCTGAAACATCTCTTGCCTTAAAAACAAGTCTAACTCGCCACGTAGTCATGCACAGTGCTAAAGAACTAGAACTTCTGGCCGCCAGACACTCTTAGGTTCTCCTAGTTATTCTACACAGAAAGCCATACGATGATTGGTGATTGATTGATTCCCATCCAAGCACTGACCAAGGCCCTGTGTGCTGTCTTGGCTGGCTGTCCCAGAGACCACACACTGGAAGCTTGTAAACACAGTCCGGAATCAAGGTCAATCACAGAGCTGAGAGTCAAAGAGCTGGGAAGTCAAGCCAAGGTTGCAGGTTGCAAGAACAAGGAGTGGCTGTGACAGACAGACAGACAGACAGACACACACGCACGCACGCACGCACGCACGCACACGTGCGCGCACGCACGCACATGAGCAAGTCTGAGTGAGCAAAGTTGCTGCCACATTGAACCAGGTGCACGGAGTGCTTTTGAACAGGTCCTTCCTTCCCTGGGAGTTGAGTCTGCAAAGGCTTACAGCTCTTCCCTCTGCCTCTGCAAGAGCTGCAGCCTGGCACTCCTTCTTCACTCCTGCATAGTCAGCCTCTGGTGTGTCCTACGTCTGGGGCACTCAGGGGAACTAGGCGGGGAGTCTGGCCTTGGGGTGTCTACAACTGGGGGCGCTGGGCCAGGCTCAGGATCGGCCTCTCCTTCTGGCTGCACCTCCTGTGCACCTGCTGGGGACTCTTCCTCCTCAGGTATTGCTGAGGGTTCTTCTTCTGGGCTGACTCCAGAGGAGGTTGGGTTGCTCCCTGCCTCTTCCTCATCTGAGAAGTAGTCAGCCTCGGCAGACCCAGTACCCACGATACCCTGCTTAGCTTCTGAGTATGGATGATATTAGGCTATCCCAAAGGCTTATCCCAAAAATCATCTCAGCCTCTAAGGGGTTAGTGCTCTCTTCTACCGAAAGCCAACATGGCTACCCTCCTGAATCTACCAGACTGGCAGGGGCTCCCCAGGGTCTCAGGCAGAGGTTTTCCACATCACTCACTTCCTGATCCTGTCACCTGGAGATGCCGGGGACTGAACCCGGGACCTTCTGCATGCCGAGCAGACGCTCTCCTCGCTAAGCCACACCGCCCCACCCCGGGGCCCTGCTGCCAGTCTGCAAACCAGATCAGGAAATTCCGAATACACAAATCCATTTGGGGTGAATTTGGAAAGCGTCCCTAGGCCCGGGCTCCGCAGGCTCGAATTAAGGAATAGCTCGTTTTCCCGCTGCGTGCTTACGAGAAAACCAGGGCCGTCCTTATTTTTAGCTGTTCTGCGGGGCTTCTTTCCGGTCCTTCCAAATTCCAGAATCTGGCCTAGCAGGGAAGAGCCAGCAGCAAATTGGTGCCTCCTGCCCTTTCGTGTTTCTTGGAGGCCGTTGGTGGCCACGGGGGTGGGGAGCGGGGGGAGGAATTGTCCTCTCTTGCGGCTCTGGATATTTGGTGCCCGTCCTCTTGTCAAACCACTTGATTCCTGGCAGCCCCACAGAATACGAGGCCGTTTCTCTGGAGATCTTATTACTTTGTGTGCGTTCTGGGTTGCTGCCGCAGGGACAATGCCATAAATTAGCCTCTCTGCTGCCGCTACCTCATTTAGCGATCTCCTCGGAGGGTTGGCATTTCATTCAGAGTTTAGAAAGAGCCAGAGGCAAGCATGGAAAATCTGAGTCCATTCATGTTTTCGGCCGGGCAGGCAACCCAGGGGTGGTTCCCGTAAGGAGCCTATAAATCCACCGGGAGGAAGTGTGTGTGGGGGGCTGTCTTTCAGCGTTAGGAAGTGTAAACTTGCCCACAGGGAGGGCTTCTTTGGGGAAGAAGACCAGGGTACCGAACTGTGCAGCCATCACCTCCGGGGTTGCCAACTCAAGGTAAAATTTGTCTGAGAGCCAGTTTGGTGTAGTGGTGAAGTGGGCGGACTCTAATCTGGGAGAACCGGGTTTGATTCCCCACTCCTCCACTTGCAGCTGCTGGATGACCTTGGGCAAGCCATAGTTCTGGCACAGCTGTCCTGGAAAAAGAGCAGTTTCTGTCAGAGCTCTCTCAGCCCCACCTACCTTACAGAACATAAGAATATAAGAACATAAGAGAAGCCAATGTTGAATCAGGCTAATGGCCCATCTAGTCCAACACTATGTCACACAGCGGCCAAAAATACCACATGCTATCAGGAGGTCCAGCAGTGGGGCCAGGACATTAGAAGCAGGATGTCTATTGTGGGGAGGGGAAGGGAAAGGGGTTTGTAAGCCGCTCTGAGACTCTATCAAGTAGTAAAGGGCGGGGTATAAATCAATCTCCTCCTCCTCCTCCTCCTCCTCCTCCTCCTCCTCCTCCTCCTCCTCTGCCTCCGCCTCCTTCTTCTTAGAATCATAGAAGAATAGAATGTTGGAAGGAACCTTGCAGGTCATCTAGTCCAACCCCCTGCACTCTGCAGGAGCATAGCCAAAAGATAGCCCTACATACCTACAACATACCCAAAAGATGGTTGTCCAGCCTCCACTTGAAAACGTCCAGGGAAGAAGAAGAAGAAGAAGGAGAAGAAGGAGAAGAAGGAGAAGAAGGAGAAGAAGGAGAAGAAGGAGAAGAAGGAGAAGAAGAAGAAGAAGAAGAAGAGAAGAGAAGAGAAGAGAAGAGAAGAGAAGAGAAGAGAAGAGAAGAGAAGAGAAGAGAAGAGAAGAAGAGAATGGATTTATACCCCGCCCTTCACTTGGACTCTCAGAGCGGCTTACAGACACCTTTCCCTTCCCCTCCCCACAACAGACACCCTCTGAGGTGGGTGGGGCTGAGAGAGCTCTGACAGAAGCTGCTGTTTCAGGAACAGCTGTGCCAGAGCTTGTGACTGGCCCAAGGTCACACCAGCAGCTGCAAGTGGAGGAGTGGGGAATCAAACCCGGTTCTCCCATATTAGGACCAGAAGGAGCATCCACCACCTCCCGAGGCAGAATGTTCCACTGCTCAACCACTTTTACGTGCTATCTTCTTGGATAGCATGAGGCTGCCTTATACTAGATCAGATCCTTGGTCCATCAAGGTCAGTATTGTCTACTCAGACTGGCAGGGGCTCTCCTGCGTCTCAGCAAGAGAGAGGTCTTTCCCATCACCTACTGCCAGATCTTTTAACTGGGGATACCAGGGAAGCAGTGACGGACTTCACGTTCCTGGGATCCCAGATCACTGCAGATGGTGACTGCAGCCATGAAATTAAAAGACGCCTGCTCCTGGGGAGGAAAGCGATGGCAAACCTAGACAGCATGATAAAAAGCAGAGACATCACCTTGCCGACAAAAGTCTGCATGGTCAAAGCAATGGTATTCCCCGTAGTAATGTATGGCTGCGAGAGTTGGACTGTAAGGAAGGCCGAGCGCCGAAGAATAGATTCCTTTGAATTCTGGTGCTGGAGAAGACTCTTGAGAGTCCCTTGGACTGCAAGGAGATCAAATCAGTCCATCCTAAAGGAAATCAACCCTGATTGTTCCCTGGAAGGCCAGAGACTGAAGCAGAAGCTCAAATACTTTGGCCACCAAATGAGAAGGGAGCCCTCACTGGAGAAGACCCCGATGCTGGGAAAGACTGAAGGTCAAAGAAGAAGGGGACGGCAAAGGATGAGATGGTTAGACAGTGTCATCGATGCAACGAACATGAAATTGAGCAAACTTCAGAGGACAGCGGAAGACAGGAGGGCCTGGCGTGATCTGGTCCATGGGGTTGCAAAGAGTCGGACCCGACTGTGCGACTGAACAACAACACGAGGGTTTGAACCTGGGACCCTCGACATGCCGAGCAGATGCTTCATCACTGAGCCACGGACCCACCTCAAAAAGATATGAACCTACATGAAGGTCCATCAAGACCTGTATTGCCTACTCAGATTGGCAGCCGCTCTCCAAGTTAGAGGTCTTTGATATCGCCGACTGCCTGAGGCTTTGTAAAATGCTGGGGAGTGAACCTGGAGCCTCCTACCCACCACGCAGAGCTTGTACCACTGAGCCACGGCCCCTCCCTCGCCCCTCCCCTCCCTTCTTTGGGGAAGAAGAACGAGATGCCCAACTGTGCACCCTCCACCCTTTAAATCCACACCCACGCCCCCACCCTCTTTACCTCCCTGGTTGCGCCACCTCGCTGAAACCAGCAGAGAAATTGCATTCCCGGAGAGCCAGCGTGGTACAGTGGGTGGAGCGCCAGAGCAGGATCTGGGAGACTCGGGTTCGAATCCCCCACTCTGCCGTGGAAGCTTTCTGAGTGTCCCTGAGCCAGCCACACGCTCTCCGCCTAACCTACCTCACAGGATTGTGGTGAGGCAGAAGGGGAGAAGATTGGAAGCCCTCCCCCGGATGAAAAGTGGGGTTAAATAGCCCCAGCTTGGGTAGGCCATGCAAGCCCCATCTCATTAGACCTCGGAAGCTAAGCAGGGTCAACTCTGGTGAGTCCTTGGAGGGGAGACCTCCTTGGAATACCAGCAGTCGGGAGGCGGGGGCAGGCTTTATTCAGGCGCCTCTCTGAATATCCTCCAGGTCCCCAAGTTGGGGCCAGTCACCAGAGGTCAACGTGACTTCCAGGTGCAAACACACACACACATACACAAATACCAAAAAAAGAGAGTATGTGCACTAAATAAGTAAATAAAAATTTTAAAAATCCCCTGCCGCCACGTGGCGCTCCAACCGGGCCGGTTCCTTTGAGCAGGGCTGTTACCACATTATTATTATTTTGTTATGTTGTGAAATTCCTCTCCTCCCAACAAGCCCCCTCCTTATTGGCCATCTGGTAGAAACGAAAGGCCCTGTTTGTGGATTTATTCCCGTCCAAGTTGTTTTGCTTCTACATGGCTTTAAATTGCCGGCATTTGGAATTCCCTGGAATAGAAGGGAGGGGCCGTAAGTCTCTGGGATAAATTAGCCTGAAGACGGAAACGCCAGGATTCTCGAAGTCCCCGCTGCTCGGTGGCTACCAGCTGCTTGATCTTAGCTGCCCAGGAATGGCTTTTCTCATGGAGCGCATCTCAGACACATTGACCAGACAGATGGGAGACCCACACACCTTTAAGAACATGAGAGCCTAAGAGAAGCCCATGCTGGATCAGGCCAATGGCCCATCCAGTCCAACACTCTGGGTCATACAGCGGCCAAAAATATCAGGGGCCCTCAGGAGGTCCAGCAGTGGGGCCAGGACACTAGAAGCTCTCCCAGTGTTGACCCCCCCCCAAGCAACAAGAATACAGAGCATCCCTTGCCCCAGACTGAGAGTTCCTATAAGAACATAAGAGAAGCCAATGTTGGATCAGGCCAGTGGCCCCTCCAGTCCAACACTCTGGGTCACACAGTGGCCAAAAAGACCAGGTGCCATCAGGAGGTCCAGCAGCGGGGCCAGGACACTAGACGCCCTCCCACTGTTCCCCCACCCCCAACACCAAGAATACAGAGCATCACTTGCCCCAGACTTCCTATAAGAACATAAGAGAAGCCCATGTTGGATCAGGCCAATGGCCCCTCCAGTCCAACACTCTGGGTCACACAGTGGCCAAAAATACCAGGTGCCATCAGGAGGTCCAGCAGCGGGGCCAGGACACTAGAAGCCCTCCCACTGTTCCCCCACCCCCAACACCAAGAATACAGAGCATCACTTGCCCCAGACTTCCTATAAGAACATAAGAGAAGCCCATGTTGGATCAGGCCAATGGCCCCTCCAGTCCAACACTCTGGGTCACACAGTGGCCAAAAAGACCAGGTGCCATCAGGAGGTCCAGCAGCGGGGCCAGGACACTAGAAGCCCTCCCACTGTTCCCCCACCCCCAACACCAAGAATACAGAGCATCACTTGCCCCAGACTTCCTATAAGAACATAAGAGAAGCCCATGTTGGATCAGGCCAATGGCCCCTCCAGTCCAACACTCTGGGTCACACAGTGGCCAAAAAGACCAGGTGCCATCAGGAGGTCCAGCAGCGGGGCCAGGACACTAGAAGCCCTCCCACTGTTCCCCCACCCCCAACACCAAGAATACAGAGCATCACTTGCCCCAGACTTCCTATAAGAACATAAGAGAAGCCCATGTTGGATCAGGCCAATGGCCCCTCCAGTCCAACACTCTGGGTCACACAGTGGCCAAAAAGACCAGGTGCCATCAGGAGGTCCAGCAGCGGGGCCAGGACACTAGAAGCCCTCCCACTGTTCCCCCACCCCCAACACCAAGAATACAGAGCATCACTTGCCCCAGACTTCCTATAAGAACATAAGAGAAGCCCATGTTGGATCAGGCCAATGGCCCCTCCAGTCCAACACTCTGGGTCACACAGTGGCCAAAAATACCAGGTGCCTTCAGGAGGTCCAGCAGTGGGGCCAGGACACTAGAAGCCCTCCTACTGCTGCCCCCCCAGCACCAAGATTACAGAGCATCCCCTGCCCCGGACTAAGTGTTCCTGTCTATACCTTGTGGCTAATAGCCACTGATGGACTTCTGCTCCGTATGTTTATCTAATTCCCTCTTGCAACTGTCTTCTACGCTTGTAGCTGCCGCCCCCTCCTGTGGCAGTGAATTCCATGTGTTAATCAATGAGCTGTGCTGTCAGAGGTGTGGCCTAATACGCTAATGAGTTTCTGCTGTTGGGTGTGGCCTATTATGCTAATGAGTTCCTGCTGGACTTTTTCTACAAAAAAGCCCTGAAGGTGCTACTGGCCTTTTTAATTTTTGGTTATGGCATCCTGACGTGGATGGGCCAGGGCAGATGGTTTTCATCAGATCACAGAAGCTAAGCAGGGTCTGCCCTGGTTCGGACTTGGATGGGAGACCACCAAGGGAGCCCTGGGTTGCTACACAGAGGCAGGCAATGGGAACCCACCCCTGAACATATCTTGCTTGGAAACCCTGTGGGCTCACCATAAGTTGGCGGCGACTGGATGGCATTTCCCACCACACCGCCTTTAGGTTATGACACAGAGAGAGAGAGTTATGGGATACACGGTACGGTGTTCCCTCTAAGCTGAGTTAGTATGAGCCGAGTCACAGTTTTTTTAGCCTCCACCTCACACAATTTCATCTTCGCTCGGGAAGGAGGGCTCCAGAGCAAGCGCATTTACGCAGCAGCCAAATGGCTCGCTCACGCATTTAACGCCAGTGGCTCGCAGAGTAGAATTTCTGCTCACAAGACTCCACAACTTAGAGGGAGCGTGTGTCATTTGAGTCCCTGGCCTGACCACCCGTGACCCTGGAGGAGAATTGATTCCATCTACAGCACAGTTTCAGATATGCAGACGATACCACTCTGATGGCAGAAAGTGAAGAGGACCTAAAGAGCCTCTTGCTCAGGGTGAAAGAGGAGAGCGCAAAAGTGGGCTTGAAGCTCAACATCAAAAAAACTAAGATCATGGCATCTGGCCCCATCACTCCTTGGCAAATAGAAGGGGAAGTCGTAGAAGTAGTGACAGACTTCACGTTCCTAGGATCCCAGATCACTGCAGATGGTGACTGCAGCCATGAAATTAAAAGACGCCTGCTCCTGGGGAGGAAAGCGATGGCAAACCTAAACAGCATGATAAAAAGCAGAGACATCACCTTGCCAACAAAAGTCCGCAAGGTCAAAGCAATGGTATTCCCTGTAGCAATGTATGGCTGCGAGAGTTGGACTATAAGGAAGGCCGAGCGCTGAAGAATAGATTCTTTTGAACTATGGTGCTGGAGAAGACTCTTGAGAGTCCCTTGGACTGCAAGGAGATCAAATCAGTCAATCCTAAAAGAAATCAACCCTGATTGTTCCCTGGAAGGCCAGATCCTGAAGCTGAAGCTCAAATACTTTGGCCACCAAATGAGAAGGGAGCATTCACTGGAGAAGACCCTGATGCTGGGAAAGATTGAAGGTCAAAGAAGAAGGGGACGGCAAAGGATGAGATGGTTAGACAGTGTCATTGATGCAATGAACATGAAATTGAGCAAACTCCAGCGGACAGCGGAAGACAGGAGGGCCTGGCGTGATCTGGTCCATGGGGTTGCGAAGAGTCGGACTCGACTGTGCGACTGAACAACAACAACAGCACAGTTTAAAAAGCGGATCGTAAGTCCGGAGGAAAGGAAATGGAAACGCCGCAGCTCCTGGACCGCTGCAGCAGCAGCTGCTCGAGCTGGAGAGCAGAGAAGTGAGGTCATTAGAGTCTCAGCTCATGAGTCAGACGTGGCTGTCGAACACAGTACTTTCCCCTGCGGAGCTTGTGTGCTGCAACATTTGTGGCACCCGAATTATCGCCCTTCAAGCAGGGGGAAAGGCCCTTGGGAGCATGACACAAAGCGAAAGCAGCCCTTTTCCTTTTTTTAAGGATTTATTTAAACTTTTACCGTTTAACACGATTTTTATGATTGCAGTTACAAAGATATGTTGTCGAAGGCTTTCACGGCCGGAGTTCATTCGCTGTAGATTTTCTGTTAGCGGCATGGTCTTGGACCACTGCACACTGGAAGCCTACAGCAACTAATTACAAATATGACGATGAGAGCCTTAACATACCAATATTTTTTGTATCCAAATATACACTCTTGGCCAAAGTTTCGAGTAAATCTCTTCATCTTTCCCTTGTAGAAAGGTCGTCAGTCTATCAATCTCTGCCATCGTTAATTGTCTTTGTAGTAATTTCGTTGGAATGTTTTCCGATTCCCAGTGTTTTTGCAGACAAGATTCTGGCCGAAGCCAGAATATATATTGTCAAACGTAACTCCAAGTTATTCTATCCCTGCGGTATCATATTCAGTAAATAAGTCTCAGGTTTTCACAGTAGATTAATGCCTATTATTTCTCGTATCATGTTTTGAATTCTTGCCCCAGGTTTTTGACTTTTCTGATGCACCCACCACAAATGAAAAAAAGGACCCAACATTTTTCTGACATTTCCAACAGGTACTCGTTGCATTTGAATAACATTTGGCTAGCTTTTCGGGGGACCAATGCCATCTATGAAACATTTTATAAATGTCCTCTTCGTAGGCCGTAGCTCTAGTGTATTTTATTGAATTCCACGTTTTGGACCAGTCATCTGAATCTATATTATGTCCAATATCCTGCATCATTGGTACTTTAATCATGTCATCATCGGTATATTCGTCTATTAAGAAAGTATATAACTTTTTCATCAATTGGTCGCCTGAACTCAACCAAATCCTATCCAGATCTGTTAATTTCTTGTGCAAACCTATTCGGTTATCTTTAGTAAACCTAGATTTTAATTGCACGCCTTCCCACCAAGTAAGTTTTACATTTTGGCCTGATAGATGACACAAAGCAAAAGCAGCCCTTCCACCCAAGAGTTCTTATACCTCCCCTCGGAACCCTTCAGATGTTTTGCCAGCGAAGGAAATCAAATTTGAATGAAGATTCAGGTGGACAGCAGTTGTATTGGTCTGAGGCAGCAGCGCAAATTCTTCCTGGGCAACCAGGATGGTGAGCGGGTTGGCATCCAAGTCTTACGAGGAAAGGCTGAAAGAGTTGGGTCTGTTTAGCCTGGGAAAGAGAAGGCTTAGAGGGGACGTGATGGCAGTCTTCCAGTATCTGAAGGGCTGTCATGTAAAAGATGGAGCAGATCTATTCTCTCTTGCTCCGGATTGCGAGACTCTATCCAATGGGTGGGAATTACAAGGGAGTCGTTACCGGCTACATATCAGGAGAAACTTCCTAACTGTAAGAGTGGTTGAGCAGTGGAACAATCTGCCTCGGGAGGTGGTGGATGCTCCTTCGCTGGACGTTTTCAAGCGGAGGCTGGATGACCATCTTTTGGGTATATTGTAGGTATGTCGGGCTCTCTTTCGGCTTCGCTCCTGCAGAGTGCAGGGGGTTGGACTAGATGACCTGCAAGGTCCCATCCGACTCTAACATTCTTTGATTCTATGAGTCCAGTGGCCACCTTGAAGACCAATAAAGATTAATTCTGGCCTTTCATGAGCACGCATACTTCTTGTATCCATAGAAGTGTGCATCCACACGGAAGCCTATTCAAAGTGCCATTGGACTCAAACTTCGTTCTTAAATTTGAATGAAACTTCGCTTCGGGCGACACTGAATGCACAAAGCTGCCTTCTACTGAATCAGACCCTTGGTCAATCTGGGTCAGTATTGTCCACTCAGACTGGCAGCAGCTCTCCAGGATCTCAGGCAGAGAAAGGTCTTTCACATCACCTACTCCCTGGTCCATTCAAGTGGAGAGGCCAGGAAATGAACCTGGGACTTTCTGCATGCCAAGCAGAGGCTCTACCACTGAGCCACGCCCACAGTGATAATGTTCAGCTGTGGCCCACACACTCCTCTATGCTCCAGGGTAAGGAAAGATGCCAATCTGGTCGAAAAACGGCTTCCTCTAAAGCCCCTCAAATGTTTCACATGGAACAGCCCCCCCCCCCCCAATTCCCCATGAAATTCCATATTCTGCAAAATCCAGACACAACCTTGCAGGCGTGCCGAACGTCGCTTCTTCTCCCTTAAGAAATTCTGGTACTTGCTGTGACTGTTTTGGTTTTGCTCGGGTGTTCCTCGGGCATTTCATCCACAAGGGAGCCCAGATTTCACTTCAAATTTGGCATTTGGCACACAATGTTCATGGCAACTCCGTGTTGTGTTGGTCTACAGTAGAAGACCTAGTCTTCAGTCCAGGAGCACCTTAGAGAGCCACAAGATTTTGGGTACCTCAGAATCTGCTACCGCAGACCAGCACAGCTACCCAAATGCATTATAACAACTATTATTCATTATAACAACTGTTCAGTCTGATTGATAATAGTCTACTGTTTTGTATCAGCCTCCATGCCCTATTGTTGGCCCTCCATAGGAACTGGTTGGCCACTGTCTGAGACAGGACGCTGGACTAGAGGGACCCTCACCGGTCTGATCCAGCAGGGCTCTTCTGATGTTCTTGTGAGGGCCTCGGCCTCCCTGCCCTGTTGTTGGCCCTTCAGAGGAACTGGTTGGCCACTGTGTGAAGGGGGAAATCCAGAAAGAAGTAACAAAATGGTTCTCTGTACACAGTATATATAGGTAATAAGAAGCAGAAAGGAACTGTGATATTGAAAAATTAATGCAGTATATAACAGAAATATAAAGAGTGAAGTCTGTGAAGTCTGACGGCGGTCTCCGGAATGTGGAGCCGTTTCGATGAACGTCTTCTTCTGAGTAGAGTGAAACAATTCAGTGTCTAACAACTCTTCTTAATGGGACAGAGTCTCATATACAAAATTCCAGTGTAGTACACCATATTTCTCTAGCTATTTTTATAAGTGGGACATTATAAGTGGGAACTGGTTGGCCACTGTGTGAGACAGGATGCTGGACTAGATGGACCACTGGTCTGATCCAGCAGGGCTCTTCTGATGTTCTTATGAAAGTCTCGGCCTCTCTGCCCTGTTGTTGGCCCTCCAGAGAAACTGGCTGGCCACCATGTGAGACAGGACGCTGGACTAGATGGACCACTGGTTTGATCCAGCAGGGCTCTTTGTAAGTTTTTAGGAAGGCCTCGGCCTCTCTGCCCTGCTGTTGGCCCTCCAGAGGAACTGGTTGCCCACTGTGTGCGACAGGATGCTGGACTAGGTGGAAGACTGGTCTGATCTAGCAGGGCTCTCTCATGTTCTCTAGTTTTTAACAATTGGGATAACTTAACCTGTAAGTAAAAAGATTTAACTTTCTCAATAAATTCCCTTTGTGTAGGAGTGTTCTTCTTCTTCTTCCAGACCTTCACAAACTCTGTTCTTGAGGCAGTATTTACAGTCTCTTAGGACAAGATCCAACAAAAATTTAGCAGAAACAATTCCGGGGAGAACTCTTCCGTACATTAAACGCCCCAAATTAATTCTTGTGAGCGCCACTCAGCTTTCGGCCAGCAGAGGGCACCCCAAACGTGGCGCTTATGCAACGATTTTAAAAAAAGAGAGGAAAGTAAATGCCAGGACTGGGAATGTGGCTAACAGCTTGTTGAAAAGTTTTGCTGGCCCAAATCTGAATTGGACTCGTTGCTTTTGGCCAGAGATGTCCTTGCTCTGCTCCTCGACCCAGTCTCTCTCTCTCTCTCTCCCCCCCCACCCCGTTGTCTGTTTATCCCGCAGCGCCGGCCATCGATCATCTCAAAGCTGGCACGTTTGTGCACCGCTTGCGGGGAGTGCGTTCGTGTACGGCTGCCTTAAGTGACACCATGACCTACTTTTCCCTTCTCCTCTCAGAATGCTGCAGTGGCAAGCGAGCGCGCGGCTTCGGCGCGGCTCTCCGGCAACGATTTTTTTTTTTCTGGGGAGAAAAGAAGATAGTCTAAAAGCCCTGGCACGTCGAAAGAGGGCCGCCTTCAAAAATTCATGGCTCTTTGCAAGGGGGTTACTCGAGGTAATGCCAGTGCCGTGGACCGCCCCAAAAATGTCAGCGAGGAGAGGGTGCGAGAAGGAAGAGAAGGGGGGGGGGACTGGGCCCAGTGTTCTGCGAAAAGCGAAAGCGCCCGGCAGAGGGAGTAAACAGGCTCGCGGCCTGCCAGGAATCCGGAGCGTGGCCCGACCGAGTGAGCCGTCTCCATTTTGTGAGGCTGGATAAACACTGTAAAATGAAGATGCGTCACCAGCCCTCTCCCAACTGCCCGTGCTTAGCAGAGAGCGCTGGCCGTAAACATAGATGGCTTTGTGGAAGAGAGGTCCCTCAGTGGCTGCTAGCCATGGTGACTAAATGGAACCTCCATGTTCAGAGGCAGTCAGCCTCTGAGTACCACTGCCAGGAGACAACATCAAGGGAAGGCCTCAGCCCCCATGCCCTGTTGTTGACAATCCAGAGAAACAGGTTGGCTACTGCGTGAGGCAGGATGCTGGACTAGATGGGCCCCTGGTCTGATCCAGCTGGGCTCATCTGGTGTTCTTATGAAGGCCTCAGCCTCTCTGCCCTGTTGTTGGCCCTCCAGAGAAACTGGTTGGCCACTGTCTGAGAAAGGATGCTGGACGAGATGGACCCTCACTGGTCTGATCCAGCAGGGCTCTTCTGATGTTCTTATGAAGGCCTTGGCCTCTATGCCCTGTTGTTGGCCCTCCAGAGGAACTGGTTGGCCACTGAATGAGACAGGAGGCTGGACTAGATGGACCCTCACTGGTCTGATCCAGCAGGGTTCTTCTGATGTTCTGACGAAGGCCTCAGCCTCTGTGCCCTGTTCTTGGTCGTCCAGAGGAACTGGTTGGCCATCGTGTGAGACAGGATGCTGGAGTAGAGGGACCACTGGTCTGATCCAGCAGGGCTCTTCTGACGTTCTTACGGCCAAGCTCACATGAAACAGGATAAAGAGGGCCATGTCCAATGGGCATTAGTTAGGGTAGATTTCAAATGCTTATTACAAAAAGCTTCCTAAAGGTATGCACTGATGATGAAACCGATTCCCGGGGGTGGGGTCTCTCTCTCTCTCTCTCTCTCTCTCTCTCTCTCTCTCTCTCTGGTTTTCTTCATCCACCAGTTGGGCAGCTGTCTGTCAGAGATATTCTGGCTCGGAGCCAGAGGTTGGATGAAATGTAGAGCTGCCAAGAGCGTCACGGAAGGAAGTATGAGCAAAGATCAGAAACAACCCTGAAACAATAACTAAGCAATGTAAACCACTATATTATACTACAGGGGAAAAAAATCATCCACAGGTTCAATAGAAAGACACTTAGGCTGAGTTCAGACTGGCAGTTTGAAGCGGGAGCCAGTCGTGGCAAAAAGCTCCGGAACAAACTGTTCTGGGTTTTCCTGGTCACATGGGGCTGACTGATGCGGGGGCATACCGGGAGGAGGCGCGCGGGAGCATTCAGACTGCTGGCCTGGAGGCGTGGCTGTAAGCGGCTTTTCCTCTATGTGTGCATGTGCACATGAGCGCATATGTGCTCATGCACATCCGGCCGATTTTGGAAGGATCCCGTTGTGCCAGCACTGTATTGGGCGGTAGAGCAGAGCACAGCCAATCTGATAGCTGCTGCCTTATGCGCAACGCGGGTTGCTCCCGGCTTTTCGGCTGAGCGTTCACACTTCCGGGAAGCAGAATGCAGCGGGATAAAGGCATTTGCTACCACTTTCAACAGGTATCTTTTAATCCCAGGAGCGAAGCGGAACAGCACAGGTTGCCTACGGGTGGGGAACGCCAGGCAGATGTGCCTGTGTGAACGCTCCCTTTAATCTGCTTGGGAAACGTGGCTGAAATGTGGCTCTAGCAGGGCAAATTGCCCGTCTGAACTCAGCCTTAGTAAGGTGGAACACTCAGTTCATAGAATCACAGAATCACAGAGTCGGAAGGGTCCCTAGAGGACATCTAGTCCAACCCCCTGCTTAACGCAGGATCAGCCTAGACCATCCCTGATAAGTGTTTGTCCAGCTGCTGCTCAAAAACTGCCAGGGAGGGGCAGCTCGCCACCTCCCGGCGCAGCCGATTCCACTGTCCCGCAACTCTTCCTGTATCCGATTATAGTCCCATAGAGGTACAATGAGAATGAAAGTTCACCGAAATTTAAAGTGCTCCGTGCCACCAATTAGCCCATTCGGAATATGTGAGCTTCCAACAGAGACTGTCCCAAATATTCCAACTTCAAACGCAGAGATGCGATAAATAGCAAATTGCTGACTTTGCAGGAAGGCGATGTGCAATATCAGGGACACTCGATGTGCGCGACTGTTGCGATTGCAATACCCCACGGGGTAAATGTTGCAATGGAGAATTCATAATTTGTTCAGTTAGTCCAACCCCCACCTGAAGTCTATGCTGATAAGCGGCTGACGGGGAAATTAATCCAGGGTGCTGAAGGCAAGGAACAGTAACTGGAAAATGAGTATTTTTACAGAAGACATCTCTGGCCAGCCTTTCTTTGCAAAGGACTCCAGGCGAATTACAACGTTGATGTAATAGCACATGAGAGGTGTCCCGACCAGTGTTCCCTCTAAGCTGAGTGAGTGTGAGCTGGCTCACTGTGTTTTTAGCCTCCAGCTCACACATTTTTGACTTCGCTCAGGAAGGAGGGCTCCAGAGCAGACTGATTTATGCCACAGCCAAACCGCTCGCTCACAACCAGTGTTCCCTCTAAGCTGAGTTGGTGTGAGCTAGCTCACGGTTTTTTTAGCCTCCGGCTCACCCATTGTTGACTTCGCTCAGGAAGGAGGGCTCCAGAGCAAACTAATGTATGCAGCAGCCAAATCACTCGCTCACAACTTTAATGCCAGTAGCTCACAAGGTAGAATTTTTTGCTCACAAGACTGTACAGCTTAGAGGGAGCATTGGACTCCCAACCCATAAGATGAAGACCACTGATGGAGCAGAGGCAGGTCTCGGTTGGAAACCAGCTGGGGGTGTTGGGGGCAGAGCCTGAAGAGGGTGAAGTTTAAAGGGTCAGGTCTTCAGCAGGGCATAATGCCGTAGAGCCCACCCTCTGATTTCCTGATTGCAAATGGATCTCGATCGTCTGGAGGACCACTGTAATAGCAGGAGGCCTCCAGGAGCCACCTGGAGGCTGGCAACCACACCATCAGAACACCACATCGGAGAGCCAGTTTGGTGTAGTGGTTAAGTGCGCGGACTCTTATCTGGGAGAACCAGGTTTTGTTTTGTTTTTTGGTAAAACTCTCCTAAAAAGGAGATAATTTTATTCTTTTTATAAGAAAGAGGAAGGGTAGACAGCTGGAGAAAGAGAAAGATGGAGTGAAGTTTTCTCTGTTAGTAAAGGTTAGTTTTAATTAGTAATTAATACCATTTTTGGCATCTATCGCGATTCGAAGATCTTCTTTTAAACTGCAAAGTCCAAAATCACTCTGTTAATACAGTTAGTAAAGTCCATTGGGGTTAGTAGTCAAACAGCTCCTTGTAGATGGTACACGAACAGTCCTTAAAATGTCTTCTTTTAGGTCTCTTCCAGTTGTAGATTGAGTCCTTTTCAACTTTGATGTCTTCCAATCCGTCGCCTCCTTCCCCTGGGCTGCCGTCTTTTTCTCTGCCAATTTTAAATGCTGCGTCTTCCTCCAAACTGGCATGTCTCTTCAAAGATTTTTGCTTTTTAAAGGTGTAATCCATCTTCTTTCTTTTCTCTTTTTCCTTATGTTTCCGGCCTTCAAATTCCCAGGGCGCCATAATTACTACACATGGAATCGGATCTCTGGTGTGTTGCCCGCTATATTCAACATCCCCTTCTACTGGCAGAGTATCTTCTTTTATAAAAGCGGAATAGGCTTTGAGAGCCATGTCCACCTCTTCTTTTAAATTTTTCGCTTCACTGCCAGTTAGGGGTGCCAAAACATTTGTCGAGGTAAATCCGAGATCCTCTTTCTCTTCTTCTTTCACGCCCTGAAAACTTAAAATCAAATCCGATTTCTGTTCTATTTCCTCCAGTTTCCCCTGTCGACTAACCAAGACACTTTCCACTTTAAGCAAAGTTTCATTGCTTTTCTGTATTTGCTCCAGCAGAGGGCGCAGATCCTGTTGATTGACAGCTAGCTCTTGGGGGGGCTACCCGGGCCGGAAGTCCCTCCTCTCATCTCTTCCGGTTTCTGCAGGACTTTCCCCGTAGTCGACATTTTGATTTATTATTTACTTTTATAAAGTTCGTGCCGCATCCCCAAGGAAGCTAATAGGATCGATTCTTTTATACAACTCCAACGGTACTTTCACCAACACTGTTTTCCTCTCTGCCCCCCCTCGCGCACCCTTTGTAAATCTTGCTTCTCAAAAGGGGCGGGGATTCCTCCCTCCTCCCATACGCTTAAACGCTTACGGGGGGCTCTAATTCACGCTTCAAAATCGATCTTCAACTCACGGTTCGATGCCACTTCTTCTTTTTATATTAAATCGTAACGCTGTCTTCACTCCTGGAATTCGGTGGCGCCGCTAAGTCCCATTACGGGCACAACGCAGCGGGGCCATGGGAGAACCAGGTTTGATTCCCCACTCCTCCACTTGCACCTGCTGATGTGACCTTGGGTCAGTCACAAGCTCTGGCACAGCTGTTCCTGAAAGAGCAGTTTCTGTCAGAAGTTCTCTCAGCCCCACCTACCTCACAGGGTATCTGTTGTGGGGAGGGGAAGGGAAAGGAGTTTGTAAGCCACTCTGAGACGCCTTTGGGCAGTGGAGGGCGGGGTATAAATCCAAACTCTTCCTCTTCTTCTTCTCTTCTACCTACAAATTTGACAGCTCAGCAAATGAGTCTGTTTTGCAGCGGTGCCGAAACGCCTTCTCGGCAACTTCAGGAAGGCCATTCCGCAGCACAGGCGTGACTGTAGTAAAAGCTCCAGTAAGCAGTCAGATCGAGACGGGTGGCCGAATTATCTTGCCGGAGAAAACTCTGGAGAGTCCCTTGGACTGCCAGGAGAGCCAGTCAGTCAATCCTAAAGGAAATCGACCCTGACTGTTCCCTGGAAGGCCGGAGACTGAAGCTGAAACTCAAAGACTTTGGCCACCCAATGAGACGGGAGCCCTCGCTGGAGAAGAAGACCCTGACGGACGGAAAAAGAAGAAGAAGAGGGACGGCAAAAGATGCAGTGGCAGGTTAACCATTCAGCAGACTGAGCACGTTCTTAGGGCACCAGGGCCAAAGGGGGCACCACAAAGTTGGGGAAAGGGTGAAAAGAAAAACAACAACAACAAATGAAGATTTGTAAAAAAATAAATAAATGATAAAACGAGTGCAAATTAATCATGGTGCACCCCTAGGGGTTATCTTCTACTTTTTGTTGGCGAGGTGCAATGTCGGAGGCTATGTTCAAAAGTCAAATGCATGTGTTTAAAGGTAAAATGATGGAGCCAAATTCAGTGGTCATGACAGCTGTTTCAATGATCCTCTCTGCCCCTTTTTAATTCCAGCCCCACGTCTTTGTAGAACTTGTATGTCGCCAAAGCTGGGCTTCGTTTGTACAGTATTATTGTGTTATCGTATGAATACATTTTTGTATGGCTGCAACCTGCCTTGTCTATCTGGTCAGGCAGGTCAACGACGAAAATGGACTGGGTCGGTGTGGAAAGGAGGGTGGGGGGCACCAAGATTGGTCAGAGCTGCTTAGGGCCCCAGGGAGCCTTCATCCGCCCCTGAAAGGACGACATGGTCAGACAGTGTTACCAATCCAACGAACATGAAACTGAGCAAACTCCAGAGGACGGCGGAAGACAGGAGGACCTGGCGTGATGTGGGGTCACGAAGAAGAAGAAGAAGAAGAAGAAGAAGAAGAAGAAGAAGAAGAAGAAGAAGAAGAAGAGGAAGAAGAAGAGGAAGAAGAAGAGGAAGAAGAAGAGGAAGAAGAAGAAGAGGAAGAAGAGGAAGAAGAGGAAGAAGAAGAGGAAGAAGAAGAGGAAGAAGAGGAAGAAGAAGAGGAAGAAGAAGAAGAAGAAGAAGAAGAAGAAGAAGAAGAAGAAGAAGAAGAAGAAGAAGAAGAGGAGGAGGAGGAGATTGGATTTATCCCCCGCCATTCACTACCCAAAGGAGTCTCAGAGCAGCTGACAAACTCCTTTCCCTCCCCCTCCCCACCACAGACACCCTGTGAGGTAGGTGGGGCTGAGAGAACTCTGACAGAAACTGCTCTTTTTCAAGGACAGCTCTTGTCAGAACTACGGCTTGCCCAAAGTCATCCAGCCAGGTGCCAAGTGGAGGAGTGGGGAATCAAACCCGGTTCTCCCAGATTAGAGTCCGCGCACTTCACCACTACACCAAACTGGCTCTGGTGAAGCGTCGAACTCGACTGTGTGACGGCGCAACAACGACAAAGCAGCCGAAAAGAGCCAGAGTCTAGTAGCACCTGAAAGGCTAACAACATTTGTGGCAGGGGAGGAGCTTTCCAGCCTCTAGGTGGGATTCTGGAGAGTTCCCAGAATCACAGCTGTCCTCCAGGTGAGAGAGAAGATCAGTCCCCCTGGAGGAAAAAATGGCAGCTCGGGGAGTGGCCTCTCTGGCATTAGATCCAGCTGAGACCCCCACTTTCCCCAAATCCAACCTCCCCCCCATCCTGAGCAATTTCCCTTCCCGGAGCTGCCAACTCTGTTCCCCGAGACATGGGGGCAGCCCCTGCCGCGCTCTGAGAGATGAACCTCCCCATGAGAAGGGATATGGCCACCTCTTAGAAATGCCCCCCTCTGGGTTGGGAAACTCCTGAGGATTTTTTTTTTTGGGGGGGATACAAGAACTCGTGGGCACTCCATGAAATTGCTGAGTGGTCGGGTTAGAACAGATAAAAGGAAGTCCTTCTTCACCCAAAGAGTGATTAACACGTGGAATTCACTGCCACAGGAGGTGGTGGCAGCTACAAGCATGGACAGTTTCAAGAGGGAATTGGATAAGCATTGGGAGCAGAGGTCTGTCAGTGGCTACTGGCCACAAGGTACAGATAGGGACTCTCAGTCTGAGGCAAGTGATGCTCTGTATTCTTGGTGCTGGGGGGGGAGCCACAGTGGGAGGGGCTGCTAGTGTCCTGGCCCCACTGCTGGACCTCCTGATGGCGCCGGGTATTTCTGGCCACTGTGTGACACAGAGTGTTGGACTGGATGGGCCGTTGACCTGATCCAACATTGGCTTCTCTTATGTTCTTATAAGAGGGAACAGCAAGGAGAGATAAAGAGGCTTTCCTGAATGAACAATGCAAAGTAATAGAGGAAAACAATAGATTGGGAAGGACTAGAGATCTCTTCAAGAAAATTGGAGAAATCAAGGGAATGTTCCATGGAAAGCTGGCCATGATAAAGGACAAAAACGGTAGGGACCTAACAGAAGCAGAAGAGATTAGGAAAAGATGGCAAGAATACACAGAAGAACTATACAAGAAGGACCTCAATGTCCTTGACAACCACGATGGTATAATCACTGACCTCGAGCCAGACATCCTGGAAAGCGAAGTTAAATGGGCCTTAGAAAGCATTACTAACAACAAAGCTAGTGGAGGTGATGGTATCTCAGCTGAGTTATTCAAAGTCTTAAAAGAAGATGCTGTTAAAGTGCTGCACTCAATTTGCCAACAAATTTGGAAAACACAACAGTGGCCACAGGATTGGAAAAGGTCAGTGTACATTCCAATCCCAAAGAAGGGCAATGTCAAGGAATGTTCAAACTTTCGCACAATTGCACTCATTTCACACGCTAGCAAGGTCATGCTCAAAATCCTACAAGCTAGGCTCCAACAGTATGTGGATAGAGAATTGCCAGAAGTACAAGCTGGGTTTCGAAGAGGTAGAGGAACTAGAGATCTAATTGCCAACATTCGCTGGATTATGGAGAAAGCAAGAGAGTACCAGAAAAACATCTACTTCTGCTTCATTGACTATGCTAAAGCCTTTGATTGTGTGGATCACAATAAATTATGGCAGGTTCTTAAAGAGATGGGAGTACCGGACCACCTCACATGTCTCCTGAGAAACCTGTATAAGGGTCAAGAAGCAACAGTTAGAACCGGATATGGAACAACTGATTGGTTTAGCATAGGAAAAGGAGTACGACAAGGATGTATATTGTCACCTTGCTTATTTAATTTATATGTGGAGTACATCATGCAAAATGCTGGCCTGGATGAATCACAAGCTGGAGTTAAGATTGCTGGGGAAAAGATCAATAACCTCAGATATGCAGACGATACCACTCTGATGGCAGAAAGTGAAGAGGACCTAAAGAGCCTCTTGCTCAGGGTGAAAGAGGAGAGCGCAAAAGTGGGCTTGAAGCTCAACATCAAAAAAACTAAGATCATGGCATCTGGCCCCATCACTCCTTGGCAAATAGAAGGGGAAGTCGTAGAAGTAGTGACAGACTTCACGTTCCTAGGATCCCAGATCACTGCAGATGGTGACTGCAGCCATGAAATTAAAAGACGCCTGCTCCTGGGGAGGAAAGCGATGGCAAACCTAAACAGCATGATAAAAAGCAGAGACATCACTTTGCCAAGAAAAGTCCGCACGGTCAAAGCAATGGTATTCCCCGTAGTCATGTATGGCTGCGAGAGTTGGACTATAAGGAAGGCCGAGCGCCGAAGAATAGATTCTTTTGAACTGTGGTGCTGGAGAAGACTCTTGAGAGTCCCTTGGACTGCAAAGAGATCAAATCAGTCAATCCTAAAAGAAATCAACCCTGATTGTTCCTTGGAAGGCCAGATCCTGAAGCTGAAGCTCAAATACTTTGGCCACCAAATGAGAAGGGAGCATTCACTGGAGAAGACCCTGATGCTGGGAAAGATTGAAGGTCAAAGAAGAAGGGGACGGCAAAGGATGAGATGGTTAGAAGTGTCATCGATGCAACGAATATGAAATTGAGCAAACTTCAGTGGACAGCGGAAGACAGGAGGGCCTGGCGTAATCTGGTCCATGGGGTCGCGAAGAGTCGGACTCGACTGTGCGACTGAACAACAACAAAAGAGGGAATTGGATAAACATCTGGAGCAGAGGTCCATCAGTGCCTATTAGCCACAAGGTATAGATACGAAGTCTCGGTCTGGGGCAAGGGATGCTCTGTATTCTTGGTGCTTGGGGGGGGGGGCAACAGTGGGAGGGCTTCTAGTGTCCTGGCCCCAGTGCTGGACCTCCTGATGGCCCCTGGTATTTTTGGCCACTGCGTGACACAGAGTGTTGGACTGGAGGGGCCGTTGGCCTGTTCCAACATGGGCTTCTCTTGCGTTCTTATGGGAGACTTTGAGGGGTCTGGGGAGGGGAGGCACCTCACTGGGAAATAAGGTATAAAGTACTGGGTTCTAGACGCGTTGTGTAGTGAATCAGCTCATAGTTTATTGCTCTAGATACAAGACAAGACAACCCAGCCAGCCCGGAGGCCACACCCTGCACACGTCCCACACCTGTGACAGGTTTATTTACAGTGCACCCATCTCCCACTGGTTCATACTCGGGTCCTGACTGACCGATTGGGCCGTTCTAGGATCTGTGTGTGGGCTATTGTCTCTGAAAGCGGAGCTTTGCCATTTCGCACGACCATGTGCGAAGTCGACCACGTATGCAGACTTTGGTTGGTACATGACATAAGGTCATGGGAGTCCATTTCCCAAAGCAGTCATTTTGTCCAGGGGAACTGATCTCTGTAGTCCGGTGATCAGATGGAATTCTGGGAGATGTTCAGACTACCCTGGAGGTTGGCAAGCCTGGCTGGCAGGAGGGGCACCTGGGAAACCTTGCATGGAGTTAATTTCTGTCTGCCATTGGCTGCTCTGAGAAGAAGAAGGAGGAGGAGGAGGAGGAGGAGGAGGAAGAGGAAGAGGAAGAGGAGGAGGAGGAGATTGGATTTATACCCCACCCTTGACTACCTGAAGGAGTCTCAGAGCGGCTCACGATCCTTTCCCCTCCCCACAACAGACACCCTGTGAGGCAGGTGGGGCTGAGAGAGCTCTTTCGAGGACTGCTCGTGAGAGAACAGCTCTGAAAAAACTTGTGACTGACCCAATGTCACACCAGCAGCTGCGTGTGGAGGAGTGGGGAATCAAAACCCGTTCTCCCAGATTAGAGCCTGCACTCCTAATCACTATACCCAACTGGCCATCCCTGAAGCGAAGCTGCCTGTATGGAATCAAAATATTGGCCCATCAAGGTCTGTCTTGTCCACTCTGACTGGCAGCGGCCCTCCAGGGTCCCAGGCCGAGGTCTTTCCCATCACCCGGCGCCAGATGCCACTGCCGGATGCCGGGGATTGAACTGGGGACCTTCTGCAGGCCGAGCAGAGGCTCTGCCACCGAGCCACAGCCCTGTCAGGTGAAGTGAAGTGACCGAAGAGCTCCGCTTTGCTGTACCCCTCAAATCTGAACGACCGCTGAAGCCGAAAGGACCTCCCCCTTTGGAGGAAGCGTTTGAAAAGAAGAGCAGGCTAATTCGGCAACAGGTCGAATAAGAGGCTGACCCCAAGATCAGCGTCACCGTCCTTGAGCGAGATCAGCGTTTCTCGCCTCTGTTCTCCTTGCTCCGGGGCCGCGTAAAATAGTTTGGGCGTCTTCCAGCGCTAATTAAGCACCTCCTCGGAACGGGGACGCGTTAAGCCCGCGGGTAACCCGTCCCCTGATATCAGTGACTCTTAAGAACCGCCTTTGATTTCGACATAAAACCGTACAGAACCTTTCCAGGTGCAGAGCCGACCCCTGCCTGGGAACGGGGACCCCACTTTGAAGCTTTTCATAAGCCATAAACTCCTGCCAACCTAGCAGTTCGAAAGCAAGAAATTGCAAGTCGATAAATAGGTACCACTTCGGTGGGAAGGGAACAGCGTTCCGTGCGCCTCGGTGTTTAGTCATGCCGGCCGCATGACCACGGAAACGTCTTCGGACAGCGCTGGCTCTTCGGCTTGGAAACGGAGATGAGCACCGCAACCCTAGAGTCGGATTCGACTGGCTTTCGAGCAAGGGAACTTTTACCTTTACCTTTATAAGCCATAAAAATTATTCCTGCCTAAACTCTCCCTCACGTTCTCCCTCCCACTTGGCAGCTATCCTTTTTTAAAAAATATGTATTTCTGAAGAAGGAGAAGGAGGAGGAGGAGGAGGAGGAGGAGGAGAAGAAGAAGAAGAAGAAGAAGAAGAAGAAGAAGAAGAAGAAAATGGCTGCCGTGCCAGTGTGGTGCTAGGGCTGCCACCCTCCAGGCGGCACCTGGAGAACTTCCACTTTGACAATCGATCGTCGGACAACCAAGATCAATTCCCCTGGAGGAAATTGACACTTTGGAGGATGGAATCCAACGGAATCATATCCTGCTGAGTTCCCGCCCCTCCGCAAACCCCACCCCCCCAGCTCCCCCCAAGAAAAATATCCAGGAATTTCCCAACCCAACCCAGAGGACCTCAGAGTGTCCCCAAAGTCTTCACTAGAGGGGCGTCGCTGAAGTGTGACTTCACAGCAGCTTATCAGGGATGCTTTAGGCTGATCCTGGGTTGAGCCAGAGGGTTGGTCTGGCCCCTTCCTGTTCTATGATTCATGAAGGAGAGAGGTCTATCACCGGCTACTAGACATAGTGACTGAGGGGAACCTCCACAGTCAGAGGCACTAAACCTCTGAATCCCAGTGCCAGGAGGAAACATCAGAGGAAGGCCTTGGCCTCTGTGCCCTGTTGTTGGCCCTCAGAGGAATTGGTTGGCCCCTGTGTGAGACAGGATGCTGGACTAGAGGGACCCCTGGTCTGATCCAGCAGGGCTCTTCTGATGTTCTTATGAAGGCCCCAGCCTCTATGCCCTGTTATTGGCCCTCCAGAAGAACTGGTTGGCCACTGTGTGAGATGGGATGCTGGACTAGATGGACCACTGGTCTGACCCAGCAGGGCTCTTCTGATGTTCTTATGAAGGCCTCCACCTCTCTGCCCTGTTGTTGGCCCTCCAGAGGAATTGGTTGGCCACTGTGTGAGATGGGATGCTGGACTAGATGGACCACTGGTCTGACCCAGCAGGGCTCTTCTGATGTTCTTATGAAGGCCTCCACCTCTCTGCCCTGTTGTTGGCCCTCCAGAGGAACCAATTGGCCCCTGGACTAGATGGACCCTCACTGGTCTGATCCAGCAGGGCTCTTCTTATGAAGGCCTTGGCCTCTATGCTCTGTCGTTGGCCCTCCAGAGGAACTGGTTGGCCACTGTGTGAAACAGGAGGCTGGACTAGATGGACACCCACTGGTGTGATCCAGCAGGGCTATTCTGATGTTCTTATGAAGGCCTTGGCCTCTGTGTCCTGTTGTTGGCCCTCCAGAGGAACTGGTTGGCCTCTGTGTGAGACAGGAGGCTGGGCTAGATGGACACCCACTGGTCTGATCCAGTGGGGCTCTTCTGATGTTCTTATGAAGGCCTCGGGCTCTCTGCCCTGTTGTTGGCCACTGTGTGAGACAGGATGCTAGACTAGATGGACCCCTGGTCTGATCCAGCAGGACTCTTCTGATTCTCCTACGTGGGGCTCAGAATTACAACTGGTCTCCAGACTACAGAGATCAGTTTCCGTGGAGAAAATGGCGACTTTGGAGGGTGGGCCATGTGGCACGATACCCCACTGAGGTTCTCCCCTACCTAAACTTCACCCTCCTCGGGATCCGCCCCCAAAATCTCCCGGAGGTTCCCCATCCAGATGTGGCAACCTCGCTCCCACTGGTGAGAGACAGCCCTGCAGCTCAGAGCAGGGGTGATGTGCAATTTATGGGAATGAGCCTAGAAAGGGGAGTGTGAGAACAATCCCCTCCACCCCTTGATTTCTAATCTGATTTAGGGGATTCGTTAAGGGGAAGAGTTAGGAGGGCATGGGAAATCAGCCAGTTGTTGAGTTGACTAAACCAAGACCCAAGACCCAATCCCATTTTGCATTTTAAAAGCGTAACCTCTGGGACCCTTGGTCGGCAGAGGTTCTGCGTTCGAAATGTCATTAAATACTTGAAGACATGATTGCAGTCTTCAAGTATTTGAAGGCCTGTCATGTAAAAGATGGAGCAGATCTATTCTCTCTTGCTCCAGATTGCAAGACTAGATCTAATGGGTGGAAATGACGAGGGAGTCGTTACCGGCTAGATATCAGGAGAAACTTCGTAACTGTAAGAGTGGTTGAGCAGTGGAACGGACTGCCCCGGGAGGTGGTGGATGCTCCTTCGCTGGACATTTTCAAGCGGAGGCTGGACGACCATCTTTTGGGTATGTTGTAGGTATGCTATGCTCCTGCAGAGTGCAGGGGGTTGGACTAGATGACCTGCAAGGTACCTTCCAACTCTAACATCCTATGATTCTATATGTAGAAAAATAACCTGCCCGGCAACTGTGAACCCCTCCCAATCATTGTCTGAGCTTCAGTAGTGAGGAGGAGAAGAATAAGAATCAGAGACTGGGTTTATACCCCGCTCTTCACTTGGAGTCTCAGAGTGGCTGACAATCTCCTTTCCCTTCCCCTCCCCACAACAGACACCTTGTGAGGTACGTGGGGCTGAGAGAGCTCTTTCCAGAACTATCCTTGGGAGAACAGCTCTGAGAGAACTTGTGACTGACCCAAGGTCACACCAGCAGCTGCAAGTGGAGGAGTAGGGAATCAAGCCTGGTTCTCCCAGATTAGAGTCCGCACACTTAATCACTACACCAGACTGGCTCCAAACTGTTAACGGAATGTTCACAGATACTCCAAGTCATGCCCTTTCTTTGCAAGAAGTAAATAGCTGATTGGTTTAGAGAAGAGCAGGAGCTGCGGTGGCTCAAGTGGTTAAGACGCTGAACTGCAGGCTGTGGAAGGTCAGTAGTTCAGCAGTTCAAGACCCGGGTGCCGCAAGACAGAGTGAGCTCCCGTCTCTAGTTCCAGCTCCTGCCAACCTAGCAGTTCGAAAGCAAGAAATTGCAAGTAGATAAATAGGTACCACTTCGGTGGGAAGGTAACAGCGTTCCATGCGCCTCGGTGTTTAGTCATGCCGGCCACATGACCACGGAAACGTCTTCGGACAGCGCTGGCTCTTCGGCTTTGAAACAGAGATGAGCACCGCAACCCTAGAGTCGGATTCGGCTGGCTTTTGAGCAGGGGAACCTTTACCTTTTACCTTAGAAAAGAGCAGATTCCTCACAGGGCCACTATGGTATCAGTATAAAAAGGGAGCGGAGAGGCAACGAAACCGGAGAATCGGGACCAAAGTCAAGGAGTGGGATTGCGAGGGAGCAAAGCGAGGGGGTTGTGGTCCGGGCCGCTGAATTTCAAGCACCGAGCCGGAGAACCTGGCCAGCCTTTGGCCGCACGCATCTCCCAGCGAAGCTGAATTCTCAGGCGACGGCCTTCCAAAACAACAGAACTATTTGGAGCGAGAAGGCCTGGGTTTGCGGCCGCAAGCGGAAGGTTTGGGAGTCCTCGATGGCCCTAATGAAACGTATCCCGGGAGTTCAGCCTCAAGCGAGAGGTCACCGGCTCTGCCCCAGCGGCGCTCCGCCGTGTCCCGGTGCCACCCCACCGGCCCGGAGGAACCTCTTTCCCCCAGTGGCCGCCTCGGCAGGGCCACCCATCAAAGAAGAGCTTTCAGGGCCGTCTCTACAGCGGCCTTGTTTGCTGGATCGCCGAGCGGTTTGGCCAGCCAGGGAGTGTTTCTTTCCATCTCTCGTTTGGGCAGGAAGACACGGAGCGGCGGCTTCTTGCCTCGAGGCTGGGTCACGGTGACCTTGGGCAGGCAGGGCTGTGTATAGAGTGTCAGAGAAACCTGTTGTGTACCGACCAGGCGCCCAGCCACGCTCCCAGGCCTGGCCAGCTCAGGCGCCCAGCCGCGCGGCGTGACCCTTTCCAGAACACCCCGCCCAAAAAGCCAGGTCCAAACTCATAAGGTTTTATTGCTTGCTGCTGGAACGGCGGGGCTGCAAATCTCTCTCTCCGTGACTTCTTTTTAAAATAATAATAATAATAATAAAGCTTTCCCCCCAGTCGCTTCTCAAGTCCTCAAGAAGGCGATGGACTTCTCCCCCCCTTTCTCTGTTCCGAGGGGCACTTTTCACGCAGGGCAATTCAGGTCCGAGATCGATGTGTTGATCAGAACGGGCCTTCCTCATACACTGAGATGCCAACCTCCAGGTGGGAGCTGGGGAATTCTCCGGAATGACAGCTCCCCTCTAGATGACAGAGATCAGTTCCCTGGGAGAAATAGACTCTATGACATTGTGCCCCACTGAGGTCCCTGTCCTCCCCAGGTTATAGCCCCCAAGTCTCCAGGAATCTCCCGACTTGGATATGGTAACCCTATCCCCATCCCCCACCAGTGGCTGGGGAGGGGGGGCTGGCTACCCTACTCAGAGAGTAGGGCACTGAGAGAGCCAGTTTGGTGAAGCAGTTAGGAGCATGGACTCTAATCTGGGAGAACTGGGCTTGATTCCTCATGCCTCCGCATGCAGCTGCTGGTGTGACCTTGGGTCAGTCACAAGTTCTTTCAGAGCTGTTCTCTCAAGGGAAGTCTTCGAGAGAGCTCTCTCAGCCCCACCTACCTCACAGGGTGTCTGTTGGGAGAGGAAGGAAAAGGAGATTGTAAGCTGCTCTGAGACTCCTTCGGGTAGAAGAGGAAGAAGAAGAGATTGGATTTATATCCCGCCTTTCACTACCCAAGGGAGTCTCAGAGCAGCTCACAAACTCCTTTCCTCTCCCCTCCCCACAACAGACACCCTCCTGTGAGGTAGGTGGGGCTGAGAGAGCTCTGACAGAAACGGCTCTCTTTCACAAACAGCTGTGCCAGAACTATGGCTTGCCCAAGGTCATCCAGCAGGTGCAAGTGGAAGAATGGGGGAATCAAACCCGGTTCTCCCAGATTAGAGCCTATGCACTTAACCACTACACCAAACTGGGTAGTGAAGGGCAGGGTATAAATCCAGTCTCTCTTCTTCTTCTTCTTCTTCTTCTTCTTCTTCTTCTTCTTCTTCTTCTTCTTCTTCTTCTTCTTCTCCTCCTCCTCCTCCTCCTCCTCCTCCTCCTCCTCCTCCTCCTCCTCCTCCTTCTTCTTCTTCTTCTTCTTCTTCTTCTTCTTCTTCGTGCTGGATTGCAGCCAGGCATTTACAGTGCAATCCTAAACAGAGTTATGCTGTTCTAAATCCATAGGAATCAATGGGATTAGAAGGAGATAATTCTGCTCAGAAAAGAAAAGGGCTTAGGGCAGGAGTCACCTGGGGAGTGTGGGGGGGAAGTAGCTCTGAATGTCCTGCCTTGTTCTGGGGGTTGGACTAGATGACCTCTGGGGAACCTTTCCACTTCTGTGTTTCTGTCCCTCCCTCCTAGGCCGCACTAAGCTGTCCCCGGGGAGTCTTTTGAAGACCATTTTTGTTCCGAACAGGTTAACCGTGTCCTCAGCCAGAGCTGCCTCGCCGGGGTTCTTTCTCTGGCTGGCTTCTGTCTCAACCGTTCCTGTTTGTTATTTTTCTGACGGTTTGGAGATCACAAGGTGATGATTTCAGATTGTTTGAAAGCCTCGTTCCTGGAGCCGTCGGGGTGAGAAGCGGAGTGGGGCACCGACTGTTTTCGACAAATCTTCACAAACCCCTCCTGGCAGCCCTCTCGCCAGTGACTTAGGCGGCAGGCGTGTTTGTTGGGCTGGAAACGCCTGCTCCTGCCGAGAAACCAGAAATTGCAGCCACCCTGGGATTCTTTCGCAAGCCGCAAGGCTCTTCTTTAGCCTCGTTGCTGTAGATGGAACCGGGCAGGGCTGGTTCGAGGGGCTGCCATCGGCTCCTGGGCCCGGGGTGTCACCCGCTGGGTCCAAACCAGGCCTCCGTGGTATCGCCACCGGGGTTTGGCTTGGAGCCACGTGGTGAGTTTCCCTTAGCCACTCCGGATCTCCAGAACTAATGACCGCTTTTCCTCCTCTTCTGGCTTTTCCATGACTTTGCTGGAAGCGACGTGCGCTCACGGGCGGCCAGGCTCAGAGTAACCGGGAATGCCAACCTCCAGGTGAGGACTGGAGATCCCCTGCAATGAAAGCCAGTCTCCAGACTATAGAGAGATCAATTCCCCCTGCAGACTGTGATCGGTGGGTGGATTCTCTGGTATCACACGCTGCTGAGGCCCCAGTCTGGTGTAGTGGTTAAGAGCAGCAGAACCAGTGTTAATGGATTTCGGCAAAGTGATTTCAGCTTTATTGTAACAGCAAACTCAACTTGACAACACACCCACAGAGAACGGTGGAGCGCAGCCCCCTTTTTAAACCGTCCGGGCTGTCAAAGCCACACCCATAAACAAATTAAGAACCAATAAGAAACTCAGGATAAAGTCCAATGAGGTCTGTTCCCTCCAAAACATATATATAGAAACCAGCCAATAGGAATGCGACTGAATACAATCCTCTTTATGTCTGAAGCTTAGCATGTGAAAGTATAGGCCAGATTCAACCTCAGGACATAACAACCGGGTTTGATTTCCCCACTCCTCCGCATGTAGCCAGATGGGTGACCTGGGGTCAGTCACAAGTTCTCTCAGAGCTGTTCTCTCAAGAGCACTTCTCTCTGAGCTCTCTCAGCCCCATGACCGTTGAGCTCTCTCAGCCCCACGAGGGTGTCTGTTGTGGGGAGGGGAAGGGAAAGGAGATTGTACGCTGCTCTGAAACTCCTTAGGGTTATGGGCAGGGTATAAATCCAACTTTCTTCTTCTTCTTCTTCTCCGCCTCCTCCTCCTCCTCCTCCACTTCACAAAAATAATTAATTCACCCTGTTTTGAACCGGTTAATCTCCCTGCCCCTGACCTCCCCGTGATTGATACAGGATGAAGAAGAAGAAGAAGAGATTGGATTTATATCCCACCCTTCACTGCCCAAAGGCATCTCAGAGCGGCTTACAAACTCCTTTCCCTTCCCCGCCCCACAACAGACACCCTGTGAGGTAGGTGGGGCTGAGAGAACTTCTGACAGGAACTGTCCTTGAGAGAACAGCTGTGCCAGAGCTTGTGACTGACCCAAGGTCACACCAGCCAGGTGCAAGTGGAGGAGTGTGGAATCAAACCCGGTTCTCCCAGATAAGAGTCTGCGCACTTAACCACTACACCAAACTGGATGAAGTATTTGAACCCTCTGTTGGTCCGACCTGTTGGAGTGGATTCCTCTAGGCGGCTTTTGAATACTACAGATTGTTTTCAAGGTTCCTTTTTAAAAAGATTCCTGCATAGGCGACCAAGGGGCAGATGGGATAGGGCGCAACCTGGGGGGGCTGGGCACCAGGGAACAGAGTCGTCGGCTAAGTTGTCAATGTCTGTGCGTGAACATTGTGTACGCAGTGTGACACGCAGATTGTGCATGCGAGTTGCATGTGGCTAGGAGCAGCAGGCGTGAGAACTGGGAACGCCGAGTGAGGAAGAACTTGGAACGGCCCGGCAGGATGGTGAAAGGGATGCCCTCCCCCACTTGCACACGTTTGTGGGTGTCTCGACTTGTCAAATCTGAGTATTCTGAACAAACCACGATAGCCAGCGCAGTGCGGCCGTTCGAATGGTTGACTAGGGAGACCCAAGGTGAAATCTCCACTCGGCCATCCAGCTGACTGATTTCCTACAGCGGAGGGTCTCTCACGACAGCCATTTTGCAGCTGGCATCATCCCCCACGGCAGCCATTTTGTAGCTGGCTTCATCCCCCACGGCAGCCATTTTGTAGCTGGCTTCGTCCCCCACGGCAGCCATTTTGTCGCTGGCTTCGTCCCCCACGGCAGCCGTTTTGTAGCTGGCTTCGTCTCCCAGGGCAGCCGTTTTGTAGCTGGCTTTGTCTCCCAGGGCAGCCGTTTTGTAACTGGCTTCGTCTCCCATGGCAGCCATTTTGTAGCTGGCTTCGTCCCCCATGACAGCCATTTTGTAGCTGGCTTCGTCGCCCACGGCAGCCATTTTGTAGCTGGCTTCGTCCCCCACGGCAGCCATTTTGTCGCTGGCTTCGTCCCCCACAGCAGCCATTTTGTAGCTGGCTTCATCCCCCACGGCAGCCATTTTGTCGCTGGCTTCGTCCCCCATGGCAGCCATTTTGTAGCTGACTTCATCTCCCACGGCAGCCGTTTTGTAGCTGGCTTCGTTCCCCCATGGCAGCCATTTTGTAGCTGGCTTAGTCTCCCATGACAGCCATTTTGTAGCTGGCTTCGTCCCCCACAGCAGCCATTTTGTAGCTGACTTCGTCTCCCACAGCAGCCATTTTGTAGCTGGCTTGGTCTCCCACGGCAGCTATTTTGTAGCTGGCTTCGTCTCCCATGGCAGCCATTTTGTAGCTGGCTTGGTCTCCCACGGCAGCCATTTTGTGGTTTTGCCCACTACCCTGAGTCAGAATTCCAGGTGTGCCCATAGGCTGGGGGGAAAAGGTTGCCCCCTGACCTTAGGATTGCCAGCCTCCAGGTGGGGCCTGGAGATCTCCCACTTTTACGACTGTTCTCCAGCTGACAGAGATCAGCTCCCCTGGAGAAAATGGCTGCTTTGGAGGGTGGACTCTCTGGCATTGTGCCATGCTGAGGCCCCTCCCCCCTCCCCAAACCCCGCCCTCTCCCGGAACCACCCCCAAAGTCTCCAGGTATTTCCCAACCCAGACCTGGCAACCCTCCTTGACCTGTAGCTATCCAATCTCTCTCAGCCTCACCTACCTCACAGGGTAGTTGTAACGAAACAGGAACGGAGAAGCATATATGCTCACACTGAGCTCCTTTGGGGAATGGCAGAATAAAAAATGTACCAGATCAGAGGTCCTCTACATTGTTGAGCCTGTGGCCATCTTTGGAATCCTGACACAGGGCAGTGGGTGCAGCCACAAAATGGCCGCTGCAGGAGGTGGAGTCAACAACAAAAATGGCTGCCATGGGAGGCGGAGTCGACGACAAAACGGCTGCCATACGAGGTGGCGCCCATCACAAAATGTCAGGGAGTGAGATTCGGCATAACTCTAAGCATCACTCTCCAAGATCCCAGGCAGCAGCTCTGTTTAACAGGATGTCTTTTAAAACGAACATATTGTTTTTAAATATTTAGTCGGATACACACAGCTTTCCTTTAGTCACGCTGTGGAGAGCCTCGTGTCGCGCCGACAGCTGCTGCCAAGGCAAGGTTTTTCAAGATCTGAACGGCCAATTGATCTCCAGAGGCCAGTCAGACACCCTGCTGGACCAAAGACCCACCTGGTTCCGCCCGCTTTCTAAAAAATGCTCCAAGAAAGGAGTCGGTGGGCGCCCTTGTGCCCACCGGCATTGTGTTGGGGACCCCTGTACTAGATAAATCAAACCAGGATGTTTTTCAATGCTGTGTACAAATTCCCAGTACCAGTGGGAAACAGTCCCTTCATGAGCCAGTTTGGTGTAGTGGTTAAGTGCATGGACTCTAATCTGGGAGAACTGGGTTTGATTCCCCACTCCTCCACATGCAGCTGCTGGTGTGACCGTGGGCCAGTCACAAGTTTTTTTTTCTGAGGTGTTCTCTCAAGGGCAGTTCTCGAGGGAGCTCTCTCAGCCCCACCGACCTCACAGGGTGTCTGTTGTGGGGAGGGGAAGGGAAAGGAGATTGTAAGCCGCTCTGAGACTCCTCCAGGTAGTGGAGGGCTGGGTATAAATCCAATCTCTTCATATTGAAATTCCGATTTTACAAATAAAGCGTCGACTGGGGGAGACGAGATGTTCTCTCCCGCTCTCCATCTGCCTTCCCTTCTGCTCTCGCTCGCCTCTCGTTTCGGAACAGCCAAAGTCTCGGATGACGGGGCCTGTCTTCTCCTCACACGCTCCTTTTCTGTCATGTTTACAAAGTACACCGGCCTCTTAAATATGAAGTAGGGTCAGGCAAAGTTGAGCTTTAAAACCATCAGCACCAATAAATGTTGGCCCGGGGCAACAGGAAAAGGATCATTTCCATATGTCCGTCAAAAAACCCAAAAAACAACCTCACGGTTTTTGGATCGTACGCCTGCCGTATTGACACAACTTTGCTGAGCAAGCCGGCCAGCCTTGGAACGTATGTGGGGTTTAGATTTCTCAAGCCGGGATCTATGCCTGGTTGTGCATTAAAGCTTTGTCATACTTGCTTGGGAAGGGGGGGGGAAGGAGGATTAAAAAAAAAAAATTGTAAACATAATTCTGGCTGGCAGCTTCCCCGGGATTGGAACATCTGGATTTTGCAGTACAAAAATATTATAGAACATCCTCGATTCATAGAAAGTCGGCCAGTCATCTTTCCCCAGCGCTGGGTAGCAACGCTCCCTCTAAACCGTGGAGTCTTGTGAGCAAAAAATCTAATTTACAAGCTGCTGGCATTAAAGTCGTGAGCGAGCGATTTGGCTACGGCATAATTGGGTTCACTCTGGAGCCCTCCTTCCTGAGCTAAGACAAAGATGTGTGAGCCGGAAGCTAAAACCACTGTGATACTGGGCTTGGATTCATGAAGTATTGCCATTTTTTAAAAAAATGTCATATGCCCTTTACCCCTGCGGTGGCTCAAGCGGTTAAGACGCTGAACTGCAGGCTGTGGAAGGTCGGTAGTTCAGCAGTTCGAGACCCGAGAGTGCCGCGTGACGGAGTGAGCTCCCGTCTCTGGCCCCAGCTCCTGCCAACCTAGCAGTTCGAAAGCAAGAAATTGCAAGTAGATAAATAGGTACCACTTCAGTGGGAAGGTCACAGCGTTCCGTGCGCCTTGGTGTTTAGTCATGCTGGCCACGTGACCACGGAAATGTCTTCGGACAGCGCTGGCTCTTCGGCCTTGAAACGGAGATGAGCACCGCAACCCTAGAGCCGGATTCAACTGGCTTTCGAGCAAGGGAACCTTTACCCTTTACCCCAGAAATATTTTGGCTGAAACCATTAAAAGGGATAACTCTTATCTTATATTGTACTTGACCACATCAGTGAGGATCTTGTATGCTAAATACTGGAGGAGACCTGAAATACCAAGTAAAGAAGAATTTACCAGCAAAGGACTCGAATCAGCTGAAATGGGTAAGCTGACTTTAGTGTTGAAAGGCCACACAGAAAGCACTTTTGAAAATACCTGGGCAAGATTTTATACACGGTATGAGAACGTTAATAAGATAAGGCTATAATCAAGCAATGTTGTATAGTCGAGGTCGTACTTTTTCTGGTTTAATGTTTGCAAAAAGAACTTTTTAAGTTTAGATGGTTCGATTTGAAAATTTTACCAGGAGGCACCAAAATTATTATTTACATGGAATCTATCCCCCCCATTTATGTTATATGTAAGTTTGTCTGTGTGTGTTTTTGACAAGAAATAAAATATTATTATTATAAAAAAAATGTGTGAGCCGGAGGCTAAAAAACTGTGGGCTAGCTCACGCTAACTCAGCTTAGAGGGAACACTGCTGGGTAGGGATTACTGATCTGGATGACGGGACATGGGGAAGGGGGAAAGAAGGGATCGCCCCCACCACTCATCTACGTTTACTGCTTGGTGTAAGTAGTTGGAATTGAAGCCCAGGAGGAAAACAACGACCATTACTAGAGTGAATGGCCGACGGCCGACCCTGACCTGCCGCTGCTGAAATGAAAGGGGGACGGAGTAGATCACAAACCTCCATTTTTGCTATCTGATTGGCTCATCGTAATTAATGGCGCATCATAATTAATTTGAGGAGGGGGGCTGTGGCTCAGTGGCAGAGCCTCTGCTTGGCATGCAGAAGGTCCCAGGTTCCATCCCCGGCATCTCCAGTTAAAAGTGACCAGGCAGGAGGTGATGGGAAAGACCTCAGCCTGAGACCCTGGAGAGCTGTAAAGAGGGGCCGTGGCTCAGTGGAAGAGCCTCTGCCTGGCATGCAGAAAGTCCCAGGTTCAATCCCCAGCATCTCTACTTAAAAGGACCAGGCAGTAGAAGAAGAGAAGGGAAGAAGAAGAGATTGGATTTATACCCTGCCCTTCACTCGGAGTCTCAGAGCGGCTTACAAACTCCTTTCCCTTCCCCTCCCCACAACAGGCACCCTGTGAGGTAGGCGGGGCTCTCTCGAGGACTGCTCTTGAGAGAAGAGCTCTGAGAGAACTTGTGATTGTAAGAGCCGCTCTGAGACTCCATCGGGTAGTGAAGGGCAGGGTATAAATCCAATCTCCTCCTCCTCCTCTTCTTCTCATAAGAGGGAAGCCAATGTTGGATCAGGCCAATGGTCCCTCCAGTCCAACACTCTAGGTCACACAGTGGCCAAAAATACCAGGGGCCACCAGGAGGTCCAGCAGTGGGGCCAGGAGACTTCTTCTTCTTCTTCTTCTTCTTCTCCTCCTCCTCCTCCTCCTCCTCCTCCTCCTCCTCCTCCTCCTCCTCCTCCTCCTCTTCTTCTTCTTCTTCTTCTTCTTCTTCTTCTTCTTCTTCTTCTTCTTCTTCTTCTTCTTCTTCTTCTTCTTCTTCTCCTCCTCCTCCTCCTCCTCCTCCTCCTCCTCCTCCTCCTCCTCCTCCTCCTTCTCAGAAGGACAGCTCGTTTTGGTCTGATCCAACACAGTCATCTGAATGTTCTTGGTATGTCCTAATGAGGACTGGACTCATTTCTGGAGAAAGGGCTTTTTTCGACTTCCCTCACTTGAATATGTACCTCCCCTTTGGAAACACCCTTCCTCCATTGCCCACAACCCGTCACATTTAGCTGTCAGACGCAAACGCTGGGGTCACCATTGTTTTCCGGGGCTGATAACCCCGGCCTACCGTAACGGGCTTCTTTTCCAGATTACGTATGTGAATCGTTTTCAACACTGGAGAGCGCTAGAACATTGGAAAGAATCGTCGCAGCCATTGTTGTTTCTGTTTGTGGCTGTGGGTACACGTACCCGGCCAACAAAATGCAACACTTTGTACATCTGGCAACGTGGACTCTGGTTTCGGTTGTTGTCACTATTTCTGTTGCGCTCGAAGTCTTGGCCTGTTCGAGATTTCGTTCTGTGAAGGAAGCAGTGAAATGAGTCAGCAGTTGCAACATGGGAGAGCGAGGGGCCGCAGAAACGAAAAGCGGAGAGACCACCGCTGCGGTCGCACACGGGAAGTAGTGAAAGAAAGAAACAAAGAGAGTGTTCCTTTCTCCAACCCCTTTCAGCTTAGTCGCAGCAGCAGAGGTCTTGGTTTGCTTCTCATGGGGGAACGTGGCGAATAAACCAAGTTTGTATTTAAAGGGAAACAAATCATTGATGCTTGGGAGCAACAAAAGCCTTGAAGGAGAAGGTGTGGTGTAAGGCGGTGTTGGATAGCTACTGCTGTCCAAAATAAAGCATAAGAACATAAGAGAAGCCATGTTGGATCAGGCCAGTGGCCCATCCAGAGTCCCAACACTCTTCTGTGTCACACAGTGGCCAAAAATACCCGGTGTCCTCAGGAGGTCCAGCAGTGGGGCCAGGACACTAGAAGCCCTCCCACTGTTGCTCCCCCCCAGCACCAAGAATATAGAGCATCACTTGCCTCCGACTGAGAGTCCCTATCTGTACCTTGTGGCCAGTAGCCACTGATGGACCTCTGCTCCCAATACTTATCTAATTCCCTCATGAAGCCATCCATGCTTGTAGCTGCCACCACCTCCTGTGGCAGTGAATCCCATGTGTTAATCACTCATCAAGAGGCCCACCAGTTGGGCCACAACTCCAGAAGCCCTCCCAGTATTATCCTCCAACCACCAAGAATACAGAGCATCACGTGTCCCAGACATAAGAACATAAGAGAAGCCATGTTGGATCAGGCCAATGGCCCATCCAGTCCAACACTCTGTGTCACACAGTGGCCAAAAATACCAGGTGCCATCAGGAGGTCCACTAGTGGGGCCAGAACTCCGGAAGCCCTCCCACTCTTGCCCCCCCCCCAAGCACCAAGAAGACAGAGCATCACTGCCCCAGACAGAAGAACATAAGAGAAGCCATGCTGGATCAAGCCAATGGCCCATTCAGTCCAACACTCTGCCACACAGTGGCCAGAAATACCAGGTGCCATCAAGAGGTCTATCAGTGGGGCCAGGACACCAGAAGCCCTCCCACTGTTGCCCCCCCCAAGCACCAAGAATCCAGAGCATCCCTTGCCCCAGACTGAGAGTCCCTATCTCTGCCTTGTGGCCAATAGCCGCTCATGGGCCTCTGCTCCATATGACTATCCAATCTCCTCTTGAAGCCGTCCATGCCTGTAGCTGCCACCCCTTCCTGCAGTGGTGAATTCCATGTGTTAATTACCCTTTGGGTGAAGAATGACTTCCTTTTGTCTGTTCTAAGCCAATAAGCCAATGAAAAAGGTGTTTCTGAGCATGCCCAGAGTGTTCCTCCGAATGTGCACTCTCATCATTAAGCCGGGGATGGGACTTTCTCTTGGGCAGACATGAGCCTCCTGGTGGATCAGGGGAGGGGGCGAGTCTGCAAATTCCACATTGCATCAACTTTATGAGTTGCCAACTCTCCAGGGCGACCATATCAGTTTCTGGGTGGGACCAGTGGGCCTTTCTGGCAGGTCTGGGAGTACAGCCCAATGTGGAAGCTGTCTGTTCACCCAAGGTGCACTGCTAAAAGAAATATGGGCAAAGGGGGGGGCAGTCTTGCCTGTTTCTATTCTAACTTCTGGCCCCAAGGCATACAAACACCCTTGCCTGCTGGCAGCCATTTTGACATGGCCCGACCGGTGAAGCAGACACGGCATGGGGAAAACAAACAAACAAATGAAAATTCTGGACAAGGCATTGGGCAGGCGTTCATAGAATCAGAGAGTTGGAAGGGACCTCCAGAGTCATCTAGTCCAACCCCCCTGCACAAGGCAGGAAATTCACACATACCTCCCCCACACCCACACCCGCAGTGACCGCTGTTCCATGCCCACAAGATGGCAAAAAACCTCCAGGGTCCCTGGCCAAACTGACCTGGTGAAGAAAAACAAAATTCCCTTCCCTTCCCTTCCCTTCCCTTCCTTCCTTCCCTTCCCTTCCCTTCCCTTCCCTTCCTTCCCTTCCCTTCCCTTCCTTCCCTTCCCTTCCTTCTCTTCTCTTCTCTTCTCTTCTCTTCTCTTCTCTTCTCTTTCTTCTCTTCTCTCTCTTCTCTTCTCTTCTCTTCTCTTCTCTTCTCTTCCTTCCCTTCCTTCCTTCCTTCCTTTCTTCCTTCTCTTCCTTTCCTTCTCTTCCCTTCCCTTCCTTCCTTCCCTTCCTTCCCTTCCTTTCCCTTCCTTCTCTTCCTTTCTCTTCTCTTCCTTCCCTTCCTTCCCTTCTCTTCTCTTCTCTTCTCTTCTCTTCTCTTCTCTTCTCTTCTCTTCTCTTCTCTTCTCTTCTCTTCTCTTCTCTTCTCTTCTCTTCTCTTCTCTTCTCCTCACCTGGAGTCCTGTCCCTGGAGAGGCACAGGACGCTCAGAGCGGGTATAGCATTCCAGGGACGAAAGAGGACTCCGCGGGCAAGTGAGAAGCACTTCCCTCCCAACTTCAAAGAGAAGAGCTGTGCCCACCCAAATCGCCCTGCCTGCCAGGGGCACTGCCGAGGGCAGGAGACACCAGAGACAGTCCTGGCACAACAGCCTCTCTTCTCCCTCCTCCTCTGGTGGGCAGATTTTATGTCTGACGTGCCCCTGTTTTACCCTTCTTTATCGTAGCAACAGCATCCTCATTAGGTGAGGGCCCGTGGCTCAGCTGTAGAGAGCCAGTTTGGTGTAGCAGTTAAGTGCACAGACTCTAATCTGGGAGAACTGGGTTTGATTCCCCACTCCTCCACTTGCAGCTGCTGGATGACCTTGGGCAAGCCATAGTTCTGTCAGAGCTGTTCTCTCAAGGGCAGTTCTGGAAAGAGCTCTCTCAGCCCCACCTACCTCACAGGGTGTCTGTTGTGGGGAAGGGAAGGGAAAGGAGTTTGTAAGCCGCTCTGAGACTCCCTTGGGGAGTGAAGGGCAGGGTATAAATTCAATGTCTCTTCTTCTTCTTCTTCTTCTTCTTCTTCTTCTTCTTCTTCTTCTTCTTCTTCTTCTTCTTCTTCTTCTTCTTCTTCCAGGCAACAGAGGAAACGGCCCGGAGAAAATGGCCGGCATTCTGCCCCACTGAAAGTCCCTCCCTTCCGCAAACTCCTCCCCCAAAATCTCCAGGTATTTCCCAATCCAGAATTGCCAAACGTACCGGCTTAGGATCTGGAATCTATGGAATCCTGTTTTACTGTTGTCCTATTATTTGTATAAACTCCTGGGGATTTTTTCTTTGAACAGCAAGGAACTCTGGGAGAAAAAAAAGCATGTAGATTTGCAGGAAATCCACATGGGAAATGGATTTTGCACGCTCCAGGACGTGTTTGTCCGCATCCCGCCGAGGGACCGGCTGGAATCTAGGGCGAGAAGAGAAACGGCTTGGCACCGAACCGGTTGCAGCTGAGAGCTCTTCCCATCTGGGCGTCAGGCAGGCCAAACAACAAGTTGGACACACACACCGGCTCCTCCGGCCACGTGCGCCTCTTGCGACACCGACCCACAAGCCAACGCAGGAGGTCAGAGGAAGGGGCAAGTGAGTCAAATGCAGCCAAGGGGGGGCCTTATCCTTTGACGCTCCAGGCTAGGGCCTGCCAGGGCCGAGGTCGAAGCCCGACTCACCTGTGAATAGCCGCGGGCCAGTCACACATCCCCTCTGGGCCTAGCCTACCTTGCAGGTCTGTTGTTGCGAGGGCAAAAGGGAGGACCAGCCGTGCAGGGGTGTCTGCTCTGCAAGGAGAAGGACATCCGCTCAAAAGAACTCAGGGTTGCCAGCAATGGTCCCTCTAAGCTGTGGAGTCTTGTGAGCCAAAATTCTACTTTATGAGCTGCTGGCATTAAAGTCGTGAGCGAGCGATTTGGCCGCTGCAGAAATTCGTTGGCTCTGGAGCCCTCCCTCCTAAGAGGCTAAGAAAACTGTGAGCTAGCTCACACGAATCTACCTTAGAGGGAACACTGGTTGCCAGGTCTAGGTTGGAAACAACGTTCCCTCTAAGCTGAGTCAGTGTGAGCTAGCTCACAGTTTTTCAGCCTCCGGCTCACACAGCTTTGTCTCCGCTCGGGAAGGAGGGCTCCAGAGCAAACTAATCGACGCAGCAGCCAAATCGCTCGCTCAAAGCTTTAATGCCAGGAGCTCGCAAAGCAGAATTGTGGCTCGCAAGCTCCACAGCTTAGAGGGAGTATTAGTTGGAAAATTCCTGGAGACTTTGGGGGTGGATCCAGGAGAGGGCGGGGTCTGGGGAGGGGAGGGGCCTCAGCACGGTGCAATGCCACAGAGTCTACCCTTCAGAGCAGCCATTTTCCCCAGGGGAGGTGATCTCTGTCTGTGGGAGATCCCCAGGCCCCCCCTGGAGGCTGACAACCCTAAAAGAACTGGCAGCAGGTGACGTGAAAGTCCTCTGCCCGAGAGCCAGTGACTCAGTAGAAGCCAGCTTCATGTGTGTTATGGATGTGAGTGGAAGAGCATGTATACAGTCCCGACCTTAGGGATGCCACTCCAGGCAGGGAGATTCCTGGAGCTTTTGGGGTGAAGCTTTGGGGAGGGGAGGATTTGGGGCGGGGAGGGGCCTCGGCAGGGCGTAATGACACACAGTTCACCCTCCAAAGCAGCCACTTTCTCCTGTGGAGCTGATTTTCTCCTGAGGATATGATTGTAGTCTTCCGATATCTGAAGGGCTGTCATGTAGAAGATGGAGCAGATCTATTCTCTCTCGCTCCGGATTGCAAGACTAGATCTAATGGGAGGAAATGACAAGGGAGTCGATACTGGCTAAATATCAGGAGAAGCAGCACGTGTGAAAGGGATCTGGGTGTTCTAGTTGATCACAAGCTAAACATGAGCCTGCAGTGTGATGTGACTGCAAAGAAAGCTAATGCAGTCTTAGGATGCATTAATAGAAGCATTGTGTCCAGATCACAGGAGGTGGTCATTCCACTCTATTCTGCTATGGTCAGGCCTCACCTGGAGTACCGTGTCCAGTTTTGAGCACCACATTTTAGGAAGGAATGTTGACAAGCTCGAGCGTGTCCAGAAGAGGATGGTGAGAGGGTTGGCATCCAAGTCTTACGAGGAGGAAAGGCTGAAAGAATCGGGTATGTTTAGTCTGGGAAAGAGAAGGCTTAGAGGGGTCATGACTGCAGTCCTCAAATATCTGAAGGGCTGTCCTGTAGAAGATGGAGCAGATCTATCCTCTCTGGTTCTGGATTGCAAGACTAGATCTAATGGGTGGAAATTACAAGGGAGTTGTTACCGGATAGATATCAGGAGAAACTTCCTAACTGTCAGAGTGGTTGAGCAGTGGGACAGACTGCCTCGGGAGGTGGTGGATGCTCCTTTGCTGGACGTTTTTAAGCGGAGGCTGGACGACCATCTTTCGGGTATGTTGTAGGGCTCTCTTTCGGCTACGCTCCTGCAGAGTGCAGGGGGTTGGACTAGATGACCTGCCAGGTCCCTTCCAACTCTTAACATTCTGTGATTCGGTGGTCTAGAGATCAGAGATCATTCCAGGAGATCTACAGGAGATCATTCCAGGAGATGTAGCGGCCCTCGATACTGTGGCGACCCCCTGATGGAGGTTACCTCCTGGCAGTTGGATTCAGCGTGGAAGTGGGGGGAGGATACCATTTATAGTATGGCAAGAGAAAGGCTCGGTGAGCAGGACTTCCTGTGAGCAGGCGCCGGCAGGCCGGGAGAGACCAGCACTCTGCTCCACCGCACCCGGCCGAAAACCTGGGTAGCAAAGCCACGGCCGCTTGCGTGCTCGCCCGGTGGAAAACAGGCCGGCGCTGGCAGCCGCGGTAGGCTGTGTTTTAATAGCTCCCTTGGCAAACGGCGCCAAACATTTGGGGAGATGTTTTGGAAAAACACAGAGGATTCGTGCCCCCCCTTTCCTTTTTTTTAAAAAAAAATGTAATAAAAACATATCTTTGATTTGCACGCTGTTTATGCCCTCCGTCAAAACACCCGTGGCCTTCGGAGAGTCGGGCGGCACAGGGCGGCTCTCACTCCGCTCTCCCCCTCCTCGCTGCGAACTCATAAATTTGCAGATAATTAGTATTTTCTTGGAGTCAATGGAAAATTGGGAAGCCTTTTTCCCCCTGAACCCTTCAGCCTCTGAATGGGTAAACAGCCTTGGCTGGAGAAAGCTTAGTGTGGAGTTCTTTCCAGCATTACCCCGGAGGTTTCTGGTGGCCCGGGATGCCCTCAGTCGGTGGGCACACGACCCGGCACTAGCTGCGGAGCGAGAAAAGAACCCAATGCAAAAGGAGAGAAGATTGATTTCCAGGTCTCCGGCCCTCTCTGGCCCTCATTTCTCGTCCCTCTTGGTTTCTTCCAAAAGATGCTCCTGAGCCAATTTTCCAAGGGAAGAAATATTTTGATTTTATTTTACTTTTCTGGCCTTCTCTCTTTGCTCTGTTTACGCGCTTCTCTCTCCGAAAAACAGAGAGAAAAGGGCCGAGGGAGACCCGCCGCGGCTGTGCCCAGTTTCCCTCTGGGAACTTCTTGAGAGATTTGAAAGGGCGAAAGGATAAATGTTTGAAATTCCGTTGGAAAACACAAAAAAAAACAAGAAGTGGTTCTGGGAGCTTTTCAAGCGAACTCTTTCAGGCCTTCCAAGTGGCGAGGGAGAGAAAGCGTCCTTTAAGTCTCCCGTGCCCGTGAATGGGGCTTTCTAAGTTTCGCTTTCTGGCGGTTTGCACGCACGTCCATGCCCGGACCGTGAAGCAAAATATTCCAGCGAAGAAAATCTTCCGAACAATCAAAATGTGATGTTTGCCTTTTAAAAAACATGTGCAGAACCCAAACTGCCTTTGGGAGCACTTGCATATCCCCATGTGGCACCCTCCGCCCCGAAGAGCTGAACTCTCCCCTGCAAAAAGAGAGAAAAAACACGCAAGCACTCCAGATGGACAGTTTAAACTGCTAACGTCGGGTTTTTAAAAAAAATGTCTTTGAGGGTTACTTCATGGCAAACATAATAAGAGACCTACTTTTTACTTGTTTGTTTGTTTAAGACATTTGCTAGCTGCTTTTCTTCCTTATGAAGCTCAAGGCAGCTGACAAGACAAAGAAAATATATAAAATACAGCATAGAATAAAGGTGAAGGTTTTAAAAATGTCTAGACAGTGTGTAGCTGCAATAAAGAAGGCCAACGCTATGCTGGGGGTTATTAGGAAGGGAATTGAAAACAAATCAGCCAGTATCCTCATGCCCCTGTATAAATCATCGGTGCGACCTCATTTGGAATACTGTGTACAGTTCTGGTCACCACATCTCAAAAAGGATATTATAGCATTGGGAAAAGTGCAGAGAAGGGCAACTAGAATGATCAAAGGGTTGGAACACCTTCCCTATGAAGAAAGGTTAAAACACTTGGGGCTCTTCAGCTTGGAGAAACGACGGCTGAGGGGTGACATGATCGAGGTTTATAAGATTATGAATGGGATTGAGCAGGTTGGGAAAGAAGTACTTTTCTCCCTTTCTCACAATACAAGAACTCGTGGGCACTCCATGAAATTGCTGAGCAGTCGGGTTAGAACAGATAAAAGGAAATACTTCTTCACTTCAAAGAGTGATTAACAGATGGAATTCATTGTCACAGGAGGTGGTGACAGCTACAAGCATGGGCAGTTTCAAGAGGGAATTAGATAAACATATGGAGCAGAAGTCCATCGGTGGCTATTAGCCACAGGGTATAGATGGGAACTCTCAGTCTGGGGCAGGTGATGCACTCTATCCTTGGTGCTGGAGGGGGCAGCAGTGGGAGGGCTTCTAGTGTCCTGGCCCCACTGCTGGACCTCCTGATGACACCTGGTATATTTTGGCCACTGTGTGACAGAGTGTTGGACTAGATGGGCTGTTGGCCTGATTCAACATTGGCTTCTCTTATGTTCTTATGTTTCCCTTGCTTTGAAAGCCAGTCGAATCCGACTCCAGGGGGCGGTGCTCAGCTCCGTTTCCAAGCCAAAGAGCCAGCGCTGTCCAAAGACGTTCCCGTGGTCATGTGGCTGGCATGACCAAATGCCGAGGGGCACGGAATGCTGTGACCTTCCCACCGAAACGGCACCTATTTATCTACTTGCACTTTCTTGCTTTCGAATTGCTAGGTTGGCAGGAGCTGGGGCCAGAGACGGGAGCTCACTCCGTCACGCGGCACTCCGGTCTCGAACTGCTGAACTACAGGCCTTCCAGCCTCCAGTTTGGCATCTTAAGCTCTGAGCCACCACAGCCCAGTACAGCATTGAATATATAAAAGCAAAACTTCAAATCATAGTTTGGGGACTGCTTCCATGAAATGCAGTCCTAAATAAACCGGTTTTCAACTGCTTCCTGAAGATCGGAAATGAGGGGGCCAGGCAAACCTCCCTGGGGAGTTTGCTCCATAATTGTGGGGCTGCCGCCAAAAAGGCCCTGTCTTGTGCCCACCAAATGAGCTACTTTGATTGATGGGGCAGCGAGTAGGGCCTCTCTCCCTGTGACCTCGATTCCCAGGCGGGAACGTGTGGAAGAAGATACCCAGAAGCCAGAAGTTGCCCTTCACCGTTCTGCTCCAGAAGTCTCTCCCGTTTTGGTTTTCCAGAATATAAAATGGAGCTTCCACCAGGCTTTTGGAGCTGCCACCACCCATGCTCCCTCTAAGCTGTGGAGTCTTGTGAGCCAAAATTCTACTTTGTGCGCTACTGGCTTAAAAGTCGTGAGCGAGCGATTCGGCTCCTGCAGAAATTAGTTTGCTCTAGAGCTGCCCTTCCTGAGCTGAGACAGAAATGTGTGAGCCGGAGGCTAAAAAGACTGAGCTGGCTCACACTAACTCAGCTTAGAGGGAACACTGGCTGCCACCGCTAAATATCATCAGTGGTTAACAGCAGTTGACTGGAGAGCCCTGTATCCCTGGAATTTTAACAACAGTGCCGGTGCCAATCGCTTCTATGATATCTGAAGGAGATCTGAGTGCCGATCCTCCGGAGAGAGAACTGAGTATGGCTGAAGTAACAACAACAGACAAGGACAACTAATACCACCACCTTATGTCATCAGTTGGTTGCAATATGGTTTTAACCAGGGCTTTTTTTGTAGAAAAAGCCCAGCAGGAACTCATTAGCATAATAGGCCACACCCAACATCAGAAACTCATTAGCATATTAGGCCACACCTCCATGTTACCAGAAGTGTGGTCATCCAGTCACGGCCACCTTTTGCTTCTTATTCTGTTTACCTTATTTGTTGTCAAAACCCCAGGGCTTTTTTTGTAGCAGGAATTTCTTTACACGTTAAGCCACATATCCCTAATGTAGCCAATCCTAATGGGTTTCTGCTGTTGGGCGTGGCCTATTAGGCTAATGAGTTCCTGCTGGGTGTGGCCAACTCGGGGACCAGCCAGAACTCCGTTCCTGTGCGTTCCTGCCCCAAAATAGCCCTGAGTTTTAACTGTTTTAATTGTTTTTATTGTAATGAGCCGGCCTTGGCTGCGAGGGCGGGAAAGAAATCGGACAAAATCATAACATAAAATAAGTGTAGCTGAGGAAGAATATTTCTTGAACTCTCTCTTCATGGTCATTTCCCCCGCCTCCAAAACCGATGGCTGCTCTTGGCCTTCTCTCATCCCCCGGGCCCAGATGACGTACGTGTACACCTGAGAGTGTTCAAAGGACTTACTAGAGAACTCGCTTGGCTTCCGTCCATCAGGTCGATCACTGTTTGGTGTAGTGGTTAACTGCCGGACTCTAATCTGGGAGAACCGGGTTTGATTCCCCACTCCTCCACATGCAGCTGCTGGTGTGACCTTGGGTCAGTCACAAGCTCTGGCACAGCTGTTCCTGAAAGAGCAGTTTGTGTTAAGAGCTCTCTCAGCCCCACCTACTCACAGGTTGTCTGTTGTGGGGAGGGGAAGGGAAAGGAGTTTGTCAGCCGCTCTGAGACTCCCTTGGGTAGTGAAGTGCAGGGTATAAATCCAATCTCCTCCTCCTCTTCTTCTTTCTTCTTTCTTCTTCCTTCTTCTTCTTCTTCTTCTTCTTCTTCTTCTTCTTCTTCTTCTTCTTCTTCTTCTTCTTCTTCTTCTTCTTCTTCTTCTTCTTCTTCTTCTTCTTCTTCTTCTTCTTCTTCTGTTTGGTGTAGTGGTTAAGTGCGCGGACTCTAATCTGGGAGAACCGGGTTTGATTCCCCACGCCTCCACTTGCAGCTGCTGGATGACCTTGGGCAAGCCATAGTTCTGTCAGAGCTGTCCTTGAAAAAGAGCAGTTTCTGTCAGAGCTCTCTCAGCCCCACCTCCCTCACTGTTGTGGGGAGGGGAAGGGAAAGGAGTTCGTAAGCCGCTCTGAGACTCCCTTGGTTAGTGAAGGGCAGGGTATAAATCCAGTCTCTTCTTCTCTTCTTATTCATCTTCTTTGTGTCCTTTATAAAGTACATATCTCCGCTACCTGGCATCAGATTTATGACACTCGTGGCCCGGCCCAACGAGGTCTCATTTATGTCAGATCCGGCCCTCATAAGAAATGAGTTCGACACCCCTACTCTAGGCTGATCCTGCATGGAGCCGGGGGACTGCGATAGATGGCCTCTATGGTCCCTTCCAACTCTATGATTCTGTGACTCAGAAGGTCCTGGGTTCAGTCCCCGGCATCTCCAGTTAAAGGACCAGGCAGCGGGTGATGAGAAAGACCTCTAGCCTGAGCCATCCCGGGAGAGCGGCTGCCAGCCAGGGTAGACAATACCGACCTTGATGGACCGATGGTCTGATTCGGTATTGGGCAGCTTCTCATGTGTTCAAAATCCTCTTACCTGGCACAACTGTGCCGCGACCCAAACCTCCAAAGGAAGTTTAGAAAACTAATTGAGGGCCAAAAGTTAAAAACATGAGAGAGTGCACAAAAGAGTGTTTATTACAAGGACATATAAGAACCTAGTAGGGGCCCAAATAAAGCCTCAGAAAATGTACAGAGTTACAAATACACACAAAAAGGGAGGAGGAGGAGGAGGAGATTGGATTTATACCCCGCCCTTCGCTACCCAAAGGTGTCTCAGAGCGGCTTACAAACTCCTTTCCCTTCCCCTCCCCACAACAGACACCCTGTGAGGCAGGTGGGGCTGAGAGACCTCTGACAGAAACTGCTCTTTTTCAAGAACAGCTCTTGTCAGCACTATGGCTTGCCCAAGGTCATCCAGCAGCTGCGAGTGGAGGAGTGGGTGAGTCAAACCCGGTTCTCCCAGATTAGAGTCCACACACTTAACCACTACACCAAACTGGAAGGAAGGAATGAAGGAAGGAAGGAAGGAAGGAAGGAAGGGAGGGAGGGAGGGAGGAAGGGAGGAAGGGAGGGAGGGAAGGAAGGAAGGAAGAAAGGAAGGAAGGAAGGAGGGAAGGGAGGGAGGGAGGAAGAAAGGAAGGAAGGGAGGGAGGGAGGGAGAAAGGAAGGAAGGAAGGAAGGGAGGGAGGGAGAAAGGAAGGGAGGGAGGGAGGGAGGGAGGGAGGGAGGGAGGAAGGAAGGAAGGAAGGAAGGAAGGAAGGAAGGAAGGAAGGAAGGAAGGAAGGAAGGAGAGATTGGATTTATACCCCGCCCTTCACTCGGAGTCTCAGAGCGGCTTACAAACTCCCTTCCCCTCCCCACAACAGACACTCTGTGAGGGAGATGGGGCTGAGAGAGCTCTGAGAGAACTGGTCTTTCAAGGACAGCTCTGAGAGAACTACAGCTTGCCCGAGGTCATCCAGCCAGGTGCAAGTGGAGGAGTGGGGAATCAAACCCGGTTCTCCCAGATCAGAGTCCGCACACTTCACCACCACACCAAACAGTGTACGACCTGACGCATTTCGGCTCACGAGAGCTCTCTTCAGAGGTCAGATAGTGCAAAATGTAACAAGCCAACAGAGGCCCGTGTGACACGTGTAAGGCAATTAACAACAAGTAAAGAATAAATAGACGCAACAGGGCCAAAATCGGAATGCTGTACAGAAAGGTAAAAATCGTTCCAGGTTAATATTTAACAATTCAATTGGAAATTCCATCCAATATTAAAAAAAAATATGTTACTATACCGAAACATACAACTCCGAAGCGGGTATGAGACCTCTTCCGGCCAAGGGCAGCCGCCCCCGCCGCCCCACGTGCCCCACAGAAGTCTGCCGAAGAAAGGCAGGGAGCCATTCCTTCCCCTTTCGTCCAAATTAAGGGTCTCATTTGGCTCTAATAAGGTGCTTATTGACTCGTGAGCCTCCATTGATCCGGGAGAGGCTGTCAGGAACCTCTAATAAATTGCCTCCGAGATAAATCAGCGCGCAGGTAATAAACTGCAGCCCTCACAAGCAAACATCCCTTAATTACATTCCTCTTAATACACCGAGTTCGTAATGAATTTTGGAGGCATTTAATTACCCGTTTGACAAGATAATCGAGGGGTAGTTAATGACAAAACGGTACATTTTTTAAAAAGCGGGAGCCGGGCAGGAGGGGACCGCGGGGGGGGGGGGCAGAGAGAAAGAACAAAATTCCCCGGCTTTAACACGTCTCTCTCTCTCTCTTGGTGACCAATGAACTTGCCCTGCTGTTTCATTCAAGGGCTGGCACGTCCACTGAGGTGGGGGCATGTTGCTCAGGCTGATGGCCACATCAGGACCTGTGCTGGATTTTGAGGCTTCCGCATCTTAAGAACATCAGGAGAGCCCTGCTGGATCAGACCAGTGAGGGTCCCTCTAGTCCAGCATCCTGTCTCACACAGGGGCCAACCACTTCCTCTGGACGGCCAACAACGAGGCTTACAGGATGAGGCCTTCATAAGAGTGTCAGAAGAGCCCTGCCGGATCAGACCAGCGAGGGTCCATCTAGTCCAGCATCCTGTCTCACAAGGTGGCCAGCCAGTTCCTCTGGAGGGCCAACAACAAGGCACAGAGGCCGAGGCCTTCATAAGAACACCAGAAGAGCCCTGCTGGATCAGACCAGTGGTCCCTCCAGTCCAGCATCCTGTCTCACACAGTGGCCGACCAGTTCCTCTGGAGGGCCAGCAACAGGGCATAGAGGCCGAGGCCTTCATAAGAACATCAGGAGAGCCCTGCTGGATCAGACCAGTGAGGGTCCCTCTAGTCCAGCATCCTGTCTCACACAGGGGCCAACCACTTCCTCTGGACGGCCAACAACGAGGCTTACAGGATGAGGCCTTCATAAGAGTGTCAGAAGAGCCCTGATGGATCAGACCAGTGAGGGTCCATCCAGTCCAGCATCCTGTCTCACAAGGTGGCCAGCCAGTTCCTCTGGAGGGCCAACAACAAGGCACAGAGGCTGAGGCCTTCATACGAACACCAGAAGAGCCCTGCTGGATCAGACCATTGAGGGTCCATCCAGTCCAGCATCCTGTCTCACACAGGGGCCGACCAGTTCCTCTGGAAGGCCAACCACAGGGCAGAGAGGCCGAGGCCTTCATAAAAACATCAGAAGAGCCCTGTTGGATCAGACCAGCGAGGGTCCATCTAGTCCAGCATCCTGTCTCTCAAGGTGGCCAGCCAGTTCCTCTGGAGGGCCAACAACAAGGCACAGAGGCCGAGGCCTTCATACGAACACCAGAAGAGCCCTGCTGGATCAGACCAGTGGTCCCTCCAGTCCAGCATCCTGTCTCACACAGGGGCCGACCAGTTCCTCTGGAGGGCCAGCAACAGGGCATAGAGGCCGAGGCCTTCATAAGAACATCAGGAGAGCCCTGCTGGATCAGACCAGTGAGGGTCCCTCTAGTCCAGCATCCTGTCTCACACAGGGGCCAACCACTTCCTCTGGACGGCCAACAACGAGGCTTACAGGATGAGGCCTTCATAAGAGTGTCAGAAGAGCCCTGATGGATCAGACCAGTGAGGGTCCATCCAGTCCAGCATCCTGTCTCACAAGGTGGCCAGCCAGTTCCTCTGGAGGGCCAACAACAAGGCACAGAGGCTGAGGCCTTCATACGAACACCAGAAGAGCCCTGCTGGATCAGACCATTGAGGGTCCATCCAGTCCAGCATCCTGTCTCACACAGGGGCCGACCAGTTCCTCTGGAAGGCCAACCACAGGGCAGAGAGGCCGAGGCCTTCATAAAAACATCAGAAGAGCCCTGTTGGATCAGACCAGTGAGGGTCCATCTAGTCCAGCATCCTGTCTCAGACAGTGGCCAATCAGTTCCTTTGGACGGCCAACAACGAGGCATACAGGATGAGGCCTTCATAAGAGCATCAGTAGAGCCCTGCCGGATCAGACCAGTGGTCCCTCTAGTCCAGCATCCTGTCTCACACAGTGGCCAATCAGTTCCTCTGGACGGCCAACAACGAGGCTTACAGGATGAGGCCTTCATAAGAGCATTAGTAGAGCCCTGCCAGATCAGACCAGTGGTCCTTCTAGTCCAGCATCCTGTCTCAGACAGTGGCCAATCAGTTCCTCTGGAGGCCCAACAACGAGGCTTACAGGATGAGGCCTTCAGAAGAGCGTCAGAAGAGCCCTGCTGGATTAGACCAGTGAGGGTCCATCTAGTCCAGCATCCTGTCTCACAAGGTGGCCAGCCAGTTCCTCTGGAGGGCCAACAACAAGGCACAGAGGCCGAGGCCTTCATACGAACACCAGAAGAGCCCTGCTGGATCAGACCAGTGGTCCCTCTAGTCCAGCATCCTGTCTCACACAGGGGCTGACCAGTTCCTCTAGAAGGCCAACCACAGGGCAGAGAGGCCAAGGCCTTCATAAAAACATCAGAAGAGCCCTGTTGGATCAGACCAGTGAGGGTCCATCTAGTCCAGCATCCTGTCTCACACAGTGGCCAATCAGTTCCTCTGGATGGCCAACAACAAGGCATACAGGACGAGGCCTTCATAAGAGCGTCAGAAGAGCCCTGCCGGATCAGACCAGTTGTTCACCAAATTGCCTTGAATTGTTATTTAATATGGGGAATTATGATCTTACATCAGGCAACAGGCAATACGGGGCCAAGCATCTACGTATACAGGGGAGCAGTTCCCCCCAAGCCCACCAAATAGACGCTGAGACTGACGTCAGTATAAGGTGATCCTGTTTACTGAACACTATTTCAAGCATACAATAACACAGGCATACACACAATTATGCAAGTTCTAGGAAATATAGATAGAAGAAAATAACACATTCGCATTAGCAGGGTGTTTTGTGGATTGGCAACACTTTACCTGTTCCGTAGTTCGATGGAGCGAATCTCAGGAGGGGGCACTGGGAAGAGGGTCGTGCCCAGAGCTGGCAGGTGCACGATGAGACTCTTGGCTGTGCGTCCATGTGTCAGAAGCTTAGGGTAGGAGGGGGTCAGGTAAAAGAGCAAGCATGCAATTAAGAGAGAGAGCTGGTATTGAGCCCTCTCTTTTATTAAGAAGTTGAGGGGTGGGCCAAGCTTGGCCACCTCTCTTGGCCCACCTTCTGCTGTCCGTCCCCAAAAATATGCTGACTGGCCTGGGGAGTGGGCAACGTTAGACCTAATAGCAAACTAGGTTGGACAACGGCACCGGGTGGGATTATGTCCTGTGCTGGCCACAATCATTGTTCTCTCCTCTGATGTCTGCAGTTTCAACTAGGTGACGTATTAGGTTGGGAGAGAACCTGTTGCCTCCGTGTAAGAATGGAGACTCTGTCTGGAGCTTGAGCCCCCTGTCTTTTGGCCTGGCATGGCCACTGCCTGGTTTCTCGTTACCATACTTTATTGTTTTCCACTGTTAACTTACATACATTTATCCATTAAATACCTTTGAGTCACATTTACCATGTTTTATCTATCCATATATATAGGCGTTCCCATCTTTCCAAAAAAACTTTATCATCTTTCCCTTGCAAAATTATACTTAATTCATCAAGTCCGGCTATCTCCAATAATTCCATCTCTTTCTTTGTGGGTACTTGTTCCTGTTTCCAGCACTTGGCCAATAAAATCCTAGCTGTCGTTAATACACATATTAACATATATATTTCAGACCTCTGGTCTTTCTTCAGGAACAAACCCTATATAGGAATCTCACACTCAGTGTTTACCTTCAAGTTGACACGTTAGTTGATTAACTTTTCTGTTCATCTACTTGGGAAAGGCCTCCTCCCTTATTTTCAAGCACTTAAATATCCGGAATAGGTGTTGGAAGAGAGATTGGATTTGGGGCAGACTGCTTTTGAGAATTCAAGATGGTTAGAAGGGTATTGACGGGGAGACTTTGGAGCAGACTGCGATGTGTAATTTTTATTGACCTTTGTATGTTTTCTATGAAGGAATAAGTGGTTGTTTTTCACTGTGAGATACTAAATGACGTTATGGCTTTAATCCAGTCTCTTTTGTCATTGTATTATTCTGTGGGCATCTAGCAAACATCTGTATATATATATGTGTGTGTGTGTGTGTGTGTATATATATATATATTTAAGAGAACATAAGAGAAGCCAATGTTGAATCAGGCCAATGGCCCATCTAGTCCAACACTCTGTCACACAGTGGCCAAAAATACCAGGTGCTATCAGGAGGTCCAGCAGTGGGGCCAGGACACTAGAAGCCCTCCCACTGCTGCCCCCTCCAGCACCAAGAATATAGAGCATCACCTGCCCCAAACTGAGAGTTCCCATCTATACCCTGTGGCTAATGGCCACTGATGGACTTCTGCTCCAGATGTTTATCTAATTCCCTCTTGAAACTGACCATGCTTGTAGCTGCCACCACCTCCTGCGGCAGTGAATTCCATATGTTAATCACTCTTTGGGCGAAGAAGTATTTCCTTTTATATATTCCTTTTATATATTCATACTAGACTTCTATAAGGTGTCGCCAGCAGTGTTCCCTCTAAGCTGAGTTAGTGTGAGCTAGCTCACAGTTTTTTAGCCTCCGGCTCACATATTTTTGTCTTCGCTCGGGAAGGAGGGCTCCAGAGCAAACTAATTGATGCAGGAGCCAAATTGCTCGCTCACAACTTTAACGCCAGGAGCTCACAAAGTAGAATTTTTGCTCACAGGACTCCACAGCTTAGAGGGAACATTGGACTCGCCAGCAATGGTTAAAAAAGTGGGGGACGGGACGCACTTTGCAATCAGAGGCGGGAAGGCGCACTGTCTTTGTGTAACCAGCAGAGGGCAGGCTCGTCAGCCAAGTGGGGCTCGAGTAGAAAAGGAAATAATCAACCTGGTCACTGAAGCATCACAGCCCATATAAGTGATCCCCGGGCGTTTTGTTGCTCTGCAGAGATTTCCCACACGATGTTACCGAATGAAACAAGAGCACGTTCAAAGGCAGCGCCTGCGCTTAAACGCACGAACAGCGCCGAAGCAAATCCCCCCCTCCCAGCATCAGATTCATCCGGTCTGTTTCCAGAGTGAGATTTCTAGGAAGTCCAGAAATAGTACGAGGTCAGCAGCCGTCCTTCGTGGCTTGTCCTCCGGCACCTGATATTCCGTGGAATAGTGCCTCCGAACACGGGAGGGTCCATCTATCTGCCTTGGCTAATAGCTACTGATGGAAGGGTAAGTCGATCAGTGGCTACTAGCCAGGGTGACTGAGGGGACCTCCACATTCAGAGGCACTAGACCTCTGAATCCCAGAGCCAGGAGGCAACATTAGGGAAGGCCTTGGCCTCTCTGCCCTGCTGGTGGCCTTCAGGAGGAACTGGCTGGCCACTGTGTGAGATGGGATGCTGGACTAGATGGACCCTCACTGGTCTGATCCAGCAGGGCTCTTCTTAGGTTCTTAGAAAGTCCTCGGCCTCTGTGCCCTGTTGTCGGCCCTCCAGAGGACCTGGTTGGCCACTGTGTGAGATGGGATGCAGGACTAGATGGACCCTCACTGGTCTGATCAAGCAGGGCTCTTCTTAGGTTCTTAGAAAGTCCTCGGCCTCTGTGCCCTGTTGTCGGCCCTCCAGAGGACCTGGTTGGCCACTGTGTGAGATGGGATGCTGGACTAGATGGACCCTCACTGGTCTGATCCAGCAGGGCTCTTCTTAGGTTCTTAGAAAGTCCTCGGCCTCTGTGCCCTGTTGCTGGCCCTCCAGAGGACCTGGTTGGCCACTGTGTGAGATGGGATGCTGGACTAGATGGACCCTCACTGGTCTGATCCAGCAGGGCTCTTCTTAGGTTCTTAGAAAGTCCTCGGCCTCTGTGCCCTGTTGCTGGCCCTCCAGAGGACCTGGTTGGCCACTGTGTGAGATGGGATGCTGGACTAGATGGACCCTCACTGGTCTGATCCAGCAGGGCTCTTCTTAGGTTCTTAGAAAGTCCTCGGCCTCTGTGCCCTGTTGCTGGCCCTCCAGAGGACCTGGTTGGCCACTGTGTGAGATGGGATGCTGGACTAGATGGACCCTCACTGGTCTGATCCAGCAGGGCTCTTCTTAGGTTCTTAGAAAGTCCTCGGCCTCTGTGCCCTGTTGTCGGCCCTCCAGAGGACCTGGTTGGCCACTGTGTGAGATGGGATGCTGGACTAGATGGACCCTCACTGGTCTGATCCAGCAGAGCTCTTCTTAGGTTCTTAGAAAGTCCTCGGCCTCTGTGCCCTGTTGCTGGCCCTCCAGAGGACCTGGTTGGCCACTGTGTTAGATGGGATGCTGGACTAGATGGACCCTCACTGGTCTGATCCAGCAGAGCTCTTCTTAGGTTCTTAGAAAGTCCTCGGCCTCTGTGCCCTGTTGTTGGCCTTCCAGAGGACCTGGTTGGCCACTGTGTGAGATGGGATGCTGGACTAGATGGACCCTCACTGGTCTGATCCAGCAGGGCTCTTCTTAGGTTCTTAGAAAGTCCTCGGCCTCTGTGCCCTGTTGTCGGCCCTCCAGAGGACCTGGTTGGCCACTGTGTGAGATGGGATGCTGGATTAGATGGACCCTCACTGGTCTGATCCAGCAGAGCTCTTCTTAGGTTCTTAGAAAGTCCTCGGCCTCTGTGCCCTGTTGTTGGCCTTCCAGAGGACCTGGTTGGCCACTGTGTGAGATGGGATGCTGGACTAGATGGACCCTCACTGGTCTGATCCAGCAGGGCTCTTCTTAGGTTCTTAGAAAGTCCTCGGCCTCTATGTCCTGTTGTTGGCCCTCCAGAGGACCTGGTTGGCCACTGTGTGAGATGGGATGCTGGATTAGATGGACCCTCACTGGTCTGATCCAGCAGAGCTCTTCTTAGGTTCTTAGAAAGTCCTCGGCCTCTATGTCCTGTTGTTGGCCTTCCAGAGGACCTGGTTGGCCACTGTGTGAGACGGGATGCTGGATTAGATGGACCCTCACTTGTCTGATCCAGCAGGGCTCTTCTTAGGTTCTTAGAAAGTCCTCGACCTCTATGTCCTGTTGTTGGCCCTCCAGAGGACCTGGTTGGCCACTGTGTGAGATGGGATGCTGGATTAGATGGACCCTCACTGGTCTGATCCAGCAGAGCTCTTCTTAGGTTCTTAGAAAGTCCTCGGCCTCTATGTCCTGTTGTTGGCCTTCCAGAGGACCTGGTTGGCCACTGTGTGAGACGGGATGCTGGATTAGATGGACCCTCACTTGTCTGATCCAGCAGGGCTCTTCTTAGGTTCTTAGAAAGTCCTCGACCTCTATGTCCTGTTGTTGGCCCTCCAGAGGACCTGGTTGGCCACTGTGTGAGATGGGATGCTGGATTAGATGGACCCGCACTGGTCTGATCCAGCAGGGCTCTTCTGATGTTCTTATTAGGGGAAGGCCTCTATCCTCTGTTGTTGGACCTCCAGAGGAACTGGGTGGACACTGTGTGAGACAAGATGCTGGACGAGATGGAGCATCAGTCTGATCCTTCAGGTCTCTTCTGACGTTATCAGATGAAGGCCTCAGACTGTATGCCCAGTTGCTGGTCCTCCGGAGGAACTGGCTGGCCTCTGAGTGAGACAGGATGCTGGACTAGATGGACCCCTGGTCTGATCCGGCAGGGCTCTTCTGATGTTCTTATGAAGGAAGGCCTCAGCCTCTCTGCCCTGTTGTTGGCCCGCCAAAGGAACTGGTTGGCCTCTGTGTGAGGCAGGATCCTGTACTAGACGGACCCTCACTGGTCTGACCCAGCAGGGCTCTTCTGATGTTCTTAAGATAAGTTCCACAAGACAAAATGGTTGCTGTGGAGGGTGGACTTTTATGGCAGGGGTTTCAGAGGACAGCCATGTCTAATCCTCATTTTAAAGCTATCTGTGCCAGAGGCCGTAGCAGTGAGGCCCGCCATATAGTTACTCGAGTTACAGAGTATTTTCCTTTGTCCTGAACCAATTGCCCAATAAATTCACAGGGCGTCCCTGAGTTCAAGTATCATGGGAGAGGGAGAATCAAATTCTCCCCACTTTCTCTAGCCCGTGCATTACTTTAGAACACTCTATCTCCCACCCCCCACCCCGAATTTGTCCTCTCCGTAAAGCGAAAACCTCCACGTTCATTAGACTTCTCTCATGGAGAAGGTATTCCTCTCTCAGCCCCGCCTCCCTCCCAGGGTGTCTGTTGTGGGGAGGGGAAGGGAAGGGAGTTTGTGAGCCGCTCTGAGACTCCTTTGGGTAGTGAAGGGCGGGGTAGAAAGCCAATCTCCTCTTCTTCTCTTAGCTGCTTTTGTCCATTAGGTAGCCATGGCCAAATCCCCTTGGCCTGCCGCAAACCATATTAGAAATTCCCAGAGATGTTGGGAACAGGGTTGCCAACTCTGGCATGGAAAACTCCTGGAGAGATATTTTTGAGGGGGGAGCTGAGGAGAGACTTAAGTTTCTCCTCAACTCTATGGTGTAGCGGTTAAGTGCATGGACTCTAATCTGGCAGAACCGGGTTCGATTCCCCACTCGTCCACTTGCACCTGCTGGATGAACCTGGGTCAGTCACAAGTTGTCTCAGAACTGTCCTTGAAAAGAGCAGTCCTCTCAGAGCTCTCTCAGCCTCGCCTACCTCACAGGGTATCTGTTGTGGGGAAAGGAAAGGAGATTGTAAGCATCTCTGAAACTCCAAGTGAAGGGCGGGGTATAAATCCAATCTCCTCCTCCTCCTCCTCCTCCTCCTCTTCTTCTTCTTCTTCTTCTTCTTCTTCTTCTTCTTCTTCTTCTTCTTCTTCTTCTTCTTCTTCTATGGTATACTACAGAGTCTGTAGTCCCATTAAGACTTCTGAGTCCCATTAAGACCAGCTCCTCCACCTCCTCCTCCTCCTCCTCCTCCTCCTCCTCCTCCTCCTCCTCCTCCTCCTCTTCTTCTTCTTCTTCTTCTTCTTCTTCTTCTTCTTCTTCTTCTTCTTCTTCTTCTTCTTCTTCTTCTTCTTCTTCTTCTTCTTCTTCTTCTTCTTCTTCTTCTTCTTCTTCTTCTTCTTCTTCTTCTTCGGTATACTACAGAGTCTGTCCTCTGAAATTATTTCCTCCAGGGGGCCAGATCTCTGTTGTCTGGAGATTATAATACTGAGAGAACTTCCACCCCCACCTGGAAGGTGTCAATCTTATCTGGGAAGGACAGAGATGAGAACTAGATGACCCGGAAAAGACTTAAAAGATATCTGAAGCCGAATCTTGTGCGTGTTTACTCAGAAGTAAGTCCCATTAAGACCAGCTAGACTTACTCCAGGTCCCATTAAGCTTCAACGGGACCTGCTCTCTAATAGGGCTAATATTTTGGTGAAAACTATCGGGCTGTGCCCCCAAAGTATCTTTTTTCTTCAAAATGGAAAAAGAAGAGTGAAAATACGCATGCGGCCATTTCAATTGCCCTCGCTCTCAAATGGCTTTAGGGGCCTTCAAGGAAGTCACTTGGCGGAGATCTTACGAATGGAGGAGGAGGACATGAAGAAATGAAATTTTATTATTGTCGTTGCAAAGCAAACTTTGTTCAGTACAAGGTAGAAGCTGTATATAACAGAAAAGAAGCACTAATCGGTATGTAAACACAGGATACCCCCATTTTTATGTCTAGACTATGTGCTGTTTGTATGTCTTTGTCATTATAGTTGCATATATATATATATATATATATATATATATATATATATATATATTAAAAGGAAGTCGTCATGACTGTAGCCGAAGCTGATTGTCATCCGATCAGCCCACTCACTACACGTTCAATCCCCGATTGGGTGGGTTTATTCACGCGGCTAATCCGAAAAGGACTAACCCAATTTGGAGGAGGGGGCCGGGAGGAGAATCAAACCCCTGGGAAGAAGTGAATAACTATATTCCGCTTTCCAGGAGAAACTTCCACACCACCACTGACATCGCTACACTCAACTCGAGGCAAATCCCTCGGTGCCTTCGCACTGCCTAGAAAGCTCGCTTAACAAACTGCACAATCCTCACCCTCAAAGGCGGGGCCGCACATTAGAGTTGCCAACTCGGGACCGGGGGATTCCTGGTGGTTTTGGGGGCACAGCCCGGAGAGGGTTGGGAAGGAAGGGCAGCTGGGATGCGATGCCACAGACAGCGGACCTTCCAAAGCCTCTGTTTCCTCCAGCGGGACTGATCTGCAATTCTGGGAGATCGCCTGGTGTCAGGGATAAGTGGAAGGAGGGGAGAGACCGCGGCCTGGTATTTTAGCTTTCGATTCTTGTTTGCCTGACAATACTCTGCTATTTGTACCGTGCAGGGGTCATTTCGTAGAGCTCATTAACATAACTCATTAGCATAACTTATTTGCATATGCCACATCCCCTGACATCACTGGAAGTGTGTCAGAAGGCAACACCCACTGCTCAGACTGTTTTGGATTGTTAGCTATAGGGGGGCACGCAGATCTGCCCTCACTGTGGAGAGAGAGCTTGTACCTGAATAAACCTCGCCCAGGGCTGCTGGGAGCAGGGGGCGGGGCTTGTTGCATGTGCCCGCCCCTCTAAGCTCTTTACTGCCGGAGCTCCGCTCCTGTGCGCTCCTGCAGGAAATGACCCGCCTGTACGTTTTACATGCCTGACCTTGAGTGCCTAGCTGTAACGCATTCCCTGAGAACTATCCTGTTGCCAGGGCCCGTTACTTCTGGCAGACTCCTCCTGATGCCTTGATTGGCTACGCGCCATCAGAGTATCCCTTTGAACCTAGTCTATCAACCATCCCCCCGCACCTTTTCCGTTAGTCTTAACACAGACCCTGAAATGTAGATGCTCTGCCAATACTGTACCAATAAACTTCACTTCTGGAGAAGAGAGCTGTTGGACCAGATTGCTGCAGGAGTCTGACACCTGGCTCTGTTAGTAGATATGTAATATTCTTTAGGGTTTTTTGTATTATAATGAACTAGGAAAAAGGCCCGTTGTAGCAAGAAATACAACAGGCGCTAGCTTGGCCGCCCGGCTGTGGGCCCCCGTCTCCCCGCCCTTCAGCCACTCGAGACCCCGGCGGGCCAAGATGGCCGGCCTTGTTCCTCCCACCCCCTGGTCAATTGAGGCACCAGTGGGCCAAGCCGGCCTGCTTTGTTGCCCCCCCACGCCCGTGTGAGGCTCTGGCGGGCCAAGATGGCCGGGCTCATCCCTCTCCCCACCGCCCATTCCAGGTGCTGGCCGGCCAAGGTGGCCAGCCTCATTCCTTCCCCCCACCAGATCAAGGCCCCGGTGGGCCAAGGTGGCCAGCTTTGTTCCTCCCCCCGCCGGATCGAAGCCCGCAAGTCTGCACCGCTGTCAGGCGCCAGCAGGCCTCATCCCCCCACGCCCGTTTGAGATGTTGGCGGGCCAAGGTGGCTGGCATTGTCCCTCTCCCTACCGCCCGTTTGAAGCGGCGGCGGGCCAAGGCAGGTGCCCTCATTTCTCCTCCCCCCCATTGGAGGTAGGGCGGCCGTTGGGCCCTGGTCCTCCGCACTGGCCGTCAATCCGGGGGGAGCAGCCGCAGAAGCACTGTGGAGACGGGCGAGGCGCTGGGGAGGCGTGGCGTTGCTTTGGGCTGGAGGAAGACAGGAGGTGTATTCAGCAGAGCGAAGCCACTGTCTTCGGAGGCACGTTTGGGGCGGCACCGCTTCTGTGGGCGGGAGTCAGAGAACGCAGCCAGTGGCCACAGTCCCCGTTGTGAGTGGCAGTTCTTTCAGCCAACTGATTAGGGAGCGCACCGAACCTGGCCACCCCGAAACAGCTTTATTATATAGAGAGATACGCGTAAGATACACTAGAGGGTCTCTATTGTACTTAAATCAATAATATGAGGACACAAGTGCATATTAGTAGTGTGTGTTTTGTTCTAACACGGTGTCTCTTTACGTTTGTCTACCTGTAGGCTGGCAACCTGAGCCATGTCCTGGTAGGGTTGCCAACTGTGGGGGCAGAAATTCCTGGGGATTTTGGGGGGGGTGGAGCCTGGCGAGAGAGTCGAGTGTAACTGCAGGAAGTCCATGCTCCAAAGCAGCCATTCTCCTCCAGGGGGCCTGACCTCTCCAGCCTGGAGATCAGCTGCAATTCGGGGGGGGGAGGGGGAATGACTCCAGGCACCACCTGGAGTAGGGCTGCCACCCTCCAGGCGGGGGCCAAAGACCTCCTGGAATTACAATTGATCTCCGGGTGATCAAGGCCGGTTCCCCTGGAAAAAAAACAGCTGCTTCGGGAGGTGGGCCCAGAGGGCATTATACCCTACGGGGGTCTCTTTCACTCCCCAGCCTCCCCCCCGCTTCCAAATCTCCTCCCTATTCCTCTCCCCAACCCAGAGTTGGCAACCCTGTCTAAAAACGTGATGGAACAAAGTCTGAGTCCGGGGACCCCTTTCGGACCCACAGCTTTTAATCCTGGGCAATGCTCCCTCCAAGCCAGGGATGTCAAACATCAGCCCCCCCCCCCGGAGGGCATCTCTCAGGCCCGCATTGGAACTGGCTGCCCTCCGCTGCTCCTTCCTCCAGTCCTGCTGCTGCTGCTGCGTCGTCGTAGGTTTGCAGCTTACAGATACACACCTGAACAGCGCACTCGAGACTGCAGCAGCACAAGACATTTTGATGCAGCAATTCAGAGCAAGAGGTGTCCGTCATCAGACACTGTTAAAGAAGCAAAATATTGCAAGGGTGCTACTGTTTTAAGGATCTTTTTTATTTTAAGTAAGAAAAACCCTTTGTGTTTGTGCCCTTTATAAAGTTTATATCTCCGCTACCCTGGCATTACATTTGATGACACACACGGCCTGGCCCGACGAGGTCTCATTTATGTCGGATCCGGCCCGCCTAACAAATGAGCTCGACACCCCTGTTAAGCTGTGGAGTCTTATGAGCAAAAATTCTACTTTGGGAGCTGCTGGCATTCAAGTTGAGAGCGGGTGATTTGGCTGCTGCATCAAGCAGTTTGCTCCGGAGCTAAGACAAAAATGTGTGAGCCAGAGGCTAAAAGTCAGCTTAGAGGGAACACTGAAGCTTTCCTGTGCATGGCACAGGTCTTCAAAATCAGACAGACAGACAGACAGACAGGAAGAAGGAGGAAGAGAAGGAGAAGAAGAGGAGGAGGAGGAGGAGACTGGATTTATACCCGGCCCTTCACTCGGAGTCTCAGAGCACTTTACAATTTCCTCTCCCTTCCCCTCCCCACAACAGACACACCCTGCAAGGTAGGTGGGGCTGAAAGCACTCTTTTGAGAAATGTGCCTGAGAGAAGAGCGCTGGGAGAACTTGTGACTGACCCAAGGTCACACCAGTTGGCTGCATGCAGAAGAGTGGGGAATCAAACCCGGTTTTCCCAGATTAGAGTCTGTGCTCCGAACCACTACACCAAACGGAAGGGAGGGAGGGAGGGAGGGAGGAAGGAAGGAATTCCTGTAGCATGGAAGGTTGTAGAAGGAAGGAAGGACGGATTATAGACAGGAAGGAGAAACAGAGAGAAAGAGAGAGCAAGAGGAAGGACAGACAGACAGATGACAAGAAGGAGAAATAGAGAGATAGGATGGACAGACAGGATGATAGACAGATAGAAAGGAAGGAGAGCGAGAGGAAAGGCAGAGGGAGAGATGGCCGTGCCGCCTAGTGGTCGCAGCAGGGGGGGGGGCGCGCGCACTGGAGCTGCCGGGGGCGCGCGGGGGGCGGGGCGGGGGCGCGCCTGGGGGCCGCAGCCGGGCTCCTCCTCCTCCTCGCGAGGAGGTTAATGACCCAGTTAGCAGTTCTTGGCGGCGCTTCCCGACATTTCGCAGACATTAAGCGCGGCGCGCGGGCCAAGAACAGGCTGTCCCTGGACGGCGGCCAAGGCGGCTCCCCTTCCCGCCTCCTCCTCCTCCTGCGACAAAGGCGGCGCGGGCGGGCGGGGAAGGGCAGAGCAGGAAGGTGCCAACTCCCTCCCGCCGCCGCCGGGAGACAGCCGCCGCGACGCCCCTCGGCAGGAGGCGCCGGGACTGGCAGGGCAGGGCGGCGTCCCAGGGGAGGGAGGTGGCTCCGCGCCTCCCCGTGGCAGTTGGCACGCTTCGGGTGGCATCCCCCCTCGAGCAAAGGGCCGATGGGCGGGAAGGCCTCGGGGGCAGCCAGCATGCCACCCAGCAGCAGGCCGAGGAGGAGGAGGAGGGGGCCCGGCGGCGCGGACCCCCCGTCCAGGGGTGGCAGGATTGTGGGGGGGGAGAGGGCCGGGGGCGCAGGCGGGTGGCCCGGGCCTGACCTCCGGCGGAGACGGCACGTCCCGTTGCAAGGCGGGCCTCTGCGGTGCTAGCGCGGCGCGCCCCGTCGAAACTTGGCCGCTCCCCCCTTGCCTCCGTGCCCGGCTCTCCACTGCCTGCTTTGCACCTTGCAGCCACCCCGCAGAGAAGGGGTGCCGTCCGGTGCGAACGGGGGGGGGAGTGTCTCCCGCCGGGAGCGGGGCAGCAGCAGGACAGCCTTCTGGCGGTGGCTGCTCGAAGGCAGGACGCTGGAGGCCGCTGACCCGGCCGTGCCCGGCGGGGCCTTCCCCACGCTCCTCTCTCCCCCCACCCCCAGCCTTTGGCATCGAGGGAAGAGGCCGGCTGCACTCCCGGGAGCGGCCACCAGAGGGACCACGCGGCCTCCCCGCACTGGCTCCCACGGCCGTTCGCCAGGGTGGGGTTCCCGTTGCCAACCTCCAGGTGAGACCTGGGCATTTCCTTCTTTTATAGCTGATCTCCAGCTGACAAGAGATCGGCTCCCCTGGGGAAAATGGCTGCTTGGGAGGGCGGGCGCTCTCTGGCACTGGCCCATGCCGAGGCCCCTCCCCAAACCCCGCCCTCTCCTGGCTCCGCCCCCAAAGTCCCCAGGTGTTTTCCAACCCAGGACTGGCAGCCCTATCGCGGAGGAAATCGGAGCCAGTTAGCACCCCCCCCCCCGCCTGCATTTCTAAAGACCCAGTGGGACTGGAAAGTCCAGCCCCTTTGGAAGCTACCCCTGCTGAGCTGTAGAAGAAAAGAAGAGATTGGATTTATACCCCGCCCTTCACTCAGAGTCTCATAGCGGCTTACAATCGCCTTTCCCTTCCCCTCCCCACAACAGACACCCTGAGAGGTAGGCGGGGCCGAGAGAGCTCTTTCCAGAACTGTCCCTGAGAGAACAGCCTTGACGGAACTGTGGCTTGCCCAAGGTCATCCAGCAGCTGCACGTGGAGGAGTGGGGGAATCAAACCTGGTTCTCCCAGATTAGAGTCTGTGCTCTTAACCACTACACCAAACTGGCTAGAAATGAGCAAAAGCCCAGGATCACCTGAAAGACTGTACCACCACAATTCGTGGCAGGGGAGGAGCCGTTGTGGGCCACGGCTCACGGCTTCGGATACAATATTGTCATTCACCCACTGTGGTCCGTTTGCCTGCAGTTGTCATTCGGCACCTGAAATCCCTCCAGTCTCCATGACAGAAGGACAGATGGACTCCCATTCTAGCTGTTTCTGAAGGGGTCAGACCTCACCTGGAGTCCCGTGTCCAGTTTTGGGCACCACACTTGAGGAAGGATGTTGACAAGCTCGAGCGTGTCCAGAAGAGGGCGACCAGGATGGTGAGAGGGTTGGAGTCCAAGTCTTACGAGGAAAGGCTGACAGAGTTGGGTCTGTTTAGCCTGGGAAAGAGAAGGCTCAGAGGGGACATGATTGCAGTCTTCAAGTATCTGAAGGGCTGTCATGTAGAAGATGGAGCAGATCTGTTCTCTCTTGCTCTGGTCTGCAAGACGAGATCTAATGGGTGCGAATTACAAGGGAGTTGATACCGGCTAAATATCAGGAGAAACCTCCTCACTGTCAGAGTGGTTGAGCAGTGGAACAGTCTGCCTCGGGAGGTGGTGGATGCTCCTTTGCTGGATGCTTTCAAGCAGAGGCTGGACGACCATCTTTTGGGTATGTTGTAGGCAGGGGTCTTTGGGGGGGGAGCGCACCGGAGCCCAGCTCCGGGAGCTCAGGAGCCAAGCCCCGCCCCCAGCCGGTGTCCCGGAGAGTCTTTCAGGCAGTCGAATGTCAATTTCAGCTCCATTATATCCTATGGGCCATTGAAGTCAATGGTGAAAACATAGGCTATATTCTGGGGGCTGGAGGGGAGGGGGTTTGAGGGAGAGGCTCCAAACTCACAGGGTAGCTGATGGAGCCTCTCCCCAAGATACCCACCAAGTTTCAAGAACATTGGACCAAGGGGTCCAATTCTATGGACCCCCAAACAGGTTGCCCCTATTCCCTCCATTGTTCTCTATGGAGGGGAAAAAAGTTACTTGTTCTTGAAACCATATGCTAGTGAGCTTCTGCAGCTCTTTTTCTATGAAAAGACCCCTGGTTGTAGGTATCTAGGGCTATCTTTCGGCTGTGCTCCTGCAGAGTGCAGGCGGTTGGACTAGATGCCCTGCAAGGTCCCTTCTGACTCTAACATTCTATGATTCTATGTAGGGCTCTCTTTCAGCTCTGCTCCTGCAGAGTGCAGGGGGTTGGACTAGATGACCTGCAAGGTCCCTGCTGACTCTAACATTCTATGATTCTATGGAGGGCTCTCTTTCAGCTCTGCTCCTGCAGAGTGCAGGGGGTTGGACTAGATGACCTGCAAGATCCCTGCTGACTCTAACATTCTATGATTCTATGGAGGGCTCTCTTTCAGCTCTGCTCCTGCAGAGTGCAGGGGGTTGGACTAGATGACCTGCAAGGTCCCTGCTGACTCTAACATTCTATGATTCTATGGAGGGCTCTCTTTCGGCTCTGCTCCTGCAGAGTGCAGGGGGTTGGACTAGATGACCTGCAAGGTCCCTTCCAGCTCTTAACGTTCTAGGATTCTAGTGAGCCATGGCTCACGAAAGCTCCCCCACCGCCACAAATTGTGTTAGTCTTTCAGATGTTCCTGGACGTTGGATCTCTTCTGCTGCTACAGACAAACTGAAACAGCGACCCATGTTGATCTGTCTCCGTGGAAGGCACCACATTTAGCCGTTCAGGATGGAAATCAAGATACTTTGTCCCCAGCATCTGGTGTGAGGCGTCGGGAGGTTCTGTTAGTCATGGCTGTTAAGTAGGCCCAGTTCCCCATAAATACGCCTAATCCTTAGGTAGGAGTATCCTGAGCAAACCTGAAGCACTCAAGAGAGCTTTTCTATGCAGGCGACAGAGCTGCTCTGTACTAGACGATTCACAAAGTTAGACAAATTATCGGGGACTGTGTTTATCTTACTGAAATTAGGACCCAGCTGTGTCGTTTATGTATCATTTAATGTGGCAGGGTAAGACTTAGGGTTGGCGTCAGCTCGGTTGTTTAGATTTGGGGCTGGTTCTGCAACCTAATTCCTGTCATACTGTCTACTGAATGCCCCATCCGGTCGATAATAATCATCAACATAAATAATAATAATTATTATTGTATGGCCTTGTGTGTAGTATAGCCAGGAGACCCTAAAGTTGTCTGGCAGGCAGAAGTTTTAGCTCTTTTGCACTGCTAGGTGTTGTACGAGACTTGTTTTAAGCGTCAGAGGTGGTTTGCCATTGCCTGCCTCTAAATCATGACCCTCGTATTCCTTGGAGGTCTCCCATTCAAGGACTTGCCAGGGTCGGCCCTGCTTAGCTTCTGAGATCTGGGGCTCTCCAGGTCAGGATCCTGTTGATTATATTGACTCCCTCTGTGCCATCTGCTTTGAGTCCTAGTGAGAGAGGGGGATCATAAGTGACGTAAGTAAAAACAAAAACATTCTGCTTCCCAGTTGCAAGGAGGGAGCCGGTTTTCCACGACCACCGTAGCTGTCTGGAAGCAGCTTGAACCTGTTGGCAGGGTATCTTGCATGTATTCCAGCAGTCCCCGCCTCCAGCATTTCATGCCTGGCCATTCTCACACAGCCTGATGAATGCTGTAGCTAAGGAGCAAATATGAGAGCCAGTGTAGCGTAGTGGTTAAGATGTGGGTTCAAATCCCCACTTGTGCCATGGAAGCTCACCGGGTGACTTCGGGCCAGTCACTCTCTCTCTCTCTCAGGGTAACCTACCTTGCAGGGTTGTCATGAGGATAAAAACTGCGGATTAGGGGGCGGGGGGGGGAGGAAAGATGGTCCCCTTTGGAGCAATGTTCCCTCTAATTCCCCCCCCCCACTAAGGAATGTGGCTCACATCCTGAGCAGAATATAACCTCCGTGTCTCCAGTCTGCTGCTGAGCGGGGCTTCCTGTGTTAATGAGCGGTCGCTCACATGCACAGCTTAGGGGGAACACTTGGTGGCCACCCATCCAGGTATCGGCCCCTGATTAGCTTCCAACTCACCGTGGCCCCAGCAAGGGACTTTCAAGGCAAGTGTCTTAAAAATGTAATACATCAAGTTCTCTGGACCACATCATAAAATGTAATGCCAGGTAGCGGAGATATAAACCTTATAAAGGACACAAACACAAAGGGTTGGTTTTTTCCCCTTAAAATAAGAACGTGCTTAAAACATGAGCCCTCTTGCAATATTTTGTTTATTGAACCGTGTCTGATGACGGATACCTCTTGCTCTGAAGAATTGCATCAAAACATCTTGTGCTGTTGCAGTCTTGAGTGTGCTGTTCAGGTGTGTATCTGTAAGCTGCAAACCTACGATGACGCAGCAGCAGCAGCAGAACTGGAAGAAGAAGAAGAAGAAGACAGCCAGTTCCACTGCGGGCCTGAGAGAAGCTCTCTGGGGGCCTAATCCCACCCCTGGGCTGCATGTTTGCCACCCCTGATCTACACCATGCTGTATTCCCTCCATCTGTTAAGGTTAGGCCTGTACTATCAGTCCTATCTTGGCGATGGAGAAGTGGAGCAGAGCAGTAGTAGTCTATCTACAATTCCGTCAAGGAGTCCCAACGCGGAACCCCGTGGGTCCCCAGGGGCCCTTGCGCACAAGTAACCAGACCACTTCTTGAACTTTATGAGAATTATATAAAGTTTTATTTAATGCCTGTCAAAGCAAAAGGGTTTATTCTACAGGCCACATGGGACAACGAAGTCACACAGCAGCAGACAAGAAAACTAGCTTGAACTATCGAACACATTTTCCCGAATCTGAATCAGACGGCACAGGTCTGAGTTCCGAGAATTAGAGGCCGCACCTCTGGTCTTCTCTACATTGCTGTCTGTTGCAATATAAGCGCATCACAGGCCAGGGCTTCAGTCCACCAGAATCCAAGCTCGCTGACTTTGCCTTAGTTCAGTTATAGTCTTTGGTCAAACAGCATCAGGCGATGATGATACCCAATCAGGACACCTCCTCGCTGGAAATCTCTGGAAAATTACCTAATCGCTCCTGATTTCCCCCCGCCTTACACCTAAGGGCCGCAGGTTCTCGTGAGACGCTAATTACCACATTTCTTTTTAAATTATAAATTTATTAAACGTTACAGTACATCATACCAAAGCCGTAGTCAAGGAAGAAACTAGATCATTTTGTAGGGAGTACTAAGTTTAACCACAGAAGCGATGGCTGAGTGGTGACACGATCGAGGTTTATAAGCTTATGCATGGGATTGAGCAGGTTGAGAAAGAAGTCCTTTTCTCCCTTTCTCACCATACAAGAACTCCTTGTGGGCACTCCATGAAATGGCTGAGCAGTCGGGTTAGAACGGATAAAAGGAAGGCCTTCTTCACCTGAAGAGTGACTAACACGTGGAATTCACTGCCACAGGAAGTGGTGGCAGCTGCAAGCATGGACAGTTTCAAGAGGGAATTAGATAAACATCTGGAGCAGAAGTCCATCAGTGGCTATTAGCCACGGGGTATAGATGGGAACTCTCAGTCTGGGGCAGGTGATGCCCTCTATTCTTGGTGCTGGAGGGGGCAGCAGTGGGAGGGCTTCTGGTGTCCTGGCCCCACTGCTGGACCTCCTGATGGCACCTGGTATATTTTGGCCGCTGTGTGACAGAGTGTTGGACTGGATGGGCCATTGGCCTGATTCAACATTGGCTTCTCTTAGGTTCTTATGTCTGGGGCAGTGATGCTCTGTATTCTTGGTGCTTAGGAGGGGTCAACAGTGGGAGGGCTTCTCGTGTCCTGGCCCCACTGCTGGACCTCCTGATGGCACCTGGTATTTTTGGCCACTGTGTGAGCCAGAGTGTTGGACTAGATGGGCCATTGGCCTGATCCAACATTGGCTTCTCTTCTGTTCTTCTGTTCACAGGCTAGAAACTTATATCTGTGCTCTTTCATGTTTCCCCATTCGAATTTGTCCGTATTCATTTTTCCACGTATCGGATACCATTTATCCAAGGGATTCGACAAGCGGCTTTCAACATCCTCTGGGTCATTCCAGAGGGAGATTTTTTTCCTAGCGGGAAGAGGTCCCAGATTTTGTGCAACCATAGTTGCGTTGAAGGAAGAGTGTTTGCTTTCCAGTTGCTTGCTAGTGAAGTCCTTGCCGCTATTATTAAGATGTTAAATTAACTCTTTGCTTCCTTCCGGTGGACCGTCTGCTGGCCGAAGGTGGGGAAAAAAATCAGCGATGGATCGAAAGGTAGGGTATAGCCGGTTAAGGTGTGTATGGAGAGATTGATTTGTTCCCAAAATCTGGCCACGTGGGGACACTCCCGCCAGTCGTGGGAAAACGTTGCTTTCTGCCCACCCTGTTTCCAGCAGAACGGGAATGACTGGGGGTAGATGTGGGAAAGTTTTACTGGTGTGAGGTACCACCTGTGTAATACCTTAAGCTAATTACCACATTTCCAGCTCTGGCCTTGAAGTTGATAAGGACTATGCCGGCCGAGAGACCAGTGAGTAACGCCTGCCAGATGGAACAGGCCTGTAACTTCTGACATTAACTCTTGCGTTGGGGTGCCCCGGGGGTGCCTGGCCTCACAAGCTCCCATGAAGCAATGTTTTCAGACAGGAAAGAGAAGAAGAAGAAGAAGAAGAAGAAGAAGAAGAAGATTGGATTTATCTCCCGCCCTTCACTCGGAGTCTCAGAGCCGCTTACAATCCCCTCCCCGTCCTCTCCCCACAACAAACGACCCTGTGAGCGATGTTCCCTCTCAGCTGAGAAGTGTGAGCCAGCTCACAGTTTTTCAGCCTCCGGCTCACACATTTTCGCCTTAGCTCAGGGAGGGAGGGCTCCAGAGCAAACTGATTTACATGGCAGCCCAATTCGCTCGCTCACAGCTTTAATGCCGGTAACTCACAAAGTAGAATTTTTGCTCCACAGCTTAGAGGGAGCATTGCCTGCGAGGTAGGTGAGGCCGAGAGAGCTCCTTCGAGGACTGCTCTTGAGAGAACAGCTCTGAGAGGACTTGTGACTGACCCCACGGTCACCCAGTGGGGGCTGCATGTGGAAAAGGAGTGGGGAATCAAACCCGGTTTTCCAGATTACAGTCCGCGCTCCCCGCCACGACACCAAACTAGCTCTCGGGTAATCTGCAGTCGGAGAGCCGGGTTCAAGTCCAGGCGCACCTTAAGAGACCAACGACATTCCCGGGCTCTGACCTTGGAAAGAGGCGACGCTCCCTGGATCAGAGAGTCGGACGTTCACGTATGGATGCGAAGCTCCCAGCCAGTTCTTCCCCTCCGTCTGCAATTAGTCTGTCAGCTCTGGCGGGGAGAGAGGCAGGGAGAGGGCCAGCTTGCCGAGGTAGATCCCTACTCTCGAGGAGATGGGCAGGAAGCTTAACCAACAGCTTGGCAGTCGGGAAGGGCCCCCCCACATCCCAGCCCCGGCTGAACGCTGCACAGCCTGTGTTTCCTCTCGCTAACTGGCACGGAGCAGCTCATCAACATTTAAATACGAGGCTCGGTCATGCCAGCAGGAGATCGGGGCGGGTGCCAAGGCGGCCTCCTTTTCCTCGCCTGCCAAGGATTTTCGAAGAAGAGTGGATTCCTCTAGGAAACTTCTGTAACTGGCGGCGGAGGGGTGGGGGAAGAGCATCGGGGGAGCCAGAGGGCACGGCAAAGGTTGCGATAACAATGTCTTCCTTTTTTCTCTCCTTGGGTGGGCATTGTCCTCTGAGATGTGCCACTGAAGAGCCAGTTTGGTGTAGTGGTGAGGAGTGTGGGCGCTAATCTGGGAGGACCGGGTTTGATTCCCCCGCTCCTCCACGTGCAGCTGCCGGTGTGACCGTGGGTCCGTCACAAGTTCTCTCAGAGCTGTTTTCTCGAGGGCAGTCCTCGAGAGAGCTCTCTCAGCCCCACCTATCTTAGTCACAGGGTGTCTGTTGTGGGGAGGGGAAGGGGAAGGCGTTTGTAAGCCGCTCTGAGACTCCAAGTAAAGGGCGGGATAGAAATCCAATCTCCTCCTCTTGGAGAGCCAGTTTGGTGTAGTGGTTAAGTGCGTGGACTCTAATCTGGGAGAATCGGGTTTGATTCCCCCACTCTTCCACTCGCAGCTGCTGGATGACCTTGGGTTAGTCACAAGCTCTGGCACAGCTGTTCTTGAAAAAGAGCCGTTTCTGTCAGAGCTCTCTCAGCCCCACCTACCTCACAGGGTGTCTGTTGTGGGGAGGGGAAGGGGAAGGAGTTTGTAAGCCGCTCTGAGACTCCGAGTGAAGGGCGGGGTATAAATCCAACTCCTCCTCCTCCTCCTCCTCCTCCTCCTCCTCCTCCTCCTCCTCCTCCTCTTCTCTTCTTCTTCTTCTTCTTCTTCTTCTTCTTCTTCTTCTTCTTCTTCTTCTTCTTCTTCTTCCTCTTCTTCTTCTTCTTCTTCTTCCTCTTCTTCCTCTTCTTCTTCTTCTTCCTCCTCCTCCTCCTCCTCTTCCTGTCCTCCTTCTTCTTAAGATGCAGGGGGAAAATGCTTGGAGAAATTAGGATTTTATCTTTTGGGGACTGGAAGAGGAACGGGCTACATTCAATGATCCCAAGAGGCATGAATAGTTTGGACACACGAAGTTCCCTTATACTGAATCATACTGTTGGTCTGTCAAGGTCACTATCGGCTACTCAGGCTGGAAGCCTCTCTCCAGGGTCTCAGGCGGAGGTCTTTCCCTTCACCTCCGGCCTGGTCCTTTCAACTGGAGATGGTAGGGATTGAAAGGGACGTTCTGCATGCCAAGCAGAGGCTCCGCCACTGAGCCCCAGTTGCCTCCCCAGTTGTTTACACAGGAAGCTTCCTTGTGCTGAATTCGACCACTGGTCCATCGAGATCAGTATCGTCGACTCAGAATGGCAGTGGCTCTCCGGGGTCTCGCCTCCAACCTGGTCCAGTTAGGTGTAGTGGTTAGAAGCGTGAACTCTAATCTGGGAGGGACTTGGCTTGACAGCAGCACATGTGAAAGGGATCTGGGTGTTCTGGTTGATCACAAGCTCAACACGAGCCTGCAGTGTGATGTGGCTGCGAAGAAAGCTAATGCAATCTTGGGATGCGTTAACAGAAGCCTTGTGTCCAGATCACGGGAGGTGGTCATTCCACTGTATTCTGCTATGGTCAGGCCTCACCTGGAGTCTGGAACTGCTGAACTACTGACCTTCCGGACTGCAGCTCAGCCCGTCTTAATCACTTGAGCCACCGTGGCTCCCCACTATATTAATACATACCCCTAATAAAAATCCTTCCCCTAATCCCCCCCCTCTATAGTTTCCATGTTGGCCGCCATGCCCGGTAGGCCAAAGGAGGCCGCAGTCTCTGTGGTTAATTGACGGGCAGCATTTCCTTGAAATATATGAGGCCATAAAATGCCAACTTGGAGGGAGGGGTTTTTCCACTGCCAAAGGCGATGTTCCCCACCAGCCTTCAAGAGCCCCGAGGCTATGCCTGTGTTATGACAGGGCTCGGAACAGACTCTCGCTTTTCAGGACAACTTGTATAAAACGCCAAAGGGATTTGCACGCACATTGCTTTGTTTAATCGGGGTGTGTGTGATTTTAACTCCCGGAATGTATTTTTAAAAACATTTTAGATTTTCCTGCAAATGTAGGGGTAAAGGTAAAGGTTCCCTGGCTCGAAAACCAGTCGAATCCGACTCTAGGGTTGTCGTGCTCATCTCCGTTTCCAAGCCGAGGAGCCAGCGCTGTCCGAAGACGTTTCTGTGGTCATGCGGCCTGCATGACTAAATGCCGAGGCGCACGGAATGCTGTTACCTTCCCACCAAAGCAGTACCCATTTATCTACTTGCAAGTTCTTGCTTTCGAACTGCTCGGTTGGCAGGAGCTGGGACCAGAGACGGGTGCTCACTCCGTCATGCGGCACTCAGGTCTCGAACTGCCGAACTACCGACCTTCCGGCCTGCAGTTCAGCGTCTTAACCACTTGAGCCAGCCAAAATGCTCCCCAAAATGTAGGGGTACATTTATTTAAATCTATTTTGTGTACATATGGCCCCCATCTGCAGATTTAGGTATCCACAGTTGGGGGCCACACTTGGAAATAGATATGCAGATGTTGCTGTTACCTGTTACAAGTGACCAGCTAATCCAGTAGCTCATGTCTCTCTGTGTTGTGTGCATGTGTTTTTTTTGACAACTCCCAAAAGTCTAGCTTTAATCTTCAGCTCCATATATGGGTAGTCCCAAATATATAAATTCCACAAGGAGAAAACACCATCAAAGATTGCCAAAGCAATATATTAAACAATTATAAACAACCTATGATTCACTTCGTACACAATGAACCTTGTGGTCTGTTGAAATTGCTGAAATCAGGTTCCGCTTACACAGCCGGCAAACTGAAGAAGTTGAAGGAAACACATTTTCCAAGTATCTAGAATGGGCGTCTTTGCAAAGGCTGTTTGGAAAACGTTAAGACTATGTGGACGCCTCCTATCAAGTTACACTGACTACATGGACTTTATGTCTTATCTTCAAAGGAGGAAATAGTGCATCTTATGCCTTATTATCGTTACAGTATGACACCACCAGCTTTATATTGTTTTGGCAATCTTTGATGGTGTTTTCTACTGGTGGAATTTGTAAATTTGGGACTCCTGTGACACTAGTCTTTTCCCCTTGTTGTTTGGATTTACCATACATGGGTAGAGCTTGAAGTGCTCTGACAATGTCCAAAATATTGTAAGAGCTGCAGATAAACCTTCGACTCTATTAGGGTGAATGTGTACAAGTTTTGTCATTAAAAAGGACATTTAGGGAAGCGTCCGGAGGATTTGTCATCGGCATTCAAACGTGTGTTGCACTCATCAGAGGGCTCTTCTGTTCTCTCCCTCCCCGTCCCGAGTCATCAAACTGTTGCAGGACAAATGCTTGCAGAATAAAGAAAATCCAGCTCGCAGAATGGGGTCTTCAACCCTGCATGCTTTTGTATGGCAGCTCCAGCTGCGATCATGAGAACCAGGATATTACGAGCGGGTCCCTGTTTGCAGAGCTGGGAAGCACAGGGCAGGGCCCTTGGAAGTGGAGTTTGGTATAGTGGTAAGGAGCACGGACTCTCATCTGGGAGAACTGTGTTCTGATTCCCCACTCCTCCACGTGCGGCTGCTGGCGCGACCTTGGGTCAGTCACAAGTTCTCTCAAGAGCAGTCCTCGAAACAGAAGAGACTGGATATATACCCTGCCCTTCACTACCCAAAGGCATCTCAAAGCAGTTTACAATCTCCTTTCCCTTCCCCACACCCTGTGGGGTAGATGGGGCTGAGTGAGCCAGTCTGGTGTAGTGGTTAAGTGTGTGGACTCTAATCTGGGAGAACTGGGTTTGATTCCCCCACTCCTCCATTTGAACCTGGCTGGATGACCTTGGGCAAGCCATAGTTCTGATAAGAGCTGTCCTTGAAAAAGTGCAGTTTCTGCAAGAGCTCTCTCAGCCCCACCGACCTCATAGGGTGTCTGCTGTGGGGAGGGGAAGGGAAAGGAGTTTGTAAGCCCCTCTGAGACTCCTTTGGGTAGTGAAGGGCGGGGTATAAATCCAATCTCTTCTTCTTCCTCTTACAAACTCCTTTCCCTTCCCCTCCCCACAACAGACACCCTGTGAAGTCGGTGGGGCTGAGAGAGCTCTTTCCAGAACTGTCCTTGAGAGAACAGCTCTGACAGAACTATGACTTGCCCAAGGTCATCCAGCGGGCTGCGAGTGGAGGAGTGGGGAATCAAACCCAGTTCTCCCAGATTAGAGTCCGCGCACTTAACCGCTACACCAAACTGGCTCTCTCAGCCCTATCTACCTCACAGGATGTGGGGAAGGGAAGGGAAAGGAGATTGTAAACTGCTTTGAGGACTCCTTTGGGTGGTGAAGGGTGGGATATAAATCCAATCTCCTCCTCCTCCTCCTCCTCTTCTTCTTCTTCTTCCTCCGTCTCCTCCCTCCCTTCTGGCCCCACTTCAAGAAAGCAGCCGCTGCTGGGGGTGGGTGGGGGGAGCATCTCACACACCAGTCAACACAGCTCAAACGTATAAAGAGTTTATTGGATTGCTAAAGCGTTCTCAGAAATGTCTGTGATTCTTCGGCAGAGAAAGAAGGTTAAAAAAAAAGAAAAGAAGGCACAGTGGTTGAAAAATGTTGCATATCCTTCTCCACACCGAACGGAAGAGAACATTTAGAAAAAGTATAATTGGATAAAAAAAAAAGTAATAACGGCGCAATACAAGGCTAATAACCCGAAAGAGGCACAGAGGCACATTGATGTATAAATTGCATAGCACATAATAAAGCATATGGAAAATACACGTCGAAAACACTTTGCATTCCTCCTAAACAATAAGGCACTTTTTAATCTGGGGGGACATGAAAATATATGCTGATGAATCAGAATGTCGCCGTTTGAGAGAGGCGAGGAGCACGGAGGGGTGGGGTGGGAAACAATACATTTATTTTATTTAACTTCTCTATATTATAAATATGCCGGAATGGCTCTTGGAGTGCGGGAGGGGGTGGTTTCAATTTCCATCGGTGCACGTCCGTTCCAAGCAAATACATTTTGCGCAAGAACCGATTGCCGAACGCAGTGGCTTTCAACGTCGCTAGTCCCAAGAAAACGCCACAAATTGCGGAGAATTCTACAGTGGGTAACTGTAGCGCAGGGACTAGGTGGAGTGTCATTGTGGTCACACGTGAAAGTACCTTACGTGGAACCAGACCCTTGGTCCATCAAGGTCAGCACTGCCTACTCAGACCAGTAGGGGCTCTCCGGGGTCTCAGGTGGAGGTCTTTCACAACACCCAGTGCCTGGTTCTTTTTTAAACTAAAGATTCTGGGGATTTGTCATTGAAGGCTTTCACGGCCGGAGTTCATTAGCTGTTGTGGATTTTCCGGGTTGTGTGGCCGTGGCCTTGGTATTGTAGGACCTGACGTTTCGCCAGTTGCTGTGACTGGAATCCTCAGAGGTATAACACAGAAAGATGGAGTACTCTCTGTGTCAAGGTGAGAAGAAAAATGGTAGGCAGGTAATTTATATCTACTCAGGAAGGTGGGATAGGACAATCCATAGACAAAAGAACCTCCTCAGGAAAGCTCCTCCATTAGCATGTTCAGAGCCCGGGGAACTCCTACAAGATAATGACTCAGCCCTACCCCACCTTCCTGAGTAGATATAAATTACCTGCCTACCATTTTTCTGCTCACCTTGACCCAGAGAGTCCTCCATCTTTCTGTGTTATACCTCTGAGGATGCCAGTCAAGCAACTGGCGAAACGTCAGGTCCTACAATGCCAAGACCACGGCCACACAGCCCGGGAAATCCACAACAGCTAATTCTGGGGATTGAACCTAGGACCTTCTGCACGCCAAGCAGAGGCTCTTCCACTGAGCCACAGGGCTCCCTGAACAACAGCCCCTCCCACTGCAACCCATGGACTAAAAGGGAGCCCTACAGCCCTGTAGGCAGGATTTTGTGGCTTCTGGGGCAAATTTTTTTTCTGGTGAGGGGCTGAAGTTCTCAGTGCAGAAAGAAAAGCCATTTAGCCAACAGGAAGCTGTTACCAGGACAGATCTCTAAACCACAAGCTGTCAACCACTTTAGATGTCAGTTCTCAGCTGCTGCAAGTTAATCACTCCGGCCAGCCTAAGCAACAGTTCTGAGAACAAGCCGGCAGGTGGGGGTGATGACTTCTATAGTCCAGAAAGCTGAGGCAGGAAAACTCTCTGAAAGGATCCCAGTTTCTTGACACCGAGTCAGAAGGGATCCTAGAGGTCAACTACTCCAGCCCCCTTGCTCAGTGCGGGAATTAGTCAACTAGAGCACCCCCACTCTGCCTAAAGGAGTGCACGCCTTTAAAAAAAAGGTTTTAAATGATTGTAAAAAGCGTTTACAGAAAGAAAGAAGGCTGAGCCCCCAGGTCTGGTGCCCTGGAACAGTGTTTTCCCAGCCTGTGGGTTGTTGGGACCCCCAAATGGGTCAATGCATCACATCCCCCCCCTGCTTTTATAAGCCTCATAATAGAACTACTTTGCCCAAAAGGTATTTATAGCCCCGAAGGGTGCAAAGCAAGCAGGAAAGCCAGCAATTCGGCAAACGGAGCTACAGAAGGAAATGCACTTCCTCATCCGCGGGGTATTTCCCCGCTTTCACCCCCATGGCAAACTTCCCTGCTCTGTCCAGCAACTGCCGATGGGCCCTGTCCGGCTTCAACCCACAAAATGAGCCAATGTCTGCACAGAAGTTACCAGACACGCCGGTCACAGAATGTCCCACGTGACAGCGTTCTTCCAGTGCTCAGCTCTTATCCCTGGATGCTGGAGGCGCGACTTGAAAAGGATGGTCTCTGCCCCATCTTTGTGCTTCGCAAAGCCCTTGAGGCTCTTACCCAATGTCAAGAGACACGGCCTGCCTCCGAGTAACTGATTTGCAAGGGCTCCCTGCTTCCAGTGAAGGCTTTTTAAAAAGCCACGCTCGGGGCACAGTTGGGTTGGGAGGCCCTCGTGCCAGCGGGCTTCCTCCTGCCGGATTGTGCCCTCGGCGTTTGGCAAGGCCAGGACTTCAGAACATTTCCCTCCTTTCATCTCCACATAGTGCATTTCCCCCCTCCCACAGGATGCCCTATGACAGAAGAAGAAGAAGAAGAAGAAGAAGAAGAAGAAGAAGAAGAAGAAGAAGAAGAAGAATTTATACCCCGCCCTTCACTCGGAGTCTCAGAGCGGCTTACAATCCCCTTCCCTTCCTCTTCCCACAACAGACACCCTGTGGGGTGGGCGGGGCTGAAAGAGCTCTCTCGAGGACTGCTCTTGGGAGAACAGCTCTGAGAGAACTTGTGACTCACCCAAGGTCGCCCAGCTGGCTACATATAGAGGAGAAGTGGGGAATCAAACCCCGTTCTCCCAGATTAGAGTCCATGCTCCTAACCACGACGCCAAACTGGTTCTGATCTGAACTGGCTCCGATTTCAGATCCCTATTCAGCCAGAAAGCCTGCTGAGGAGATCTTCGGCCAGGGATCCTCTTTCAGACTAACCCTACTCCACAGGGTTGTTGGACAGAATGGGAAAGCCAGAACCACAGACCACCAGCGTTCCCTCTAAGCCGAGTCAGTGTGAGATAGCTCACGGGTTTTTTAGCCTCCGGCTCACTCATTTTTGTCTTCGCTCAGGAAGGAGGGCTCCAGAACCAACTAATTTATGCAGCAGCCAAATCGCGCGCTCAGAACTTTAATGCCAGCAGCTCACAAAGTGGAATTGTGGCTCAGAAGACTTCACAGTTTAGAGGGAGCATCGCCTACAACGCTGGTTTGGGAAGTGGGGGGCAGCATTCAAAGACGTGGTCTCCTACTGGTATTCTGCAGCAGCACAGCCCGAAGAGGTCTTTCTGCGCTGAAACCAGGGTCTTGGGATTTCTGGCTGAGCAAAGAGCGCAAGGTGGGTAGGGAGGGGCTGTGGCCCAGTGGTAACGCTCGGCATGTAGAAGGCCTCGGATCCATTTTCTGGTGTTTAACATATCACAGGCTGAAGGTGCCTTCTTCCGCCTAAGCCCCTGGAGAACGCCTGGAGATGCAGTTTGGCATCATGGTTAGGAGCGCGAACTCTGATCTGGGAGAACCAGGTTTGATTCCCCACTCCTCCTCCCCCATGCAGCCAGCTGGTGTGACTTTGGGTCAGTCACAAGTTCTCTCAGAGCTGTTCTCTCACGAGCCGTTCTCGAAAGTACTCCCCCAGCCCCACCTACCTCACAGGCAGTGTTCCCTCTAAGGCGAGTCACTGTGTGAGCTAGTTCACAGTTTTTTAGCCTCCGGCTCACACATTTTTGTCTTTGCTCAGGAAGGACGGCCCCGGAGCAAACTAATTGATGCAGCAGCCAAATTGCTCGCTCACAGCTTTAATGCCGGTAGCTCACAAAGTGGAATTTTCCCTTACAAAACGCTACAGATTAGCGGGAGCACTGCTCATAGGGTGTCTGTTGTGGGGAGGGGAAGGGAAAGGAGATTGTAAGCCACTCTGAGACTCCTTCCGGTAGTGAAGGGCGGGGTATAAATCCAACCTCTTCTTCTTCTTCTACTTCACAGGAGTGTCTGTTGTGGGGAGGGGAAGGGAAGGGAGTTTCTAAGCTGCTCTGAGACTCCTTCCGGTAGTGAAGGGCGGGGTATAAATCCAACCTCTTCTTCTACCTCACAGGGTGTCTGTTGTGGGGAGGGGAAGGGAAAGGAGTTTCTAAGCTGCTCTGAGACTCCTTCCGGTAGTGAAGGGCGGGGTATAAATCCAACCTCTTCTTCTACCTCACAGGGTGTCTGTTGTGGGGAGGGGAAGGGAAAGGAGTTTCTAAGCTGCTCTGAGACTCCTTCCGGTAGTGAAGGGCGGGGTATAAATCCAACCTCTTCTTCTACCTCACAGGGTGTCTGTTGTGGGGAGGGGAAGGAAGGAGTTTCTAGCTGCTCTGAGACTCCTTCTGGTAGTGAAGGGCGGGGTATAAATCAACCTCTTCTTCTACCTCACAGGGTGTCTGTTGTGGGGAGGGGAAGGGAAGGGAGTTTCTAAGCTGCTCTGAGACTCCTTCTGGTAGTGAAGGGCGGGGTATAAATCCAACCTCTTCTTCTACCTCACAGGGTGTCTGTTGTGGGGAGGGGAAGGGAAAGGAGTTTGTAAGCCGCTCTGAGACTCCTTCCGGTAGTGAAGGGCGGGGTATAAATCCAACCTCTTCTTCTTCTACCTCACAGAGGTGTCTGTTGTGGGGAGGGGAAGGGAAAGGAGTTTCTAAGCCGCTCTGAGGCTCCTTCGGGTAGTGAAGGGCAGGGTATAAATCCAATCTCTTCTTCTTCCGCTTCTTCTTCCTGTCGAGGGAACCTATTTATCTCCATGGACCAAGGGTCAGACTCGATACAAGGCAGCTTCATCGGTGCTCGAAATTAAACGTATAGGTAATTAACCGACCAGAAGAGGGCCAAATACATGGTTGCCAACCTACAAGTAGGACCTGGAGATCTCCATATGACAGAAGTCCATCTCCATGTGACAGAAATCAGTTCCCAGGGAGAAAATTACAACTTTGCAGAGCGGGCTGCATGGCGTTATACCTTCCTCGGATCCCTCCCTGAACCCCAGCCTCTCCAAGCCCCAGCCCCAAATTCTCCAGGAATTTCCCAACCCAGAGGTGGCAACCCTAACACAAGGCCTCCCACTGGATGACACGAGATAACAATCTCGTCCCTTGACCATCCCCCCAAAAGACATAATAAAGCAGCCGTAAGCTAAAATCGTATATGGCTTAACATCAAATAAAGCTCCACATTGTTTCAATTCATAAATTATTCTTCTTATTCAACATGCTTCTTATTATTAAACATACTGTTTGGTCAGGGGTCATTTTGTAGAAAAAAGAGGAGCAGGAGCTCATCAGCATAACTCATTAGCATAACTTATTTGTACGTGCCACACCCCCTGACATCACCGGAAGTGTGTCAGAAGGCAACAGCCACCGCTCAGGCTCCGCCCCTAGGGACTGTCTTTCCACCCTGGGGGCTGTCATTCCAGTCCCAGAGTAGCCTATCTGGGCCCAGGAGGAACGCTACATGTGCTGCTTTGTGCTCCTGCTGGGAGCTGGGCTTGCTGCCACCTGTGCTTCTAACTGCCGGAGCTCCGCCCCTACGCGCTCCGTCTCCAAATGACCCCGGCTGTTGGTTGTTTAATACGCAAAATACAATTGATACACAGACAGGCTAGGGGATTTAAAGAAAACTTTGCAATTCCAGAAGAGACCTCCCAATTCCAGTGGACTGAAAAACATGGTTTCTAAACGTCCATAAAAGCAAGTAAATCCAGTCCTTAAGACTTGAGGCAAACAAATGATGAGCTGTAGTCAACCCGCTCTCCGGATCGTTCAATGGGTGATCGGTCCCTCCGTCAGGACTGCACAGCAACGGGAACTCCCCAAGAGGCACAGCAGCGGGAACTCCCAGAAAGTCATGCCTCCAAACTGCCTTATTATACAGCAATGTTTCCAAACTGCCCTGTTTCTCTTCATTCGTCATTCTGCAGGCATTCTCTCATCTAGGAGAGGAGAGGAGATTGGATTTATACCCCGCCCTTCACTACCCGAAGGAGTCTCAGAGCGGCTTACAAACTCCTTTCCCTTCCCCTCCCCACCACAGACACCCTGTGGGGTAGGTGGGGCTGAGAGAGCTCTTGACAGGAACGGCTCTTTTTCAAGAACAGCTCTGACAGAACTATGGCTTGCCCAAGGTCATCCAGCAGGTGTAAGTGGAGGAGTGGGGAATCAAACCCGGTTCTCCCAGATTAGAGCCCGCCCACTTAACCACTACACCAAACTGGCTCTAAATAAGTAAATCTGTGTATCAATTGTATTCCATGTATTAAATAACCAACAATATGTTTAATAATGAGAAGCACGTTGAATAATAAGAATAATTTATGAATTTAAACAATTTGGAGCTTTATTGGATGTTGTCATATATGATTCATACTAATTTATCTAGTTCCTTAAACTGCAGTAGATTAAAAGGCAACAAGTAATTCCTGATTGTCAGAGGCCTTAATAGCAAAGCAGCATTAGCAATGTTAGCAATGTTAGCACTCATTAAGGCACTTTACAGAAGACACTTAGTTTGGTAAAAATGGGGGAAGGAGATATATATATCACATGTGCTCTGAAAATCTATGTCATGTGGAAGAAGCTAAGAATGTCTGACTGGATCACCTAGTCCAGCATCCTGTTTTGAACAGTGCTCAGGGTTAGACTAGATGACCAACTCTGTGATTCTGTGATTCTGTGATTCTAAGACATACCTGGGAAACTCACAAGCAGGCCAAGAAGGAAGCTGTGGCCTTCCCATTTGTCATCCCTGGAGCATCTGGTGCCCATAGTGTCTCTGTACATGGAGGTTCCACTGAGTTATCATAGATTCGTCCTCCATGAAGCTATCCAACCATTTCCAAAAGACATCTGAGCTAATGTCCACATCTCTGATTCCTCCGGCAACAAAGTCCTTATGAGTAGAGTAGTGAAACCCGGCCGAACGCTTCAGCTTCAAATGCTCTCATTTTAAATCTCATTTCAAAGGGACTTGCAATAAACAATGCTGAGGATCTCGGCAAAATCAGCATGTCCCCCAAATTAGTGCACAAAGAATAAGAGAAGGAAGGAGGAGGGAAACAGATGGACAAGGCCCCAATCCCCTTTCATTGAGGGAGACGCTCGCACACCAGAAATGTTTAAAAACTGTAGCCAGCGGATGGGAAACTTCAGAACTTTAGCCCTGGACTATTTGACTTCGAGCCTTCCTATGGCATATTAACAGGGCGACGAAGGGTCACACTCCCGGACTGTGAAATGTTTGATTTAAAGGTCTTAATGCTTCAGGCCGTGAGTATCAGTGCCCAGTTGCTTTGGCGCACTTCCTATGTCAGCGCACGGGGCCTGTGAAACAGAAATTCCCACTGGTCTCTGTCCGCAACCCATTTCTCACAATACATATATATATATTTCTTTCTACAACTCCCTTACTTATTTGAGGAAACATGTAACAAAAGCTTTGCTTTAGGCATACAAAAATATTGCATATTCTTTAAAAAACGGGCCTGATTCACCATGAATGTGGTGGCACAGTTAAATGCACTGGAAGAACTCCGCTTCACTGTGTCACGCGGGAGACGTTCTCAATAGATCAGGCCCACAGGCATCTTTGGCAAAATGGTGTTTTCTTTGAGACTGGTTAAATAAAGTTTTGCAATAAATATATTCCACTACACTTAGCTAAACTCTAGAAGGGTGACCCCTGATTGCGTCCCGAACACCAGGGCTATTTTTGGGCAGGAATGCACAGGAACGGAGTTCCGGCTGGGTCCCGAGTTGGCCACGCCCAGCAGGAACTCATTAGCATAATAGGCCACACCCAACAGCAGAAACGCATTAGGATTGGCTACATTAGGGTCTGTGGCCTAACATGCAAAGGAATTCCAGCTACAAAAAAAGCCCTGGACTGTTTTGACAACAAATGAGGTAAACAGAATAAGAAGGAAAAAGTGAGTGTGGCCGGATGACCACACTTCTGGTAACATGGGTGTGTGTGTGGCCTAATATGCTAATGAGCTGTGCTGTCGGGGGTGTGGCCTAATATGCAAATGAGTTCATGCTGTTAGGTGTGGCCTATTATGTTAATGAGTTCATGCTGGGCTTTTTCTACAAAAAGAGCCCTGCCGAACACTGTTCCCTCTAAGCTGAGTTAGTGTGAGCTAGCTCACAGCTTTTCAGCCTCCGGCTCACACATTTTTGCCTTAGCTCGGGAAGGGATGGCTCCAGAGCAAACTAATTGAAGCTGTAGCCAAATCGCCCGGTCATGACTTTAACGCCGGTAGCTCACAAAGTAGAATTTTTGCTCACGAGACCCGACAGCTTAGAGGGAGCGTTGTTTCCGAATCTTGCTACGGAGACAGCCACGTTATGGTGCTCAAAAAACAGCTGAGATTCCCAACCCGCCATGCACGTTACTCAAAGTGTTACATCATGGGCAGTTGTGAGTTGGCTGACATTCCCTTATGGCGTGGTATGGTTATTTTAACATGATCCCTTAAGGCATAAGCCTTTGATTTACTTCGACTTTTCACTGCTGTCGCCGGTTGCCGCTGAGCGTTGGCAGGGAAAGGCGACAGAGGTCAATTCACCTGGAGAAAAGGACCGCTTTAGACGGTGGATTCTATGTTCAGATGGAGGCAATAGTTCGCTTTGGAGAGATCACTCGGGTTACATCCCAACTATGTTGGCCAATGGCTGCGCAATCGATAGGATTTTGAGTGTGACTGAGGATGGTGCTAGCAGGACTTTTCCCATGTAGAAACATTCTTATTTTCCTCACTTGTGTTCCTGTTGATTTGAGGTTTTTCTCCTGTTCCACATGTGTTTCGCTCCCTGTAGTGGTTGATTTGTTATTACATTGCTGTATGTCCAGCAGGTTTTTAGGCCGGACACAACGTGATGTAATATTGAATCGACCACTAGAGGGAGCAGAATATGTGCAGAAAAGGGAAAAAAACTCCTGAAGTCACAGGAACACACAAGGGAGGAAAATAACAACACGGAAAAGCCCAGAGTCTCTGAAATCATTTCAGTTTTTTTTATCGCTGCTATAACTGTCTTTAAGGCACTAGCAAAATATTACGATACATTTTCATATAAGGTCTAACTATAGATATAAAATGTATTTGTGCATCGGTGTGCAAACAAGCTCGGTACTTGATGGTTTATGTGGAGGGAAAAAAATCCCCTAAGTTATCAGTAACTGGAAATATTAATAGGTTAAGATCTATATGAGAGAGAAAGTGGATTTCTGGTCTGAGCAGTGGTTAAACTGGAAGCAGACAGAGACTAGGAAGGCGGCAGGAAGATTCTTCCCTGGAGCATGTAAACTAGGAAGTGGCAAAGGCTGAATTAGCACACGGGTGCCCCTTGAGGCGCCGGGCACACCTACACTACAAGCTTCTACCCATTTTATACAAGTTGCAGCATCCCTCAAAGGATCCTGGGAATTGTAGTTTGCATAAGAATTCTCTTTGCCCATCCCTATCCCCAGGGTTCCTCGGGGGGGGGGAGAGAAAGGAATGAATTTTGCAATCAGCTGAAGTCTGCAGTGTAGATGGGAAGGCACAGCGATGGGGTTTCCCCCGCCCACTGCTCAGGATTAAACTCTCAAGAAAAAGCCCTTCCAGCAGCATGAGAGGCAAAGGCCCCGCCATTCTCCCTAGGGGGCCGAGTGCGCTCAGAGGTCGGTGCTCGCCTTTGCCGTGAGGGCTTGAATCCGGGCTGAGTTGCAGGTCTTGCAGAGGACGTGCCCATCCAGAGGGTAGCAGCCTTGATTGTCTCCTTCGGACAAGAGCCCGCCGCAGTCCTGCAGAAAAGCGCCATTGAGAAAGCAAAGGGACAAAGACGGGAATATTAAACCATCTCCTTACTTACAAAATCGATCCCCAGCCTTTCTCGGTCTCCTCAAAGCCACCGAGGAGGCTAACGGGCTAAAAACACACACATAATTTTAAAAAAAAAATCTTCAGAACCATTAAAGACAAGCCAAAAAAAACCCCACTCCCATGAACATTAAAACAATTAAAACCAAAACTAAAATGCATATACCAAAACATAAAAAAACAACAGTTAAAAGGCAGGACAGGAAAGAGGGAACATCGGGGGAACACCAGACAAAACAAAGCCAAGGAACAGAGAGGGAGAGATTAAGCCATCTATTTATTTACAGAATTTATACACCAACTTCCTGTACTCATCAGAGCCATCGAGGCAGCTGGTAGATTAAAAACACACATCATAAAAAGCACATCTTCAGAGCCATTAAAACCAAGCAAAAACCACACCATTAAAACAGTTAAACCCAAAGCTAAAATACACATACCGAAACATTAAAAAACAACATTAAAACAGGGTAGGAACAACGGATGACTGGGGGAATGCCAGATTTTATTTTATTTTTAAATTTTACTTGATTTTATTTATATTAACATCTCAACTGAATACTAATACAATGCTTTTCTACACAATACCAGATGAAAGAAAAAAGTCTTCTTCACGTCTGATATTGTTGCTAAAGGTACATGAGTAAGGCCGCTTCAAAAAAGTCGAATGTCCCCATCTAGCAATAAGGTTATGCTGACAGGGACTGAATCCCGCTTGCCCTAGGTGGAGTAACATTGGCTTTTTCAGAGCAGCTCAAGAGCTTGGGGGGCGTTTGCCTTGCTGTTTGAAAAGCAGGCTGGCACGGCGGCCAGGAATGCCTCCTGTCAGTTGCATCCGATTTGGCAACTCTCTTGTTACCTCAATTCACCTGATCTGGCCACGCTGACCTGTGCTTCTGTAATCTCACAGCTGGACTACTGCAATGTGCTCTACAGGGTGCTGCCCTTGAAGACAACCTGGAAACGACAACTGGCCCAGAATGCGGCTGCCATACTACCGTCAGGCGCTAGCCGCTGGGAACGTATGTTTCCCATTTTGAAAAAGCGACAGTGGCTGGCAAGTTTATGACCTTTACAGCCCTTCATGGTTTAGGACTCACATATTTAAAGGAGCACGTCCTTCCACGTGTCCCTGTGCGCCAACCAATGCTCCCTCGAAGCTGTGGAGACTTGCGAGCAAAGATTTCTACTTTGCGAGCGACAGGCATTAAAGTTGTGAGCAAGCAAGTGGGCTACTGAGTAAATTAGTTTGCTCTGGAGCCATATCCTTCCTAAGCGAAGAGAAAAAAAATGTGTGAGCCGGAGGCTAAAAAACTGTGAGCTGGCTCACACTAATTCAGCTTAGAGGGAACACTGGCACCAACTATGGTCGGCCGGCAGCTATCTGTCGGCTATCCCGCCACTCCGGGTGACCTGCCCGGCACTAACCAGAGCCTGGGCCTTTTCCATCGTGGCCCCGTCTGAGAGCTGAGAGAGGCCCTCCTTGGTGATCATCGGAAGGTGCTGCCAGGTCTGCCGGTTATTTGCCGGTGCGTTTCAGGGGGTTCGAGCGGCAGGCATCTTCTGGGGTTGGAGGAGGAGAGATGTGGGGCTGGCGATTTTCTGTTTGGCTTTAAACTGAAAATGTTTCTTAGCTATTAGCGCAAGCCGCCTGGAACCACAAAAGGAGGAAGGATAGGAATGTTTTGAGCAAATAAATAAACAAAGAGTACCGACCTCGCAGCGGTAGCACTGCACATGGAAGTCCCGGTCTAAGGCCACGATACGGACCGTCTCCTCCTGGCCCTGGGCGGGCATGATGGGCTCCTTACAGACGGAACAACGAGGGGCAAACTTCCTACAGGATGGAGAAGACCCCCAGTGAGAAAACCGATCGTCCCAGCTGCGCACAAGTTAAGAGAGACCCACATCTGCCTTGGGGGGGGGGGGTTCTCCACCAATGCTCCCTCTAAGCTGTGGAGTCTTGTGAGTGAAAATTCTACTTTGTGTGCTACCGGCATTAAAGTTGTGAGTGAGCGCTTTGGCTGCTGCATAAATTAGTTTGCTCTGGAGCCTTCCTTCCTGAGCGAAGACAAAAATGTGTGAGCCAGAGGCTAAAACACTGTGAGCTAGCTCACACTAACTCAGCTTAGAGGGAACACTGGTCTCCATCTCCCCATTCTTTGGCAGTGAGATCACCGCTTCCCACCTGCTTTGATTCTCGCCCCACATCGGTCACAACGGTGCCCACAAATGCCTGTTCAGAACTTACTGTATTTTTAATTTCAAAACCCACCCCGTCCCTGTCTGAAAGCTCAAGGAAGGGAACAAGACTTGGGTTCAGTTTGGACGTAACATAAAACCAAGGTTGCTTTTCACTATCGGTTTGCATGTGAAACCAAGATTCGGCTTGCGGAGGAACTTAGTTGGCCACTGGGTGGGACAGGATGCTGGACTAGATGGACCCTCACTGGTCTGATCCAGCAGGGCTCTTCTGGTGTTCCCATGAAGGTCTCGGCCTCTGTGCCCTGTTGCTGGCCTGCCAGAGGAACTGGTTGGCCAATGTGTGAAACAGGAGGCTGGACTAGATGGACCCTCACTGGTCTGATCCAGCAGGGCTCTTCTGATGTTCTTATGAAGGCCTCGGCCTCTCTGTCCTGTTGTTGGCCCTGCAGAGGTACTGATTGGCCCCTGTGTGAGACAGGAGGCTGGACTAGATGGACCCTCATTGGTCTGACCCAGCAGGGCTCTTCCTATGTTCTTATGAAGGCCTCAGCCTCTATGCCCTGTTCATTTGGTCCCTGTATGAAAAAGGATGCTAGACTAGGGTTGTGGTCAAACACAGTAAATAATCCATTTTCAATTCACTTCCAGTGCACTTTCCAATAGGACTTTACTGTGTGAATTGGCAAATTTCAGTTGGAAAGTGTACTGAAAGTGGATTCTTTAGTGTGTGTGACTTCATGGACCATTGGCCTGATCCAGCAGGGCTCTTTTGATGTTCTTAAGAAGGCCTCGGCCTCTCTGCCCTGTTGTTGGCCCTCTGGAGGAACTGGTTGGCTGCTGTGTGAGACAGCATGCTGGACTAGATGGACCTTCACTGGTCTGCCCGATTCAGAATGCTACTATTATGAAGGCCTTTGCCGCAATGCCCTGTTATTAGACCTCTGGAGGCCACTGCATGAGATGGGATGCTGGATGAGATGGACCCCTGGTTTAATCCAGCAGGGCTTGTTTGATGTTCTTATGGGTGTGTGTGATTAGGGGTGTGTGCATTGCTTGGGCAAAAGCCAAATTAAAGCCGGGATATCCCCAGTATTACATCACATGAGCCCATAATCAAGATCTATCTTTCTTTCTTTCTTTCTTTCTTTCTTTCTTTCTTTCTTTCTTTCTTTCTTTCTTTCTTTCTTTCTTTCTTTCTTTCTTTCTTTCTTTCTTTCTTTCTTTCTTTCTTTCTTTCTTTCTTTCTTTCCCTCCCTCCCTCCCTCCCTCCCTCCCTCCCTCTTTCCTTCCCTCTTTCCCACTTTCTTTCTTTCTTTCCTTCCCTCTTTCTCACTTTCTTTCTTACTTTCTCTCTTTCTTTCTCTCTTTCTTTCTCTCTCTCTCTTTCTTTCTTTCTTTCTTTCTTTCTTTCTTTCTTTCTTTCTTTCTTTCTTTCTTTCTTTCTTTCTTTCTTTCTTTCTTTCTTTCTTTCTTTCTTTCTTTCCTTCCTTCCTTCCTTCCTTCCTTCCTTCCTTCCTTCCTTCCTTCCTTCCTTCCTTCCTTCCTTCCTTCCTTCTCTCTCTCCCATAGTGCCGCTCCTGCGTGCTCCGACCCCAACCGAGGCCTAACAGACCCTAACTAAGTAGAATGACTTGCATTCAGACAGTTGCACCAACGGAGGCTAGTTTTTAATGAACCATGGCTTCATGCTATGTCTGAACTGTATCTCTGTGGCGGCAACAACCTGGAAAACTCAAAAATATGATCCCTATCAAAAGAGATAAAACTTAAAGCACGGAAGAAGAGCCCTGCAGGATCAGACCAAAAGTCCACCTAGCCTAGCATTCAAGTTGGTACAGTGACCAACTGGAAGTCCCCAGGAAGCCCAAAAGCCAGGCATGAAGGAAACAACTATTTCTGATTTTCTTTGCCTCTCGGCAACTGGGGTTCAGAGGTAGCCTGCCTATGAATATGGAAGTTCCATCGATTTATCATGGTTCGCAGTAGCTGAAACCGGAACGAACCCTAGTGATTTCTAGATCCATGGTGATTCTGTTGACTGAGAGCTAACTGAAGGTTTCGCAATCCTTCTGGGAAACGCTCATGGCCGGGCTTTGGCCTCCAGGAAAAAGGGAGGAATGCCGCAGTGGTGGAGCAGCCACCAAGAATGTCTCCTGACGTCCTCTTCTCGTCAAAATGAGATCGTGAGAACTGCCCGGATGGCTCGACCCCAAGTCAGTGCTCTGCCCTGAACTGCCAGATGTCCCTTGGAAGCTTCCAGCTCGTGGATGAACGGGGTGGCCGTCCTCTGTGGCTCTTCCCCGCCTAGCTGCTGCATTATTTACTGCCTCCTACAGCAAAAGGAGGTGTCCTCTAAGGATCATGAAAGCAGCCAAACCGGGCCTCCCGCAGAAAAGTTAAGGTAGGGTTGTCAAACATGCAGCCCGGGGGTTGGATGAGGCCCCCGGACGGCTTCCATCAGGCCTGCAGTGGAACTGGCCGTCTCCTGCTTCCAGTTCTGCTGCTGCTGCTGCATCATAGCTTCCTTCACCAGACTCTCTCAATCGCTCAGCCATTTCATGTTCTAACCTGGGTCCTAGACTCAGAACTCTGAGCATGAGATTTCGGTGGTGGATGTCAGTAAATCAAAAGTTGGTTTGCAGCTGACAGATACACACTTGAACAGAATACTCAAGATTTGCAACAGCACAGACATTTTGATGCAGTAATTCAGAGCAAGAGGCGTCAGTCATCAGAGACTGTTGAAAATAAACAAAACATCGCAAGAGTGCTGATGTTTTAAGCATGTCTTTATTTTAAGTTAAAAAAAAAACCCCACCTTTGTGTTCGTGTCCTTTATAAAGTTTATATCTCCGCTACATTACATTTTATGACATACATGGTCCGGGCCCAACAATGTCTCATTTATGTCAGATCCAGACCTCATAACAAATGATTTTGACACCCGAGATAGGGTATCAGCATGCTACGGCAAGAGTCTCCAACAGGGTGCCCGTGGGCAGTCGCCAACACTTTTCCTGAGGCCCCAAAAGTGTTTTTAGCAAGTGGGAGGGACTGGGTAGGGATCTTGCAGGGTGCCCGGGCAAGCCAAGGGAAGGCAATTTAAACTGCCTTCCCTTCCCTCCAAGGGGGGCTTGCCCAGGGTCCCCGCAGCCGCGGGGCACCTGGACAAGCCAAGGAAAGGCATGGCTGTGTGGCCTAATATGCTAATGAACTGCGCTGTCAGGGGTGTGGCATAATATGCTAATGTGTTTTTGCCATTGGGTGTGGCCTGTTATGCTAATGAGTTCCTGCTGGGCTTTTTCTACCAAAAAAAGCCCTGCCCAGAGCCAACTCTTAACCCGTACATCTCAGATCAATCTAGTCTCAACTCTGCCTAGAAGCTTTAGGAGAACATATCTCTCAAGTTCTATCAGGTGTAGTGGTTAAGTGAGCCAGTTTGGTGTAGTGGTGAAGTGCGTGGACTCTAATGTAGGATAACCAGGTTTGATTCCCCACTCCTCCACTCACACCTGATAGATGACCTTGAGCAAGCCACAGTTCTGACAAGAACTGTCTTTGAAAGGTAGGTGGGGCTCACTTCACAGGGTTGTCTCCCCGCCTACCTCACAGGTGTGTCTGTTGTGGGGAGGGGGAGGGAAAGGAGATTGTAAGCCGCTCTGGGACTCTGAGTGAAAATCCAATCTCCTCTTCTTCTCCTCCTCCTAGACAAGTTATTATATTTGCCGCAAGGGTTCCGACGGGACCCTAGAAAAATGCTGCTATTTTAAGAGTTTTCTACTCACAAAGAGAGTTTATTGCACCTTATGTCTTGTATGTACACCATGGTCCTTGAAAAAGATTGTACTTGATATGGGTAAATTACTAGAGTCCCCTGGGACTAGCGATTGCAAAAATGACAAGGCGTGGCCTGAATATTTCAGCAGAATGTAAACCTGCACTTTGACATACTATTTTGGTGAGCCTACGTTTGGTAATACTTGACACCATTATTTATGTGATAGTATAGGAGAATTAAGAAAAGAAAAATAAAGAAGCACAAGACAGATCTACCTTAAGCATACATCTATTATAGAAGAAGAAGAAGAAGAGGAGGAGGAGGAGGAGGAGGAGAAGAAGAAGAAGAGGAGGAGGAGGAGGAGAAGAAGAAGAAGAGGAAGAGGAGGAGGTGGAGGAGGAGAAGAAGAGGAGGAGGAGGAGGAGGAGAAGGAGGAGGAGGAGAAGAAGAAGAAGAAGAAGAGGAGGAGGAGGAGAAGAAGAAGAAGAAGAGGAAGAGGAGGAGGAGAAGAAGAAGAGGAGGAGGAGGAGAAGAAGAAGAAGAAGAGGAGGAGGAGGAGGAGAAGAAGAAGAGGAGGAGGAGGAGGAGAAGAAGAGAAGGAGGAGGAGGAGGAGAAGGAGGAGGAGGAGGAGGAGGAGGAGAAGGAGGAGGAGGAGAAGGAGGAGGAGAAGGAGGAGGAGGAGAAGGAGGAGGAGGAGAAGAAGAAGAAGAAGAAGAGGAGGAGGAGGAGAAGAAGAAGAAGAAGAAGAGGAGGAGGAGAAGAAGAAGAGGAGGAGGAGAAGAAGAAGAAGAAGAAGAGGAGGAGGAGGAGGAGGAGAAGAAGAAGAGGAGGAGGAGGAGGAGAAGAAGAGAAGGAGGAGAAGAGGAGGAGGAGGAGGAGAAGGAGGAGGAGGAGAAGAAGAAGACGAAGAAGAAGAAGAAGAGGAGGAGGAGGAGAAAGAGGAGGAGAAGAAGAAGAAGAAGAGGAGGAGGAGAAGGAGGAGGAGAAGAAGAAGAAGAGGAGGAGGAGGAGGAGAAGAAGAAGAGGAGGAGGAGAAGAAGAAGAGGAGGAGGAGGAGGAGGAGGAGGAGGAGAAGCAGAGGAGGAGGAGGAGGAGGAGGAGACTGTATTTATACCCCATCGTTCACTTCCTGAAGGAATCTCAGAGCGGCTTACAATCTCCTTCCCCTTCCCCTCCCCACAAGAAGAAGAAGAAGAAGAAGAAGAAGAAGAAGAAGAAGAAGAAGAAGAAGAAGAAGAAGAAGAAGAAGAAGAAGAAGAAGAAGAAGAAGAAGAAGAGATTGGATTTCTACCCCGCCCTTCACTGCCCAAGGGAGTCTCAGAGCGGTTTACAAACTCCCTTCCCTTCCCCTCCCTGCAACAGACACCCTGTGAGGGAGGCGGGGCTGAGAGAGCTCTGACAGAAACAGCTCTTTTTCAGGAACCAGCTGTGCCAGAGCTTGTGACTGACCCAAGGTCACACCAGCAGCTGAAAGTGGAGGAGTGGGGAATCAAACCCGGTTCTCCCAGATTAGAGTCCACACACTTCACCACGACACCAAACTGGCTTATAGACAGTGTCATATATTTTTCCATTATCTTCCTAACACTGTGACCCTCAGAACAATGTCAGAGTTCAGTGGGGCACCTTTAAGAGCAACGAAGTTTTATTCGAGATGCGAGCTTCTGTGTGGACGCACACTTTGCCAGACACTGAAATGGAATTACAGATCATACTCAATGCTCCCTCTAAGCTATGAAGTCTTGTGAGCAAAATATCTACTTTGTAAGCTACTGGCATTCAAGTTGTGAGCGAGCGATTTGGCGCCTGCATACATTCGTTTGCTCGGGAGCCCGCCTTCCTGAGGGCGAAGACAAAAATGTGTGAGCCGGAGGCTAAAAAGTTTTGAGCTAGCTCACACTGACTCAGCTTAGAGGGAACACTGACGATAGTTGTATATATATAGATGGCTTGTTAAATCAGCATGCAAAATAGTGGAAATATTTTTTTAACAGATTGTCAGTTTTTGTACAACCTCCTGGTGGAGAGCTCCTGGAATCACACCTGATCTTCGGACTACAGAGATGAATTGCCCTGGACAAAATGGATGATTTAGAGACTGGATCGGGTGGCCTTATACTCTGCTGAGCTCCTGCCCTCCCCAGACTCGACCCCTGATCTCCAGGAATTTCCCGACCTCGTGTTGGCAACCTTATGTCTAAACCAGTTTGGCGTAGTGGTTAAGTGCGCAGACTCTAATCTTGGGAGAACCGGGTTTGATTCCCCACGCCTCCACTTGCACCTGGCTGGATGACCTCGGGCAAGCCATAGTTCTGTCAGAGCTGTTCTCTCAAGAGCAGTCCTCGAAAGAGCTCTCTCAGCCCCGCCTACCTCACAGGGTGCCTGTTGTGGGGAGGGGAAGGGAAAGGAGTTTGTAAGTCATAGTTCTGATAAGAGCTGTTCTTGAAAAAGAGCAGTTTCTGTCAAGAGCTCTCTCAGCCCCGCCTACCTCCCAGGCAATGTTTCCTCTAAGCTGTGAAGTCTTGTGAGCAAAAATTCTGCTTTGTGAGCTTCTGGCATTAAAGTTGTGAGCAAGCAATTTGGCTACTGCATAAATTAATTTGCTCTGGAGCCATCCTTCCTGAGCTAAGATAAAGATGTGTGAGCTGGAGGCTAAAAAACTGTGAGCTAGCTCACACTAACTCTGCTTAGAGGGAACACTGCTCCCAGGGTGTATATTGTGGGGAGGGGAAGGGAAAGGAGTTTGTAAACTGCTCTGAGACTCCCTTGGGTAGTCCAGGCAACCATTTGGGTTAGGACTGTCCGATCTCAATTTTTAATGATTTTATTATCGTTATTTTACCTTTTTTAGACCCAATTTTGTCCAACATTATACCGCACCTTTGATTTTACTGATCAAAATGCTTGTACAATTTTATCTTTTATTAATCTTGTTTTACCTTTACCATCTGGATACTTTTGACATTGTAGTTTATATGGTAAATACTTGTAGGTATATTGCTGGCTATGTGCTGTAATAATGGATTCATTCATTCATAGTGAAGGGCAGGGTATAAATCCAACGTCTTCTCTTCTTCTTTTTCTTGCCTAAACAGTTTGGATGCAAATTCAGATTTGTTACTGCTGGTTACTGCTTTTTTTTTTTTTTTTTAAAGCATGTGTAAGAGGAATGTGTGGGTTTTCACAACTCGCCAAAGAAAGTACGCCCACCTATTCCTGTTCCTCAGATGAAATGTGCAGAGGGGGCGGACCAGCGGTGATGGCAAAGACAGGAACTCTCCAAGCCCACCTTTCAGTTCTCTTTAAATGGATCTTTCAGCCAATGGCCAAGCCTGGAAAGAGCCCCTCTTATGCGGAACGTTTTTTCAGTCAATTTAAAAAGAAAAAAAATCTTCATGGTTTCATTTGGCAGATACTCATTCTTCGACACCAGCTTTGAGGAACTGTGACACAGCTTTCCCTTGCGTGAAAGTGGGAGGCATGATGTTCTCTTGCACCTGGGGAAGTTGTCAGAGTAACAGCTCCCCACCATCACAGGAGGCTAGCTTCCGTGTCTCTGCATGAGTCACAGATCTGGGCGGAACCAGGGCTGCTTAAAAGTATTATGCTGCCTCAAGCGAGGTACGCCTGTCCCTCCCGTGCCCACACTACAGCCAGATGTATCCAAGCCCAGTCCCTGTGCCAATGCTGTAGGGGCACAGTTCTGGCTGGCAGTGGTGCGGAAAGGCCGGTCACCTCCTGTGCCACTATTTGCTGGGAGCCTGCATTGTCTCGGCACTCTTCTCCTTGTGCCACTCTAAGCAGCCAAGTAGGTGGCTCGGTTGGAGAACCAGCCCTGGGTGTAGCTTACAGTAGGAAGAAGCCACGTTTTGAACAGGAACTCAAGCAGAGACACAGTCTCCTTGGAGAGTGGATCACTTTGCCCTGGCACCCTTCTCACGAAAGCTGCTATCCAGAATTAAATTTCAAAATCAACTACCGTCTTTAGTAATAAACAGATTCAGAAGGGCGTTTCCCCTGGCAAAGGGGTCCTGCAGTCCTGGAAGGTAGAAGAAGAAGAAGAGGAGATTGGATTTATACCCCGCCCTTCACTCGGAGTCTCAGAGCGGCTTACAAACTCCTTTCCCTTCCCCTCCCCACAACAGACACCCTGTGAGGTTGGTGGGGCTGAGAGAGCTCTGACAGAAACTGCAGTTTCAGGAACAGCTGTGCCAGAGCTTGTGACTGACCCAAGGTCACATCAGCAGGTGCAAGTGGAGGAGGGGGGGAATCAAACCCGGTTCTCCCAGATTAGAGTCTGCGCACTTAACCACTACACCAAACTGGCTCTCCCTACTTTGGCCCCGGTCACACGGGCCAGAAAACGCACGGGGGAGGCGTGGCAGTTTGCCCTGGAGCTAAATAAGGCACGGTAGCCCGATCATACGGGCCACCGGGTTGCCACACTCCAGCTCTCGCCCCGATCACACTGCGCTGCTGCAGCGCAGCAAAAAAGCAGCGCAGTGCACATGCGCCACTGGGGGGGGCGGGCCGCTGTCGGTGTCTTGTGTGTGCGCATGCGCTGTTCAGCGTTGGTGCGCATCCCATGGAAACTGACAACATCCAGAAACCCCGGGGACATGGGCGGGCGTCGGAAGCCGCGGGATACTGGCGCTCCCGCGATCAGATGCCAGCCTTTGCCCCGGGGTTTCCGGAAACTAGTACTTCCGACCTACCAGTTTTTTACCCCGCGTTTTCCAGGGGAAGCCACGGGTTGGCCACGGGAGCACTACGCCTCCCAGATGTGCTCGTATGATCGAGCACGGAAAGTCCGCAGGGCTCCCGTGCCTTCAGCGGGGCAAATGCTCCGTGTGAACAGGGCCCTGGAAAGGCTCCCTACCTGGAAAACACCCTACCCAGAAAGGCTCTGCTTCTGTCCACTAAGAGAGGTTGAAACCACAGAGCACATTTTTTTTAGCAGCTCATGTTATACGGAAGCACGTGATGAGATTATTACTCCGTGGTTAGGCAAATTCTCTGGTCTCATGGAAAAAGTTAGGCTTGATTATCTTTTGTCTGATAAGAATGCCAAGATCACTCATCAAGCAACTAGATTTTGTCTGGTGAGATTTAGGTCTCGGAAACGGTACTGTAACTAGAGTATAATTTTAAATTGTTTTATTTGGTCTACTGTATGCCTGAATTTTGAAGAAGAAGAAGAAGAAGAAGAGGAGGAGGAGGAGGAGAAGATTGGATTTATACCCCGCCCTTCACTTGGAGTCTCAGAGCAGCTTACAAACTCCTTTCCCTTCTCCTCCCCACAACAGACACCCTGGGAGGGAGATGGGGCTGAGAGAGCTCTTGACAGAAACTGCCCTTGAGAGAACAGCTCTGAGGCTGCGATCACACACACGGAATAATCCACGTTCAGTCAACTTTCAATGCACTTTTGGATTCTGCCAGTTCACGCAGTAAAAACCCAGTTGGAACGTGCATGGAAAGTGGATTATTTTGTATGTGTGATCACAGCCTGAGAGAACTTGTGACTGACCCAAGGTCACACCAGCAGCCGCATGCGGAGAAGTGGGGGAATCAAACCCGGTTCTCTCCTGGATTAGAGTCCGCGCTTCTAACCACCGCACCAAACTGTGTAAATGTTTTATATGATTGGTCAAGTGGCTGTAATAAAGAACAAGTAGGGGAGGGTGGGGTAGAAGTCTGACAATAAATAAATAAATAAACAAACAAACAAACAAATGAATCCCTTGGTCTCAAAGGTGCCACTGGACTCAGGCTTTGTTCTGTTCCTTTTATAAGGACATCAGAGAAGCCAATGTTGGATCAGGCCAATGGCCCATCCAGTCCAACACTCTGGGCCAAAAATACCAGGTGCCATCAGGAGGTCCAGCAGTGGGGCCAGGACACTGTTGCCCCCCCAAGCACCAAGAATACAGAGCATCCCTTCCCCGACGAGACATAAAGAACATAAGAGAAGCCAACGTTGGATCAGGCCAATGGCCCCTTCAGTCCAACACTCTGAGTCACACAGTGGCCAAAAATACCAGGTGCCCTCAGGAGGTCCAGCAGTGGGGCCAGGACACCAGAAGCCTCCCCCCCCCAAGCACCAAGAATACAGAGCCTCACTTGCCCCAGACTGAGAGTTCCTATAAGAACATAAGAGAAGCCAATGTTGGATCAGGCTAATGGCCCATCCAGTCCAACACTCTCTGTGTCACACAGGGGCTGAAAATCCCAGGTGCCATCAGGAGGTCCAGCAGTGGGGCCAGGACACCAGAAGCCCTCCCACTGTTGCCCCCCAAGCACCAAGAAGACAGAGCACCCCTTGCCCCAGACATAAGACCATAAGAGAAGCCAACGTTGGATCAGGACAACAGTCAATCCAGTCCAACACACAGTGGCCAAAAAGACCAGATGCTCTCAGGAGGTCCAGCAGTGGGACCAGGACACTAGAAGCCCTCCCACTGTTGCCCCCATCCCAAGCACCAAGAACACAGAGCATCACCTGCCCCAGACGGAGAGTTCTGCCCCCGCCTCAACCATACTCCCCCCCTTTGCTCTGCCCACCCCCTACCCAACGGCAAACCCCCACCCACCTGTGGAAGTCCTCGATGCAGTGGATGTTGCCCCCGGCGTCCACGGTGAAAGGGATGCCGTCCAGGCTGCGGTGGCACATCACGCAGGTGAAGCAGTGGGGGTGGTAGGCCTTGCCGGTGGCCCTCAGGATCCGCTCCATGATGGGTTTGGCACAGATGCTGCACTGCTCCAGCGTGTTCTGCGGAGGGAGAGAAGGAGAAGCCACGGTGGGTTTGGAAATCCTCTCGGGCTTTGGCTCTCGGGCAGCCAACCTCCCTGTGGGACTTGGAGGTGCAACTGGGGGAAAGGCACAGGGATCACATGACTGTCATACGCATGAAGCTGCCCTAGACTGAATCAGACCCTCGGTCCATCAAGGGATCCAGAAGAGGGCGACCAGGATGGCGAGAGGGTTGGAATCCAAGTCTTACGAGGAAAGGCTGACAGAGTTGGGTCTGTTTAGCCTGGGAAAGAGAAGGCTTGGAGGGGACATTGTTAAGTAGGCAACTCAAGACGAGGCAGTGATTTCAGCAAAAGTGATTCAGCTTTATTCGTAACAGCAAACAAGTCGATCAGCCAACACAACACAAAAAGTGGAGCACAGCTCCCTTTTCTTAAACGATCCGGGCTGTCAAAGCCACGCCCACAGATAAGTTAAGAACCAACAGAATGACAGAGATAAAGACCAATGAGGTCCGTTCCCTCCACAAACGTATATACACTCTTGATTGGTCTATTTACAGAGCTGCATTGAAACCACCAATAGGAACGTATCAGCTTACGATCCTTGTCGAGAATCAAGCTTAACATAGGAAAGAATAGGCATGGTTTACGGTAAGACATAACAGACATGATGGCAGTCTTCAAGCATCTGAAGGGCCGTCATGTAGAAGATGGAGCAGATCTATTCTCTCTTGCTCCGGATTGCAAGACTAGATCTAATGGGTGGAAATTACAAGGGAGTCCTTACTGGCTAGATATCAGGAGAAACTTCCTGACTGTACGAGTGGTTGAGCAGTGGAACAGTCTGCCTCGGGAGGTGGTGGATGCTCCTTCCCTGGACGTTTTCAAGCAGAGGCTGGACGACCATCTTTCGGGTATGTTGTAGGTATGTAGGGCTGTCTTTCGGCTCTGCTCCTGCAGAGTGCAGGGGGCTGGACTAGATGACCTGCAAGGTCCCTTCCAGCTCTAACATTCTATGATTCTAAGGTCAGTCTTGTTTACTCAGACTGGCAGTGGCTCTCCCCGGTCTCCGGCTGAGGTCTTTCACATCACCTCCCACCCGAATCCTTCCGACTGGAGATGCCGAGGATTGAACCTGGAGCCTTCTGCATGCCGAGCAGAGGCTCCGCCAGTGAGCTATGGCCCCTTCCCAACAGGCTTGATAAGCTTGCTTGTGACAACCTGTGTGGTTTGGGGAACAACCAGATGAGAGGCAGGGTGTTCGGTGCTGAGAGTCCCCGGGGTTTTGTAATGTTTTGACCATCAGGGATGTGGGAGTCCGATTCAGATGGGGACCACAGAGGAGAAGAAGAAGAAGAGGAGGAGGAGGAGGAGATTGGATTTATACCCCGCCCTTCACTGCCCAAGGGAATCTCAGAGCGGCTTACAATCTCCTTTCACTCCCCCCCACAACAGACACCCTGTGAGGTCGGTGGGACTGAGGAGCTCTTGATAGAAACTGCTCTTTTTCAAGTTCTTATCAGAACCATGGCTTGCCCAAGGTCATCCAGCAGCTGCAAGTGGAGGAGTGGGGAATCAAACCCAGTTCTCCCAGATTAGAGTCCGCACACTTAACCACTACACCAAGACAAAGAAGAAGAGGAGGAGGAGGAGGAGGAGGAGGAGGAGGAGGAGGATTGGATTTATACCCCGCCCTTCACTCGGAGTCTCACAGTGGATCACAAACTCCTTTCCTGTCCCCTCCCCACTACAGATACCCTGTGGGGTAGGTGGGGCTGAGAGAGCTCTTTTGAGGACTGCCCTTGAGAGAACAGCTCTGAGAGAACTTGTGACTGACCCAAGGTCACGCTAGCAGCTGCATGTGGAGGAGTGGGGAATGAAACCTGGTTCTCCCAGATTAGAGTCTGCGCACTTAACCACTACACCAAATTGCCTCTGTATGCTGTTTTCTTGGAACCCCCCCCCCCCTATGCTACAGTCTCTGATGTGGGACTCCCAGAACCTCGTCTGATTTGGCTGTTGGAGCCTCAGCTATTGCAAACTGCCTCGCCTTCACCTGAACAAAGCCGGGTCTGGTGCCAGATGCCCACAGACGTCCGCTGGTGCAATTCTGCTCTCTCCCCGGAGAGCTGGCTGCTCGTCCAGTGACTGGTCTGGGATGCCAGCGACTTCTCCAGTGACCGGCTTTGATTGTGAGGAACTGGCTGAGCCGGTCCCACAAAGGGGCCAACGATAAGGAAGCTGGCGGGCTGGTGCTTTTTAATCGCCTCTGCCCTCCCAGCCGAAACCTGGCCCGGAGGCTGCATTCCTCCACTCGGAAAGAGGCGCTCCTGGAGTCGACCCACAGGGAGAGGAAGCGAAATCTCAACCTTCTGACAACCGTACACGTTTCCCGGAGCCTGGTAATTAGCCGGCACCAAGTTTTATAGACTCCTCTTGGCTTCGGGGCCAAACAAACCCAACTATTTGAATTAAGATCTGGAACAAGTGGCTGGGAGTTGTGGTGTTCTCTCTAAGCTGAGTTAGTGTTCCCTCTAAGCTGAGTTAGCCTCCAGCTCACACATTTTTGTCTTAGCTCAGGAAGGATGGCTCCAGAGCAAACTAATTTATGCAGGCGCCAAATTGCTTGGTCACAACTTTCATGCTAGTGGCTCACGAAGTAGAATTTTTGCTCACAAGACTCCACGGCTTAGAGGGAGCATTGGTCCCTTGGGTATGCTGGTCCCAGGCCGTATAAGGCTTTGAAGGTGATTGCCAACACCTTCCGGTACTCAGCTGGCAGCCAATGCAGCTGACAGAGCACATACCATACGAGAGCCCACACAGGTGCCAATGTTAGCAGACACACCACCACATTTACATCCTCCCAAATGCCCTGTCGTTGACGGCCTGGCTCGGGTCTTGCCGATGGGAGGGCCTTTGTGTCTTCCTTGATGGAGTCCGTCCGTCTCCTGTTGGGTCTTCTTCCTCTTTCCCCGCTCCCGTCAGCTTTGCCTGACTTTATTGTCATGGGCAGGCCCGTAGCTAACTCGGGGCCCACGGGACCCGGCCCCCTAGCATTTCTTCCAGGTCCCCTGCCTCCTGGGCTGGCCCCAGATTGAATTAATGTAATTAACTTTTGCGGATGTGGTGGCTCAGAGGTTAAGGTGCTCAGCTGCAGACCGGAAGGACTGTAGTTTGGACAGTTCGAGGGAACATTAGAGGGAACATTGCTCATGGGAACCCTTTTCGCTCCCTCCCTGACCTCCAAACGATGGTCTTGAGGGTTTAGCATCGGCCCTGCGACTTCTTTTCTTTTCTTTTTAAAATAATTTTATTTATAAGTTGCCAAAAAGAACAAATCAAAGCTGATAACGTATCTTAGAAAATAAGAAAGCGTCCAACAAATTACATGACCATTTAAACCACAACTTAAATCTACTGAATTACTAATATTTTTAAGACAGTTTACTCATCCATTTATGCATCGTAGCTCCAATGCTTTCAAAGGGTCTGCCCCTTTCCCTTTGAACAATGTTGTGAACTTCTCCATTTTGGCAACGTCCAACAACTTTTGGAAAAATTCTGTCCCTATCCTGAATCTTATCTAGCTTCCAATACTGGCATAAAAATTCTGGCAGAAGTGATCCCGTGTAGAATCAAGTACCTGTCTGTCTTCTTATGTATATCCAGAATTATATTAGGAGAAATAATTTTGGCTTCAGTGGTATTTTAAGTTCTATGATTTCTACGTCTTCTCGTTCCGCATGCAAGAGTACTTTGCAACATGTGAAGAATGCCTTCGGCCTCGCTGCCGAATAGCCATAGCCAGTTCCCACTCCTCTTGGATAAGCAGGCGGGATGCTTTAAGGAGAAGTTCTCTGGCAGTGTTAACCGGTAGGAGCCCTGGAGAAAGGTGCAGAGACTCACACAGGGAGACACTGGCCAGATGCCAAGGAGGAGCCGAAAGTGAGGCGAATTGTACAACCCTTGGCCTGAACCACATTATTACAGTCTTTGAGATGTCACCACACAGGTTGCTACTCCGGGAGATTCTGTAGTTAGAACGAATGTATATTTTGGAGAATCAGTTTGGCTCTCTGTTAGGGCTACCAAGTCCCCCGTGGGGTGGGGATTCCCCTGCCAAAGAGCCCTAATCTGCTAGTCCAGCCGGTGGGGGAACCCCACCCCCAAAGTGGCCAGATCAGGCGGATGTGCCTGGCGCCATGACGTCACCCGGAAGTGACACCATCATGCTGGGCACATTGCCAGGCAACGCTCTAGCAATCACCCTGAAAACTCTATGGTACCATATTGTTTTTAGGGCGATTACCAGAGTGTTGCCTGGCAACGTGCTCAGCGTGATGGCATCACTCCGAGCAACGTCATCGTGGAATGTCCCGGAATGGGACGAAGTCTCCCATGCCACAAAAAGCAGGTGACTTGGCAACCCTATTCCCTGTAATAAATCTGGCCAAAACAAAGGAAGTTTCACAGCAAAGCTGCCTTGGATCTTTGAATGAGTTCCTCTACAGCCGGAGGTCCCCAGCCTTTTCGACCTGTGGGCACCTATCGAATCCTGACACACCATATTGGGCACAGCCACAAAATGGCTGCCATGAACAGGGTTGCCGGGTCCTTCCTAGCAACTGGCAGGGGATGGTGAGACTTACCAGGAGAAAGAGAAAGGCCCAGGCCAAGTTGCTGGCGTCAAACGGGAAGTGATGTCATCGTGCAGGTGACTTCTGGTATTTGGGCAAAAAACTCTATGGTAAAGCTGGCTTCTACCACAGAGGTTGTTGCCCAAATACCAGAGTGCCACGTGGAAGTTGCTGGAATGATGATGACATCATTTCCTGTGCAACACCAGCAGCATTCCCGGGGCCTTCCTCTTTCTAGCTGGTAAGTCCCCTTGCTGGCCAGCTGATCGGCAGCCAGGTGACAGGGCCTGACTGTGAGGGTCCCTCTCCTCCACTGGGGGGGGGCATGTCTGAAACCTTAGCCACAAAGGTATGCTGCAAAGAGACAAACTCAGTCAGAAAAGCAGCCAAAGACCCAGGCTGTGATGTTACTGCATTTTCAACGGCTACATTTCCCTCTAAAATGGGGTTGAAAGTAATCGGCTGGAAACACCCGTAATGTGTGGTTTGACTCATTTGACATCGTGTCCAGATCATGGGAGGTGGTGGTTCCGCTCTGTTCTGCTATGGTCAGGCCTCACCTGGAGTCCCGTGTCCAGTTTTGGGCACCACATTTTAGGAAGGATGTTGACAAGCTCGAGCGGGTCCAGAAGGGCGACCAGGATGGTGAGAGGGTCGGGATCCAAGTCTTACAAGGAAAGGCTGAAAGAGTTGGGTATGTTTAGCCTGGGAAAGAGAAGGCTTGGAGGGGACATGATGGCCGTCTTCAAATATCTGAAGGGCCGTCATGTAGAAGACGGAGCAGATCTATTCCCTCTTGCTCAGGTTGCTAGACTAGATCGAATGGGTGGAGATTACAAGGGGGTTGTTACCGGCTAAATATCAGGAGAAACTTCCTCACTGTCAGAGTGGTTGAGCAGTGGAACAGTCTGCCTCGGGAGGTGGTAGATGCTTCTTCGCTGGGCGTTTTCAAGCGGAGGCTGGACGACCATCTTTCGGGTATGTTGTAGGTATGTAGGGCTCTCTTTCGGCTCTGCTCCTGCAGAGTGCAGGGGTTGGACTAGATGACCTGCAAGGTCCCTTCCAACTCTGACATTCTATGATTCTATGACTCTGAGAAGAAGGTGGAGTTGCCTTACACTGCCACAAGATATGTTATTTTATTCTGATAGCTGTTACATTAACTCTGTTCGCAGTATTGCGGTCTTTGACCACAATAAACTATTGATTGATTGAAGGAGATTGTAAGCCGCTCTGAGACGCTGAGTGAAGGGCGGGGTATAAATCCAACCTCCTCCTTCTTGGTCCAAGCCAGTGGCCTCCAGTGAACCCACCGTCTAGTGGCCTCCAGTGAACCCCCATCCAGCGCTTCTGCTGCGACTCCCTCTTACGAAATGTCACATACACGGAGATGGCAGGGATATGTCTACTATTATCTGATCAAGACAGTGGCTGCTGCATCGCAGACCATTTTCGGAGTTTGCCCGACCTGGCCAGATGGAAATAATGAAAGTTTTGGCACAGAAGTCCCCTAATCGAAAATTCACGCCGTTTAGTACCCAACTAAGCTCAAGTGGTTAAGACGCCGAACTGCAGGCTGTGGAAGGTCAGTAGTTCAGCAGTTCAAGACCCAAGAGTGCCACATGACAGAGTGAGCTCCCGTCTCAGATTCCAGCTCCTGCCAGCCTAGCAGCTCGAAAGCAAGAAATTGCAAGTAGATAAATAGGTACCACTTTGGTGGGAAGGTAACAGCGTTCTGTGCACCTTGGTGTTTAGTCATGCCGGCCACATGACCACGGAAACGTCTTTGGACAGCGCTGGCTCTTCGGCTTTGAAACGGAGATGAGCACCGCAACCCTAGAGTCGGATTTGACTGGCTTTCGAGCAAGGGAACCTTTACCTTTACTTAAGCAGTAGGATGGAGGTCTCTTTCCCCCCTTGGAGAGTCTCTAGCCCAGTTTGGTGGCCAGAAGCAGTAACCGGACATCGGCGGCTAGGTTATCAGCACCGTCTAGGAGAAGCTCGATAACACGGCTGAGTTTGGAATCCACTGGGGTTTGTTTTGCCTCCCGTTTATAGCAGAATTAAAATAACAGCGCGAAGAACGAAAGCCTGTTTCCCTCGGATTTTGTAGGCACGGGCTTTACATACAATTACGAGGGAGATGACAGGAAATTGTTGACGCATTTGTGCCGAATCATCCCGGTCCCGTTCTGTGCTATTTCTTTTCACGGCCCATTTGGGAACGAGCAATTCCTCTCCGGGGCAGAAAAGAAAAATCGGGATTGCGCGCACATCGGTTGCCATGCAGACAACGCACCACAAAACATTTCTCTGCTTCTGGCCTCACTTGGCCGCTCTTCACAATCCTCGCAGCTAATGACAACCAACGTGTGTTTACAGCCGGCGCTTCCCCTCCTCCTCTCCCCTCCACACGAGTAATTGTTCGCCGCAAAATATTCCACGCCGAATAGCCAAGGGCCGGTTCACGCCGGAGGAGCCCGTAAACAACCTCCTAATGGTCAGAAACTCCTGAGTGACTGTAGCAGCTATCGCTTCTGACAGCTGCTACAGTCGCTCATGTAGAGACACTTCCTGGCGCTTTCAGGCAGCACTGATGTCCTCTCATGCTCTGGCGGTGCACGCCATCTTTGTGCGGCAAGCAGAGACGGAGACACCCAAGCGATCTCCTCACTCCTGCGACATTTTTATTGCTCCCTGCTTATTCCTAGAAGAAGCCGTGCAATGGTGTGGGGGCAGCAGGAGGGGGGGCACATGGCCTGAGAGGACTGGAAGGGGGTTTTGTTGCAGCCGGGAGGACCGGTAGCAGCTGCAGTCATTTCCGGGCCTCCCTGTAAGCTGTTTGAGCGAAAATTCTACTTTGTGAGCGACTGGCATTAAAGCTGTGAGCGAAAGCGATTTGGCTGCTGCATAAATTAGTTTGCTCTGGAGCCCTCTTTCCTGGGCCGAGACAAAAATGTGTGAGCCGGAGGCTAAAAAACTGTGAGCCAGCTCACACTCACTCAGCTTAGAGGGAACACAGTGGCCACATTGAGCTTCATTTGCAGGGCTTCTGTATTGCGCGGCCTCCAGATCCGGCGGGGAGGGCGGGGTACAAATTTAATCAATCGATCGATCGATCGATTGATCAACGAAGACATAAGTTCTAGCCCAGAGCTGTGCAGATTTTAAAAGAGTCGGATGCCCGTATGAAAAACGCCACGAACGACACCTCGAAGAAGAAGAAGAAGAAGAAGAAGAAGAAGAGGAGGAAGAGGAAGAAGAGGAAGAAGAGATTGGATTTATACTCCGCCCTTCACTGCCCAAAGGCGTCTCAGAGCGGCTTACAAACTCCTTTCCCTTCCCCTCACCCTGTGAGGTAGGCGGGGCTGAGAGAACTCTGACACAAACTGTCCTTGAGAGAACAGCTGTGCCAGAGCTTGTGACTGACCCAAGGTCACATCAGCAGGTGCAAGTGGAGGAGTGGGGAATCAAACCCGGTTCTCCCAGATAAGAGTCCGTGCACTTAACCACGACACCAAACTGGCTCTCTCTGGAAGTTCTGATACCTCAACCCACACCTGGACGCTCCAGATCTACGTTGAGGTGGAACACCATTGCTGTCTTGAAGTCTTTGAAGGGCTGTCACTTGGAGGAGGGCGGGGAGCTGTTCCTATTGCCGGCAGAGGAGAGGACTCACAAGAATGGGTTTTAAATTAAGGGTGGGAAGGTACCGGCTGGATATATGGTCAGAGGCCTGCCTACTTTCCCCATATGTGCCCCAGAGAGCACTGAGGTCAGGGACTCAGAGTCGCCTGGCTCTGCCTGGCCTGAGAGACGCCAGGTTGGCTTCTACTAGAGCCAGTGGCAGCTCCATACTGTTGGAATGAGCTCCCGGAAGACATCAGGGCCCTGCGGGACCTTTGACAGTTCCGCGGGGCCTATGAAACCGAGCTCTTCCGCCACACTTTCGACTAGGAGCCGCCGCTGGCCCATGTGCCACCGGAACACGCTATGGCCTACTGGCATGACCTTTGACGGAGGTGACACACATCCCGACCAATGAAATCTCTGACACCAGAATGATTTGAGTAACTGGCATGGCCCAACACTTAAGCCAGTAGCATAACTATAAGCATATAAGGAAACAACACCTGGTTTTATATATGTGTGTATACAAAAAACATGACCATGGAAACGTCTTCGGACAGCGCTGGCTCTTCGGCTTTGGAACGGAGATGAGCACCGCAGCCCTAGAATCGGATTCGACTGGCTTTCGAGCAAGGGAAACCTTTACCTTTACCTTGGATGTGTGTCAGTATAATACAGAGAATGGTGATGGCTGAGGAAGGCCCGGAGGGACCGAAACGCGTTTGGTCCCAAGTTAAAAAGTGTTTACCCGTCAAGTGCATTTGCATCGGAAAAGCTTTTAATAGTCTGAAATGTAGACTATTTCTTTTAATCATAGTATGTTTTAACATGTGTGCACCTTCATAAACATTTGTATTTTTATATTATATACTGAACATAAGAACATAACATAAGAGAAGCCAATGTTGAATCAGGCCAATGGCCCATCTAGTCCAACACTCTGTCACACAGCAGCCAAAAATACCAGGTGCCCTCAGGAGGTCCAGCAGTGGGGCCAGGACACTAGAAGCCCTCCCACTGCTGCCCCCCCAGCACCAAGAATAGAGTGCATCACCTGCCCCAGACTGAGAGTTCCCATCTATACCCCGTGGCTAATAGCCACTGGTGGACTTCTGCTCCAGATGTTTATCTAATTCCCCCTTGAAACTGTCCATGCTTGTAGCTGCCACCACCTCCTGTGGCCGTGAATTCCATATGTTAATCACTCTTTGGGTGAAGAAGGACTTCCTTTTATCTGTTCTAATCCGATCACTCAGCCATTTCATGGAGTGCCCACGAGTTCTTGCATTGTGAGAAAGGGAGAAAGTACTTCTTTCTCAACCTGCTCAATCCCATTCATAATCTTATAAACCTCAATCATGTAATGTCTATTAGCTTGACCCTCTTGGTTTGCAGGTGGAAAGTTGCGGCCAATTTATGGCAATCTTGGCAGGATTCCAAGGGAAGAGACCATCGGAGGGGGTCTGCCATCGCCCGCGTCTGCTAAATGACCCTCGACTTCCTGGCTGGCCTCCCGTCCAACTACTAACCGGGGTCGATCCTGTCCCGCTTCTGAGATCTGGGCCATCCAAGGTCACGTTAGGTAGAACTGGGGGGGGGGGAAGGGCCCTCGAATCACAGCCAACTTACGGTGAGGGCCCCCCCCCCCCAAAAAAGGGATTTCAAGGCAAGAGGAGTTCAGAGCTGGCTTTCCATTGCGTAGCAACCCTGGGCTTCCTTAGTGCCTTTCCATCCAGTTTGGTGTCGTGGTTAAGTGCACAGACTCTAATCTGGGGAGAACCAGGTTTGATTCCCCACTCCTCCTCCACATGCAGCTGCTGGTGTGACCTTGGGTCAGTCACAAGTTCTCTCGGAGCTGTTCTCTCAAGGGCAGTTCTTGAAAGAGCTCTCTCAGCCCCGCCTACCTCACAGGGTGTCTGTTGTGGGGAGGGGAGGGGAAGGGAAAGGAGTTTGTAAGCCCCTCTGAGACTCCGAGTGAAGGGCGGGGTATAAATCCAATCTCCTCCTCTCCTCCTCCTCCTCCTCCTCTTTCTTCTTCCAACCCTGGACCAACCCCGCTTCACTTCTGAGGTATGACAAGATCAAGCTCTTCTGCGCCAACCGGGTCAGATCTTTGACAGAGTGACTAGCCAAAGGCCTCCAGTGAGCTTCTTAGATGAGTTGGGAGCTGAACCCAAATACGGTTCTGGCTCTAACCACTATAATTTGGTGAGAGCTGGTTTGGTGTCATGGTTAGAAGAGCAGACTCTAATCTGGGAGAACCGGGTTTGATTCCCCACTCCTCCAAATGCAGCTGCTGGTGTGACCTTGGGTCAGTCACAAGTTCTCTCCAAGCTGTTCTCTCAAGAGCAGTTCTCGAGAGAGCTCTCTCAGCCCCACCTACCTCACAGGGTGTCTATTGTGGGGAGGGGAACGGAAGGGGATTGTAAGCTACTCAGAGACTCTGAGTGTAGGTAAAGGCTTCCCTTACTTAAAAGCCAGTCGAATCCGACTCTAGGGGTGAGGTGCTCATCTCCATTTCCAAGCCGAAGAGCCAGCGCTGTCTGAATATGTCTCCATGGTCGTGTGGCCAGCATGACTAGACGCTGAAGTGCACGGAACGCTGTTACCTTCCCACTGAAGAGGTACCTATTTATCTACTTGCAATTTCTTGCTTTTGAACTGCTAGGATGGCAGGAGCTGGGACCAGAGACGGGAGCTCACTCGGGTCTTGAACTGCTGAACTACCGATCTTCCAGTCTACAGTTCAGCATCTGAGCCACCTCAGCCCCTATTCCAAGTAAAGGTTAGGGTTACAGAGCCAGTTTGGTGTAGTGGTTAAGTGCGCGGTCTCTAATCTGGGAGAACTGGGTTTGATTCCCCACTCCTCCACTTGCAGCTGCTGGATGACCTTGGGCAAGGCATAGTTCTGTTGGAGCTGTTCTTGAAAAAGAGCGGTTTCTGTCAGAGCTCTCTCAGCCCCACCAACCTCACAGGGTGTCTGTTGTGGGGAGGGGAAGGGAAAGGAGTTTGTAAGCCGCTCTGAGACTCCTCTGGGTAGTGAAGGGTGGGGTATAAATCCAATCTCCTCCTCCTCCTCCTCCTCCTCCTCCTCCTCCTCCTCCTCCTCCTCCTCCTCCTCCTCCTCCTCCTCCTCCTCTTCTTCTTCTTCTTCTTCTTCTTCTTCTTCTTCTTCTTCTTCTTCTTCTTCTTCTTCTTCTTCTTCTTCTTCTTCTTCTTCTTCTTCTTCTTCTTCTTCTTGTATAAATCCAATCTCTTCTTACTTCTTCTACACCACACTGTCTGTCCAGTTTTGGTATTTGTGCCCAGTTTTGCACAAGCTCCTTTCAGCGGACCAGGGGCGAGCATTCTCCATGTTGGGATTTCTTCCTGCTTTCGCAGGGCCTCCTTTGTGTGGGAGAACGGCAGAGGGCCTCCCTTCCTTGGAAAACGGGCCCTTGTCTTCCCTCACAATGACAGCCAGATTAATTAAGCTCGTTAAAAGATCATAAAAATCCACGGAGGTGGAGGCACGCACAGTCTACGCTCAACTCTTTTATTATTATTAGCTGGGCGATAAAATTGCCAATTGGTAGTTATAAATTACGGGCGGCCGAAGCAGAGAGCTGCCGCTGGCATTAAAACAGACCTTCTTTGGAGACTCACGCCGAGAGATCCGGCTGGACTGTAGGAAGGGCTTCGGCTTCTCCCCGCAGGCCACGTCAGACCTACAGCCACCATGAGAACTGTGGTGGGGCCTTTGCCTGGCCTGTGTTATTTCTGGCTGAAGATCTGCATTCTGTGCACATGTGTGTTAAGGGCCTGCCAACTTGCTCCCGATTTACGGTGATCCCAAGAATCAATGTCCCCCCAAACGTCCTATTATTGTCAGCCTCGCTGAGGTCTTGCAAACGGAGGGCCCTGGCTTCCTTGACTGAGTCTCCCGGAAGACTAGAGCACAAAATAAGCTGATGGGCAGTAGGCTCAGGATGGATGAAAGGAAAGACAACTTTACACAGAGAGTGATTAAAAGGTGGAATTTGCTGCCAAAGGATGGTTGTGATGCCTACGGGTATACACAGCTTTCAAAGGGCATTAGATAGATTCATGGAGGATAAGTCTATCAATGGCTACTAGCCATGGTGGCTGAGGGGAACCTCCACATTCAGAGGCAGTCAGCCTCTGAATCCCAGAGCCAGGAGGCAGCATCAGGGGAAGGCCTCGGCCTCTGTGCCCTGTTGTTGGCTCTCCAGAGGAACTGGCTGGCCCCTGTGTGAGACAGAATGCTGGATTAGATGGACCCTCCCTGGTCTGATCCAGCAGGGCTCTTCTGACATTCTTATGAAGGCCTCGGCCTCTGTGCCCCATTGCTGGCCCTCCAGAGGACCTGGTTGGCTACTGTGTGAGACAGGATGCTGGACTAGATGGACCTTCAGTGTACTGATCCAGCAGGGCTCTTCTGATGTTCTTAAGAAAGCCTTGACCTCTGTGCCCTGTTGCTGGCCCTCCAGAGGAACTGGCTGGCCACTGGGTGAGACAGGATGCTGGACTAGATGGACCCTCACTGGGCTGATCCAGCAGGGCTCTTCTGATGTTCTCATGAAGGCCTCGGCCTCTCTGCCCTGTTGTTGGCCCTCCAAAGGAACTGGTTGGCCACTTTGTGAGACAGGAGGCTGGACTAGATGGACTATTGGTCTGACCCAACAGGGCTCTTCTGATGTTCTTATGAAGGCCTCGTCCCCTATGTAAGTAAAATTTCTTTCTGTTGTTACCATTGGAGCCAGACCATCTTTGTAATTTGTTTGAACAGCTTTTTCCCCTTAACCAGGAAATGTAGAGGATCGGGGATAGTGCAATACTTGGAAGCTTCCGGGCTTCCGAGTCAAATATTTTATTTACATTTAACCCAATAACTTCAATGGCCAGTTCCCTTGGAGAAAATAGCTGCTTTGGAGCATGGACTGTATGACATTATACCCCGTCGAGGCCCCTCCCTTCCCCAAACCCCGTCCTCCCCAGACTCCACCCCCCAAATTTCCAGGAATTTCCCTTCGCAGAGATGGCAGCCCTAAATATCAGTTATATGAATTTGCTCTCTCTCTCTCTCTCTCCCCGAGTTCGAATGCAGCATATCCTATGGTGGGTGCACGGGAAGCAGTCTGGCAGGAGATTTGGCACTCGGGGGGCCGGCGGCACCAGATTGTAGAAAATTATTAAACATTATGAAGAAAGACGGCATAATGAGTTCCTTCGGGACCTCCGGAATTTACCCAAGAAAACGGAGCGCTTTCTCTCGGGCTTGCTGCGCCTCGTGCATTATTTAATAATTGTTCCCCAAGCTGGAGGAATATATTTACCTGCCCCCTTGGAGGGAGCACGCATGGCAATCTGTATACGCCGATTTTGAAAGTATGATTATTTTAAAAAAGGAGAGGGAGAAAGACGGAAACAAGGGTTGGTGCATCAGTAAGCACAGTTGCCAAGGGACTGGGGGGGGGGAGATTATTTCTCCCCCACCCTGCCCCCCTCTCCCTGATGGGTTTTGGAACCTCTAACGGAGATTAACTTGAGTGCTTTTTCAGCGCTTCTACCTTGATTATCTTTTTGGTTTTAAAACGTGCGAGCGACAGAGGCATTAATACGCCTGGGAATTGCTTTCTTCAAAGAACACCCGTCTGACGCGCTTCGTGGCAATTAGAACTTCTGTCTTCCGTCTCTCTGACAGAGCTCCGGAGGCTGATTTGAAGCATCTTTCCCGTAACTATTCCTCTGTTGGGGGGCAAGTGTTGGGGGGGGGACAGGAATGGCGTGGACAGAAAGGGTTAAGCACCCTCTTTACCCTCACCCCCGGCTCCTCTTCTGATGAAGAAGAAGAAGAAGAAGAAGAAGAAGAAGAAGAAGAAGAAGAAGAAGAAGAAGAAGAAGAGATTCGATGTACCCCACCCTTCACTACCCGAAGGAGTCTCAGAGCGGCTTACAAACTCCTTTCCCTTCCCCTCCCCAACCACAGGCACACCCTGTGAGATAGGTGGGGCCGAGAGAGCTCTGACCGAACTATGATTTGCCCAAGGTCATCCAGCAGGTGCAAGTGGAGGAGTGGGGAATCAAACCCGGTTCTCCCAGATTAGAGTCTGCGCACTTAACCACGACACCAAACTGGTTCTCTATGGAGAGAGCTCTCCATGGCTACAGTTTAAAAAGAAGCAATTTCTTTCCCCTGGCTTGGCCCAGGCTAGACCGATCTCGTCAGATCTTGGAAGCTAAGCAGGGTCGGTCCTGGTTAGTATTTGGATGGGAGACCCCCCGGGAAGTCTTGGGTTGCAACGTAGAGGCAGGTGACAGCAAACCACCTCTGAATGTCTCTTGCCTTGAAAACCCCGTAAGCTGTTGGCATAAGCTGGTGGCGGCTTGATGGCATTTCCCACCACCTGTTAGCCAGGATTTTGTGGCTTCTGGGGCAATTTTTTTCTCTGGTGGGGCTGACGTTCTCACTGCAGAAACAAAAGCCTTTTAGCCAATAGAAAGCTGTTCCCAGGACAGAGCTCTAAACTGCAAGCTGTCGACCACTTTAGATGACAGTTCTCAGCTGCGGCAAGATAATCACTTCTGCCAGCCTAAGCAACCATTCTGAGAACAAGCTTGCAGACAGTGGTGGTGACTTCTATCATCAAGAAGGGGAACACTTAGGCAGGAAAACGCTCTGAAAGGAGACCAGTTTCTTGACACAGAGTTAGAAGGGACCCTAGAGGTCACCTACTCCAACCCCCTTGCTCAGTGCGGGAACTGGTCAACTGCAGCACCCTGCTCTGCTTAAAGGAGCGCACACCTTTAAAAATGTTTAGAAATGACTGAATAAAGCACTTACAGGAGAAATTCTTGAGGGGGTGTGCTTTTAAGAAAGTGGGCGGAGGCCCCCAAGGCCCCAACATAGCTATAGGCCTGTGTGTGGCCTTCTGGATTCTGTGGGGCGTGAACTTTAGCAGTATGCCATTTTCTCTGTAATCTGGGGATCAGTTATAAATCATGGCCCCACCTGAAGGATGGCAACCGTAGGACACAGGGGGAATTGTACAGGATCTATGGGCCCTGGCGGTAGTAACAACAATAACTTTAATTATTATTAGTTTTTGTTGGCCCCTGAAAGGCCATGGGCACTGTAAGAAACCCATATAAAGGCAGACCTGCTTCATACTGGCTTGTTATTTAACATCAACAGCAACAGGAAAGGTTGTCGTCTCGGGGGGGGGATTCCTGGATATTTGGGGGGTAGAATCTGGGGAGGGCAGGATTTTGGGAGGACAGGGACCTCAGCAGAGTATAATGCCATACAGCCCCTGCTCCAAAGCAGCCATTTTCTCCAGGGGAACTGATCTCTGCCTTCTGGAGGTCAATTGTAATTCCAGGTGATCCCCAGACCCAACCTGGAAGTTTGGCAACACTACAGCCACACCGAACCGGCTCATAACCTCACGTCAACCATCAACAGGAAAGTATGGCAGAATAACAGTGCGAGAGCAAACGTTCGGCTGAGCTGAACACCCCTGCGTGGACAGAGCCTACGGCACGGAAGCGAGGAGTAAATAAGTAGCGTGAAAAAATGCTTTTGTGCCACCATAATTTAGCATGTCGTTCGCCTCCACGGGGTAGGATTTGTGCTCGGGTGGGAGGCCTGGTCCGTCTGCCGCCCCCACGGCGTGGATTAGAATGCCGAAGGGCCTCGCCTAGCGCTAGAGGACACTCTAAAAGAACACCACGTCTCCCCCCGGTCTCCCCTCCCTCCTTTCAAGGAAGGATGAGGAATGAAAGGTCTCCGGCACTTGACGTTGGAGTTACACAGCCATCTATTTTAAAAAGGCAGCACGCTTTAAATACAGCTACGTAATGGAAAGGGGGGGAAAAGTGTTTAAACAACAGTAAAGAAGCAAGATTTAAGGGGATTAATAAAGGTGTCTCTTAAAGCAGCATGTCACCGTTAAAATAATTAACGGGGCACAAAGAACAGGCCAGTTGGAATGGGGCGAACCGCTGGGTTTACGGTTTCGTGACGGTTTCTCGCGACCCTGGGATGGGCCGGAGCTCCGGGGCTGGCAAAATCTCCTCTGAGAGGAAGACAGAGAAAGGCAGTCTATAAAACAGGGATTTAAAAATTTAAGTGATACGGCGCGGATCTGGAATTCAAAGGTTAAGAGAATATTAGAAGGAGCCATAATTCCCTCTGATTAAATTTTTATCTGGAGCGGCTGTAAAATGTTCCAAATGAATTAAGGGTTTTTATTAACAGATGTAAGGGGCTCCATAAAAAAGAGAGAGAGAGAGAGGTGTTTTTTTTGACGCCTAAGTAGCAGAAAGGGAAGGTTTGAGCATCTTTGAGAAGGCAGACGTAATGGAACCATAAAAAAAATTATAATCTGAATGTCAGTCGGGTGGGGTTGGGGAGAAAGAAAGAAAAGAGAAAGAAATCTGCGTCTCCTACAAGGATGTAGGCCGGCTGATCAAGGTGTTTTATCATTTGCAGCGGGGATAGAGCCTTGATTTGCGACCCATCACAAGACGCAGGGTTCTTGGTGCGAAACAAGACACCGACGCTGCTGGAAAGCATGGATTTCTTTTCACGCACCCACAGATAAAATGACGGGTGGACGGAGGGGTCTTTAAACTGCGGAAGAAGTAGGGGGAAAACTGGTGCTGAATCTCCTTCTACTCCCTTCGATCTGCTAGTTTTGAGTCCAGTGGCACCTTAGAAACGAACAAGGTTCTGGGGGTATGAGCTTTGGAGAATTCATAGAGCCACAGAATCACATGGAGTTGGGACCATAGAGGCCATCTAGTCCAACCCCCTGCTCAGTGCTGGATCAGCCCAGAGCATTCCTGACAAGCGTTTGTCCAGCTGCTGCTTGAAGACTGCCAGGAAGGGGGACCTCTGCCAGGGAGGGGGACAATTCCACTGTTGCATAACCCCTTACTGTCAAAAAGTTTTCCCTAATATCCAGCTGATACCTTCCCGCCCTTCATTTGAACGCATCCTTGCAAGTCCTCTCCTCTGCTGCCCACAGGAACAGCTCCCTGCCCTCCTCCAAGGGACACAGCCCTTCAAATACTTCGAGACAGCCATCTTGTCCCCCCTCAGCCTCCTCTTCTCCGGACTGAACCTTCCCAAGAAGTCCTTCAGCCTTTCCTCAGAGGGCTTCTTGGTCTCCGGCCCCCCGATCATCCTCGTCGCTCTCCTCTGTACCTGCTCCAGTCTGTCCACATCCTTTTCAAAGTGAGGCCTCCAGAACTGTACACAAGACTCCAGGTGCGGCCTGACCAGTGTGGTGTACAGCAGGACTGTGACCTCTTGTGATCATGCCCCTGTATAAATCATTGGTGCAACCTCATTTGGAATACTGTGTACAGTTCTGGTCACCACATCTCAAAAAGGATATTATAGCATTGGAAAAAGTGCAGAGAAGGGCAACTAGAATGATAAAAGGGTTGGAACACCTTCCCTATGAAGAAAGATTAAAACACTTGGGGCTCTTTAGCTTGAAGAAACGACGGCTGAGGGGTGACATGATCGAGGTTTATAAGATTATGAATGGGATTGAGCAGGTTGAGAAAGAAGTACTTTTCTCCCTTTCTCACAATACAAGAACTCGTGGGCACTCTATGAAATTGCTGAGCAGTCGGGTTAGAACAGATGAAAGGAAATACTTCTTCACCCAAAAAGTGATTAACACATGGAATTCACTGCCACAGGAGGTGGTGGCAGCTGCAAGCATGGACAGTTTCAAGAGGAAATTAGATAAACATATGGAGCAGAAGTCCATCAGTGGCTATTAGCCACAGGGCATAGATGGGAACTCTCAGTCTGGGGCAGGTGATGCACTCTTTTCTTGGTGCTGGAGGGGGCAGCAGTGGGAGGGCTTCTAGTGTCCTGGCCCCACTGCTGGACCTCCTGATGGCACCTGGTATATTTTGGCCGCTGTGTGACAGAGTGTTGGACTAGATGGGCCATTGGCCTGATTCAACATTGGCTTCTCTTATGTTCTTATGTTCTTATGATTTGGATGTTCCAATTTCCAATAACCTTTATTGGCGTAACTGATTTGGATGTTATGCCTCTGTTCATACAGCCCAAGGTCGCATTAGACTTCTTTGTCGCCGCATCACACTGGCTGCTCATATTTAACTTTCGGCCCACCCATACCCCAAGTTTTTGTTCACACACTACTCAGAAGTGTATCCCTCATCCAATATGTGTGTTCCTCACTTTTGTGGGGAGGGGAAGGGAGGGGAATGGATTTATACCCCGCCCTTCACTCAGAGTCTCAGAGCGGCTTACAAACTCCTTTCCCTTCCCCTCCCCACAACAGACACCCTGTGAGGGAGGTGGGGCTGAGAGAGCTCCTTCGAGGACTGCCCTTGAGAGAACAGCTCCGAGAGAACTCGTGACTGACCCAAGGTCACAGCAGCAGCACCATGTGGAGGAGAGGGGAATCAAACTCCCAGATTAGAGTCTGCACACTTGGACAGATACCAATAGGAAACTGGGAGTTTGTCAGGATGCACAGCTTGATTAGTGCACAGGGGAGATGCTTAGGGGCAGAAAATCGGCGTCTGTAGTGAGAGAAGTTGGATCTGAGTCCAATAGAACCTCAGATTGGATTTCTAGAAACTTTTGAGGGTCAAAGCTCCCTTCGTCAGCTACGAGGTCGTAAGGCAAGAATCCCGTGTCCCTAATCAGCCCTGAAGTCTGAATTGGTGAATGAACCCACATTCTATAATCTCACATTGCAATCTCCCCTTGAAGCTTCTGTGTTTGAGCCGAGTTAGTTTCAGAGGTGGTCTGTCATGCTGGTCTGCAGCAGAAGTGCTAGATTTAAGTCCAGAAGCACCTTAGAGACCAATCAGATTTCTGGGGTAGGAGCTTTCGAGACTCACAGCTCCCTTGTTCAGACACCAGGTCTGAGCCAAGATTTAGGTCTGCCCTTTCTGTTCTTCTTCACAAAACAATCAGTGAATCTCAGCCACTGGCCTCAAGCCAAGAGACATAGGGCCGTTCAAAAAGGACCATCTTCGCAAGATACTTGCTTGGCAGACCTCCTTGCATGCACTCTAGGGCACCCTGGAGAAAAACACACCAGGGCTTTTTTTTGCAGAAAAAGCCCAGCAGGAACTCATTGGCATAACAGGCCACACCCAACAGCAGAAACGCATTAGTATATTAGGCCACACCCCCTGATAGCACAGCCCATTGGCATATTAGGACACGCTCCCATGTTACCGTTCCTGTGCGTTCCTGCCCCAAAATAGCCCTGCCGACAACCAATGCTTCCTCTAAGCTGTGGAGTTTTGCAAGCAAGAATTCAACTTTGTGAGCTCCTGGCATTAAAGTTGTGAGCGCGCGATTTGGCTGCTGCATCAGTTAGTTTGCTCTGGCGCCCTCCTTCCTGAGCCAAGGCAAAAAGGCGTGAGCCGGAGGCTGAAAAACGGTGAGCTAGCTCACACTGACTCAGCTCAGAGGGAACACTGCCGACAACTAGCATTCAGTGACTGGGACAGGGGCCGGAAAGAGCCCCTGGTTTGGGCGGGCTCCTCTTTGATTCCCCGGCCAGCTTCCAAATGCTGCCTGGCATTTATGTGGCGACAGCAGCTCTGCGCCAGGTGCCATGCAGAACACAGCCCGTCCCTGTGCAGAAGGCGCCCAATCTGCGACAGATGGGCCAGACGAGGAGGTAGGGTGACTGGGAATAGTTTTGCGCAGGGTTCAGGAAGAGGACTCGGCTGGCTGTAGAAGAGGAGGAGGGCTCTGCGCTGCAGGCACGGAGGATGGCATGGCCAGAGACAGGCACACCGACGAAGAAGGGAAACTAACCACCCAAAGTAGAGCTAGCGCAGAACAGTTAAGAGGAAGGAGAAGCCGTCTGATCTTCCAGCTCCCTTTTCCTGCAAAGGGTAAGAGGTGCCTGGAACGGCCAGGCTGAATTCCTTGGCAGGAAAAAGTTCTTGGAGACTTGTGTTGTGATCGTCAACCGGCATATTTACAACTCTCCAATCTGGGCTTGGGGGGAGGCCGACAGCGGGGTGGGCTTACTGGGAGTTTATCCCACGTTTCGCCGACATGCCCATGTGACTTCAATGTGACCCGGGGTGACACTCTGGTTTTGGGGCAAAAAATCTCTATGGCAGAATTAGCTTCAACCATAGAGTTTTTGCCTAAGTCCAGAGTGTCGCCCTGACGTCCCCGACGTACCTACATCACTTCTGGGCAATGCTCCCTCTAAGCTGTGGAGTCTTGTGAGCAAAAATTCTACTGGCAAGCTACTGGACCTCCTGATGGCACCTGGTATATTTTGGCCGCTGTGTGACAGAGTGTTGGACTAGATGGGCCATTGGCCTGATTCAGCATTGGCTTCTCTTATGTTATTATGTTCTTAAGTTGAGAGCGAGTGATTTGGCTGCTGCATTTGCTCCAGAGCCGTCCTTCCCGAGCAAAGATAAAAAAATGTGTGAGCCGGAGGCTGAAAAACTGTCAGCTAGCTCACACTAACTCAGCTTAGAGGGAACACAAAGGCATGTTGCTGAAATGTCCAGTATTCCTCCCGGGGGGGGGCGAGTCCCCCCCACCAGCCACGGATCAGTGGCAGAGAATTGAGGCCTTTCACTGCAGCCATCTTTGAAGGCCCTGGTAGGGTCGCCAGGTGCGGCTGGCAATCTGGCGGGGGTCATCCCAGGAGCCTCTGGGAGAGGGGATGGAAGAAACATGATTGAACTCCAAAAGGAGTTCTGGCCATCATATTTAAAGGGACCACCTTCCTTTTAAACGCCTTCCTTCTATTGTAAATAATGGGGGATGGGGGCACGTTCTTTCTGGGGCTCATAGAATTGGACCCCCTGATCCAATCTTTTTGAAACTTGGGGGGGGGGGAGGCTTGAGGAGAGGAACCAGATGCTATGTTGAAAATTTTGTACCTCAAAAAAACAGCTCCCCCCCCGAGCCCCAGATACCCATGGATCGATTCTCCATTATACCCTATGATGACCGATCTCCGAATGGTATAATGGAGGATCCAGAAGACATCCCTCTCCCCCACTTTCTGATAACCCTGAAGCGGGGGGGGCTCCAAACCAGGGGATCCCCTGCCCCCAGCTGGGAACTGGCAACCCTAGCTTCCGGTGCCCCCCCTCCAGACCAAGCCTTGTGAGGAAAGGCTGAGGGACTTGGGAATGCTCAGTCTGGAGAAGAGGAGGCGGAGGAGGAGGAGGAGGAGAAGAAGAAGAAGAAGAAGACGAGGAAGAGGAAGAGGAAGAAGAGGAAGAAGAGGAAGAAGAAGAAGAAGAAGAAGAAGAGGAAGAAGAAGAAGAAGAAGAAGAAGAAGAAGAAGAAGAAGAAGAAGAAGAAGAAGAAGAAGAAGAAGAAGAAGAAGAAGAAGAGATTGGATTTATATCCCGCCCTTCACTACCCGACGGAGTCTCAGAGTGGCTTACAAACTCCTTTCCCTTCCCCTCCCCACAACAGACACCCTCTGAGGTGGGTGGGGCTGAGAGAGCTCTGACAGAAACTGCTCTTTTTCAGGAACAGCTGTGCCAGAGCTATGGCTTGCAGGTGCAAGTGGAGGAGTGGGGGAATCAAACCCGGTTCTCCCCAGATTAGAGTCGGCACACTTAACCACGACACCAAGCTGGCTGTCTTGAAGTCTTCGAAGGGGGACAGGATTGCCTTCTTGAAGTCTTTGAAGGGCTGTGTCACTCGGAGGAGGGCAGGGAGCTGTTCCTGTTGGCAGCAGAGGAGAGGACTCCCCAGAATGGGTTTCAATGAAGGGTGGGAAGGTACCGGCTGCATCTTAGGAAAAACTTTCTGACAGAGTTGTGCCACAGTGGAATCACCTGCCTCGGGAGGCGGTGAGCTCCCCCTCCCTGGCAGTTTTTAACAAACACTTGTCAGGGATGCTGTAGGCTGATCCCGCATTGAGCAGGAGGTTAGACTCATAGAGTCGGAAGGGTCCTCCCGGGCCATCTAGTCCAACCCCCTGCACAATGCAGGAAATTCACAAATACCTCCCCCTCTCATCCCCAGTGACTCTTGCTCCATGCCCAGAAGATGACAAAAAACCTCCCGGATCTCCGGCCAAACTGGCCTGGAGAAAAATGGCTTCCTGACCCCAGAGTGGTGATTCGCATTTCCCTGGACGTGGAAGAAAGGGCCACAAGAAATAAGCACTGAGGCAGCCCTTCCTGCCCCCCCTTCTCGTGAGCTGCCTCGGTTCACAGAATCGGCATTGCTGTCAGGTGGCCATCCAGCCTCTGTTTGGAAACCTCCAAAGAAGGTTGGACTAGATGGCCTCTGTGGCCCCCTTCCCGCTCTGTGATTCTACGATTCTAGGCTAGGTGAATGGAAACCTGAGAAAGGGCCTTCTTGGTCACAGCAACAAAATACGGGAATTCCCTTCCCAGGCCAATTCATCTGCCCTTCACCCTGACACAGAGAGTCTGCCATCTTTCTGTGTTATACCTCTGAGGATGCCAGTCACAGCTACTGGCGAAACGTCAGGTCCTACAATGCCAAGACCATGGCCACACAACCCGGAAAATCTACAACAGCTAATGAACTCTGGCCGTGAAAGCCTTTGACAACATATCTCTGAAAAATGTTCAAGCCCACAATAGGGGTCATAATATAAGAACGCAAGGAAGCCAATGTTGAATCAGGCCAGTGGCCCATCCAGTCCAACACTCTGTGTCACACAGTGGCCAGAAATACCAGGGGCCCTCAGGAGGTCCAGCAGTGGGGCCAGGACACCAGAAGCCCTCCCATTGTTGCCCCCCCTCCCAAAGTACCAAGAAGACAGAGCATCACCTGCCCCAGGCCCAGAGTTCCTGTCTCTACCTTGTGGCTAATAGCCACCGATGGACTTCTGCTCCATGTGTTTATCTAATTCCCTCTTGAAGCCGTCCATGCTTGTAGCTGCCACCACCTCCTGTGGCTGTGAATTCCATGTGCTAATCACACTCTGGGTGAATAAGTACTTCCTTTCACCCATTGTAACCTGACTGCTCAGCAATTTCATGGGGTGCCCACGAGTTCTTGTATCATGAGAAAGGGAGAAAAGGACTTATTTCTCAACCTGCTCTATCCCATGCTTAATCTTATAAACCTCGATCATGTCACCCCTCAGCCGTCGTTTCTCCAAGCTAAAGAGCCCCAGGTGCTTTAACCTTTCTTCGTACCAATCCCCTAGGAAGAAATTTCTAGACCCAATCTTGGCCTCCTTAGGTACGAGAACAGAAACTGAAAAAAAAAAATTCTAGTTCTACTAGCAGATGTCGAGGCCGAGATTTCATGCAAGGGTGAGGGTTAGGGTTTGCTGCAGAGAAAATTTGGAATAGTACCAGTACCATAGCTTGATTACCAACGGAATTCTGGCATGGAGAGATGGAATTATTATAATGTTTTATTGCATTTCGTGTTTAGTTCTTCTGGTTTTAGAAGTTTATATAGATGCTATTGTTATATTGTTCTGTCATTGTAACGGCCTGTGGCTAAGGGCAGTAAACTGGAACCTAAACCTTTCTTCATAGGGAAGGTGTTCCAACCTTTTTATCATTCCAGTTGCCCTTTTCTGCACTTTCCCCAATGCTATAATATCCTTTCTGAGGTGTGGTGAGGTGCTGGTTGCCAGAAATCTCTGTGACTTCCAGGCACACAAGAGTACATATGTACACACACACCCCCCAAAAGAAGAAAAAAGAAAACCTTTGTAACTGCTATGGCTTTGGGGCAAGAAGATTCTGTATTCCAGCCCGTCTCTTCCCCACTGTGAACCTGACCGTGTGTTCCTCCTCCCCACTCTTAATCGGGCTGGTTAATTTTGAAGCGGGTCTTCAAAGAGAGAGATCTTGGAGTTGTCGTGGATAACTCAATGAAAATGTCTAGACAGTGTGTAGCTGCAATAAAGAAGGCCAACGCTATGCTGGGGATTATTAGGAAGGGAACTGAAAACAAATCAGCCAGGATCATCATGCCCCTGTATAAATAACTGGTGCGACCTCATTTGGAATACTGTGTACAGTTCTGGTCGCCACATCTCAAAAAGGATATTATAGCATTGGGAAAAGTGCAGAGAAGGGCAACTAGAATGATAAAAGGGTTGGAACACCTTCCCTATGAAGAACGGTTAAAACGCTTGAGGCACTTCAGCTTGGAGAAACGACGGCTGAGGGGTGACATGATCGAGGTTTATAGGATTATGAATGGGATTGAGCAGGTTGAGAAAGAAGTACTTTTCTCCCTTTCTCACAATACAAGAACTCGTGGGCACTCCATGAAATTGCTGAGCAGTCAGGTTAGAACAGATAAAAGGAAATACTTCTTCACCCAAAGAGTGATTCACACGTGGAATTCACTGCCACAGGAGGTGGTGGCAGCTACAAGCATGGACAGTTTCAAGAGGGAATTGGATAAACATATGGAGCAGAAGTCCATCAGTGGCTATTAGCCACAGGGTATAGATGGGAACTCTCAGTCTGGGGCAGGTGATGCACTCCATTCTTGGTGCTGGAAGGGGCAGCAGTGGGAGGGCTTCTAGTGTCCTGGCCCCACTGCTGGACCTCCTGATGGCACCTGGTATTTTTGGCCGCTGTGTGACAGAGTGTTGGACTAGATGGGCCGTTGGCCTGATTCAACATTGGCTTCTCTTATGTTCTTATGTCTTGCCTTTGAGAGCACGGATTCGAACCGTGGCCAAATGCCTCCTGAGCCTCTTCAGAGCCCACAGAAGCCCCCTCCGTCTCTTTCGTGACGCCTCCCGCCTGGCTGAGGCAGCTCCTTGCAAACCTGACCAGCAGGACGAGGAGAAGGCCCGTGTGTGTACTATGAAGCCACTCCTTTGAAGAGGGCCGACGCGATCGATCACTCCCCGCGCCGGAGCCCTGACGTCTCCGAGGAGCTCGACTTCAAGAGGACTTCCGCGAGGAAATCAATGGCTGCTTTCAGGTCCAAGTTCTTGCTCACCTGCCATTCTGCATCGGCTTTGTCGGAAAGAATTAAACGTCACCCGGCCTCACGCTCGCAAAAGTTGTGGCAGATATTATGGGCTGTCAATGCTCCCTCTAAAGCTGTGGAGTCCTGTGAGTCAAAATTCTACTTTGCGAGCTGCTGGCATTAAAGCTGTGAGAGAGCAATTTGGATGCTGCATAAATCTGTCAGCTCTGGACCCCTCCCTTCCTGAGCGGAGACAACAATGTGTGAGCCAGAGGCTGAAAAACTGTGAGCTAACTCACACTGATGCAGCTTAGCGGGAACACTGGCTGTCCCAGAACCAAGAGCCAGTTTGGTGTCGTGGTTAAGTGCGCGGACTCTACTCTGGGAGAACCGGGTTTGATTCCCCACTCCTCCACTTGCACCTGCTGGTGTGACCTTGGGTCAGTCACAAGCTCTGGCACAGCTGTTCCCTCAGGACAGTTTCTGTCAGAAGTTCTCTCAGCCCCACCTACCTCACAGGGTGTCTGTTGTGGGGAGGGGAAGGGAGAGGAGTTTGTAAGTCGCTCTGAGACGCCTTTGGGCAGTGAAGGGCAGGGTAGAAATCCAATCTCTTCTTCTTCTTCTACCTCACAGGGTGTCTGTTGTGGGGAGGGGAAGGGAGAGGAGTTTGTAAGCCGCTCTGAGACTCCCTTGGGTAGTGAAGGGCGGGATATAAATCCAATCTCTTCTTCTTCTTCTTCTTCTTCTTCTTCTTCTTCTTCTTCTTCTTCTTCTTCTTCTTCTTCTTCTTCTTCTTCTTCTTCTTCTTCTTCTTCTTCTTCTTCTTCTTCTTCTTCTTCTTCTTCTTCTTCTTCTTCTTCTTCTCCTCTGTGAGGAAGGTATGCGATGATGGTATGGGGGCAAGAAGCACCGTTCCTAAGCTCTCTTTTGGCTGGCTGAAAGACTCCCCAATGGCTCCTACTGCCGAAATTGACATGCGGGAATATTTCTGCCAGTGGAAATTGATTCTGCCCGATTCGGTGGAATCCGAATCCGGCCGAATTTTATTTTATTTTATTTTATTTGTATACCCCTAGCAGGGAACACAGTTTTCCCTGTATGAGCTTCCAGGTGTGACTTGCTCTCTGTCCTGTGTGACACTCCCATTCAAAGTCTGGTCACAGACTCCCCACCCCGTCTGCCCACCTTCCCGCCTGCCTTTTTTGCCTCAGTCTCCCCACTGGCCTGGCTCCTCAGTCAAATGCTAGAATGATCAGAGAGTTGGAACGCTTTCCCTACGAAGAAAGGTTAAAGCACTTGGGGGTCTTTAGCCTGGAGAAACGACAGCTGAGGGGTGACATGATCGAGGTTTATAAGATGATGCATGGGATTGAGCAGGTTGAGAAAGAAGTCCTTTTCTCCCTTTCTCACAATACAAGAACTCGTGGGCACGCCATGAAATTGCTGAGCAGTCGGGTCAGAACGGATAAAAGGACATCCTTCTTCACCCAAAGAGTGATTAACATGCGGCACTCGGGTCTCGAACTGCCGAACTACCAACCTTCCGGTCTACAGCTCAGTGTCTTTCGAGAGTCACCGCTCCCTTCGTCAGATATAAGATGGAACAGAGAACTCTGAGTCCTTATAACCCCGAGAGCTCCATTCCAATTTGTATCGGAGGAAGAGAGGTTCAAGTCCCAAACACTCCCACCCAGAATATCTTGTGAGTCCCTCAGGTTCTCCCACAGATCAACACGCCTCCCACCTGAAACTAACTTGGGTTGTGTGTTCGTGTTATGGTCCATCAACTGAATGAAATTGCTGAGCGGTCGGGTTAGAACAGATAAAAGGAAGGACTTCGTCACCCAAAGAGTGGTTAACATGTGGAATTCACTGCCACAGGAGGTGGTGGCAGCTACAAGCAGGGACGGCTTCAAGAGGGAATTGGGTAAACATATGGAGCAGAGGTCCACAAGTTATAGATAGGAACTCTCAGTCTGGGGCAAGTGATGCTCTGTATTCTTGGTGCTTGGGGGGTTAGGCAACAGTGGCAGGGCTTCTCGTGTCCTGGCCCCACTGCTGGACCGACTGAGGGCACCTGGTATTTTTGGCCACTGTGTGACACAGAGTGTTGGACTGGATGGGCCATTGGCCTGATCCAACACTGGGCAGTTTGGTGTAGTGGTTAAGTGTGCAGACTCTGATCTGGGAGAACTGGGTTTGATCCCCCACTCCTCCACTTGCACCTGCTGATGTGACCTTGGGTCAGTCACAAGATCTGGCACAGCTGTTCTCTCAAGGACAGTTTGTGTTAGAGTTCTCTCAGCCCCACCTACCTCACAGGGTGTCTGTTGTGGGGAGGGGAAGGGAAAGGAGTTTGTAAGCCGCTCTGAGACTCCTTTGCGCAGTGAAGGGCGGGGTATAAATCCAAACTCTTCTTCTTCTTAAGTCCTTAAGGTATAGATAGGGATTCCCGGTTTGAGGCAAGAGATGCTCTGTATTCTTGGTGCTGGGGGAGGGGGCAACAGTGGGAAGGCTTCTCGTGTCCTGGCCCCACTGCTGGACCTCCTGATGGCCCCTGGTATTTTTGGCCACTGGGAGACACAGAGTGTTGGACTGGATGGACCATTGGCCTGATCCAACATTGGCTTCTCTGATATTCTTAAGTCCTTAAGGTATAGATAGGGACTCATGTCTGGGGCAAGGGATGCTCTGTATTCTTGGTGCTTGGGGGCGGGGCAACAGTGTGGGGGGGCTTCTGGTGTCCTGGCCCACTGCTGGACCTCCGGATGACCCCTGGTATTCTTGGCCGCTGTGTGACACAGAGTGTTGGACTAGATGGGCCGTTGACCTGATCCAACAGCGGCTTCTCTTATGTTCTTAAATGCAAAACAAAACACTCAACTGGCAAATTCTATTCTAACCGTTTTGGCACCGGCTCCATAGAAGGGACGGCGTGACCTGGGGTGGCATTTTGGGGGTGGGGGTCTCAGGTGGGGCTGAGCCTGAAGAGGACGCGGCATCGTGGCGAATTTCATCTGTCTCGTTTGTCGAACATGTGCTCCCCATCCTTCAGGCTCTCCGGGAAACAAACATAATAGTCTTAATGATCCCAGCGAGCAGTTAAATTCAAATTGCCGAGCGCTGGTAGGGGCGGGCGGTGACAGCCACGTTGCCGAAATTACCCTCCAATTTGCTTTATGATAAAAACAAAAATAAAGGACTTTTTGAGAGAGATGCATAGTTTCTTGGGGGGAAAAAAAAGAAGGGAGAAAACTCTAAATGCTAGTTGCTTTTCTGCATCTGATTTACATGCATATTTCTTTGCTATTTTCCCTCCCATAATCCTTTTCATGGAGGAAACGGGGGGAAAAACACCCATAGCAAATTATATTTTTTAAAAATAGATGTTCTTTTACAGTATGGAAAAAAAGGCATCTGTTTTCTTTCCTACGCCGAGGGCCCAAACCACCGAAATCCTTGTCTCTGCAAGCCCCACTGTCAGCAATGGGACCCCTGGGCAAATTCATGCAGCACAACTGAATAGGGCTGCCAGCCTCCAGGTGAGGCCTGGAGATCTCCCTCTTTTACGACTCATCTCCAGCTGACAGAGATCAGCTCCCCTGGAGAAAATGGCAGCTTTGAAAGGTGGACTCTGTGGCATTGTGCCATGCTGAGGCCCCTCCCCTCCCCAAGCCCCGCCCTCTCCTACCCCCCAAAGCCTCCAGGTATTTCTCAATCCACCCCTGGCAGTCCTACAACTGGATCTGGAGAGTGGAGAGACTGGGGTGCAAACCCTTACCCAGGGTGGCGGGTCTCCCATCTACGAATGGATTGCCGGTGAATCGGTGATGGAGACCACTTGCTGAATTTCTATCTCCCACTCTGTGGTTAAATGCACAAAACCCATCAGGATGGGGGAGGGAAGGGAAATGCACTCACCCCCATCAGTGAAAGGAGGGGGGCTTTCACATTAATGTCCCCAGCATTTTATTGGGAGCCCAGCGTGGTGTCATGGTTCTTATGAAGGCCTCTCTGCCCTGTTGCTGGCCCTCCAGAGGAACTGGTTGGCCACTGTGGGAGACGGGAGGCTGGACTGGATGGACCCTCACTGCTCTGATCCAGCAGGGCTCTTCTGATGTTCTTATGAAGGCCTCAGCCTCTCTGCCCTGTTATTGGCCCACCAGAGGAACTGGTTGGCCACTGCGTGAGACAGGATGCTGGACTAGATGGACCGCTGGTCTGATCCAGTAGGGCTCTTCTGATGTTCTTATGAAGGCCTTAGCCTCTCTGCCCTGTTATTGGCCCTCCAGAGGAACTGGTTGGCCACTGCGTGAGACAGGATGCTGGACTAGATGGACCACTGGTCTGATCCAGTAGGGCTCTTCTGATGTTCTTATGAAGGCCTCAGCCTCTCTGCCCTGTTATTGGCCCTCCAGAGGAACTGGTTGGCCACTGAGTGAGACAGGATGCTGGACTAGATGGACCACTGGTCTGATCCAGTAGGGCTCTTCTGATGTTCTTATGAAGGCCTCAGCCTCTCTGCCCTGTTATTGGCCCTCCAGAGGAACTGGTTGGCCACTGAGTGAGACAGGATGCTGGACTAGATGGACCACTGGTCTGATCCAGTAGGGCTCTTCTGATGTTCTTATGAAGCCCTCAGCTTCTCTGCCCTGTTATTGGCCCTCCAGAGGAACTGGTTGGCCACTGAGTGAGACAGGATGCTGGACTAGATGGACCACTGGTCTGATCCAGTAGGGCTCTTCTGATGTTCTTATGAAGGCCTTAGCCTCTCTGCCCTGTTATTGGCCCTCCAGAGGAACTGGTTGGCCACTGAGTGAGACAGGATGCTGGACTAGATGAACCACTGGTCTGATCCAGCAGGGCTCTTCTGATGTTCTATGAAGGCCTCGGCCTCCCTGCCCTGTTGTTGGCCCTCCAGAGGAACTGGTTGGCCGCTGAGTGAGACAGGATGCTGGACTAGATGGACCACTGGTCTGATCCAGCAGGGCTCTTCTGATGTTCTATGAAGGCCTCGGCCTCTCTGCCCTGTTATTGGCCCTCCAGAGGAACTGGTTGGCCACTGAGTGAGACAGGATGCTGGACTAGATGGACCACTGGTCTGATCCAGCAGGGCTCTTCTGATGTTCTATGAAGGCCTCGGCCTCTCTGCCCTGTTGTTGGCTCTCCAGAGGAACAGGTTGGCGACTGTATGAGACAGGATGCTGGACTAGATGGATTATTGGTCTTCTTCAGCAGGGTTCTTCTGATGTTCTTATGAAGGCCTCGGCCTCTCTGCCCTGCTGTTGGCCCTCCAGAGGAACTGGCTGGCCCCTGCATGAGACAGGATGCTGGACTAGAGTTGCAGTCACACACAGTAAATAATCCACTTTCAATCCACTTCCAGTACACTTTCCAACTGGATTTCACTGTGTGAACTGGATTCTTTAGTGTGTGTGACTGCATGGACCATTGGCCTGATCCAGCAGGGCTCTTCTGATGTCCTTAACCACTTAGCATGTGAGATTTGCTAGCTGGACCTGCACTCTGGATTGCCCTGAGCTTTATTGCTGGGGAGCTCCTAGTTGTCTGATGAAGGCAGGGCGGGGGTGGTGGGTGGTTGATGGTTTGTTCTTGTCCCCGTAGGCCTGCGAGGGTCCTGTGCAGCGTTCCCTCTAAGCTGAGTTAGTGCGAGCTAGCTCACAGTTTTTTAGCCTCCGGCTCACAGATTTTTGTCTCAGCCCAGGAAGGACGGCTCCGGAGCAAACTCATTTACACAGCAGCCAAATCACTCGCTCCCAACTTGAATGCCAGCAGCGAAAAAAGTAGAATTTTTGCTCCCAAGACTCCACAGCTTCAAGGGAGTGTTGGTCCCGTATCCAAACAGATTGGGCCCGAGAAGTGCTGGCGGCCACTGCGTAACTCTTGACTTACTGCAAGACAACTCTGAATTGCAGGCTTGGCGGAGAGGCCTGAGCGAATCCCAGGATGCAGAGATGACGTCGGGAGAGCAACCGGGGCTGTTTCGGGAGAATGTCATCGGGACATCGCTGCCTGCTGCGGCACTGAACAGAGCCGTGTCCCCGGCAGGAGTGAGCCGTCCTTGGGCTCCGTCCTTCTGATAATTCTGACGCTGGAAAGCCGACAGCTGGCAGCCGATGGAGCTCTGCTCTCGTCAATCTTTCTAAAGAGCCCGGGCAAGGATACTGCGCCTCCCCTGCCCTCCCCCTCCATCCTGGGCTGGACTGACGGACCCGCACACCTGGTCACCGCCAGCAGCGGAGGGGGGTAAATCAAAGGAAAGAAACTCCGAGCACAGAGGAGCAGCGTTCCCTCTAAGCCAAGTTAGTGTGAGCTAGCTCACAGGTTTTTAGCCTCCAGCTCACAAATTTTTGTCTGAGCCCAGGAACATAAGAACGTAAGAGAAGCCAATGTTGAATCAGGCCAATGGCCCATCCAGTCCAACACTCTGTCACACAGCGGCCAAAATATACCAGGTGCCATCAGGAGGTCCAGCAGTGGGACCAGGACACTAGAAGCCCCCTCCCACTGCTGCCCCCCCCCAGCACCAAGAATAGAGTGAACATAAGAACGTAAGAGAAGCCAATGATGAATCAGGCCAACGGCCCATCTAGTCCAACACTCTGTGTCACACAGCGGCCAAAATATACCAGGTGGCATCAGGAGGTCCAGCAGTGGGGCCAGGACACCAGAAGCCCTCCCACTGCTGCCCCCCCCAGCACCAAGAATAGAGTGAACATAAGAACGTAAGAGAAGCCAATGTTGAATCAGGCCAATGGCCCATCCAGTCCAACACTCTGTCACACAGCGGCCAAAATATACCAGGGGCCATCAGGAGGTCCAGCAGTGGGACCAGGACACTAGAAGCCCCCTCCCACTGCTGCCCCCCCCCAGCACCAAGAATAGAGTGAACATAAGAACGTAAGAGAAGCCAATGATGAATCAGGCCAACGGCCCATCTAGTCCAACACTCTGTGTCACACAGTGGCCAAAATATACCAGGTGGCATCAGGAGGTCCAGCAGTGGGGCCAGGACACCAGAAGCCCTCCCACTGCTGCCCCCCCCCAGCACCAAGAATAGAGTGAACATAAGAACGTAAGAGAAGCCAATGTTGAATCAGGCCAATGGCCCATCCAGTCCAACACTCTGTCACACAGCGGCCAAAATATACCAGGGGCCATCAGGAGGTCCAGCAGTGGGGCCAGGACACCAGAAGCCCTCCCACTGCTGCCCCCTCCAGCACCAAGAATAGAGTGCATCACCTGCCCCAGACTGAGAGTTCCCATCTATACCCTGTGGCTAATAGCCACTGATGGACTTCTGCTCCATATGTTTATCTAATTTATCTAATAGAGTGCATCACCTGCCCCAGAGTTCCTATCTATACCTTGTGGCTAATAGGAATGACTCCAGAGCAAACTAATTTCTGCAGTAGCCAAATCACTTGCTCCCAACTTTAATGCCAGTAGCTTACAAGATAGAATTTTTGCTCACAAGACTCCACAGCTTAGAGGGAGCATTGTAGAGGAGGGAGAAGAAGGTGGGCTGAACCCCTGATCACAACGGCCGGACCAAACCCACGCTGGAACAGAAATCCCGCTCTGCATTGCACGCCACTTTCACTTTGATTGACTGTCGGATTTTATGGCAGTGTGTGTCCAGACTGCATGCCGGGTTTCACTTCGTTTGATCTCTCGGTCTTACGGAAGCCGTCTTGCATAGATTTATGGCCGTTTTATGGCCATTCAGGGGTGACTCTGCAGTCAGTATGGGCTGGGGGTATTTGAATGTGGTTTTGAGCCACAATCTTTTTATGTTCCAGTGTGGGTTTGGTAAAACAACAGAGCAAATGCTAGATGCGGAATGGGCCACTGTCTCATTTCAGCTGCAAGGAGCTTCATCAACAGTTTTATAGAAGAAGAAGAGGAGGAGGCGGAGGGGAGAAGAAGAAGAAGAAGAAGAAGAAGGAGAAGAAGAAGAAGAAGAAGAAGAAGAAGAAGAGGAGGAGGAGGAAGAGGAGGAGGAGGAGGAAGAGGAGGAGGAGATTGGATTTATACCCCAGCCTTCACTCAGAGTCTCAGAGTGGCTTACAATCTCCTTTCCCTTCCCCTCCTCACTCAGACACCCTGTGAGACAGGTGGGGCTGAGAGAGCTCCTTCGAGGACTGCTCTTGCGAGAACAGCTCTGAGAGAACTGTGACTGACCCAAGGTCGCACCTGCAGCTGCATGTGGAGGAGGAGTGGTGGGGAATCAAACCCGGTTTTCCAGATTGAAGTCCGCCGCTCTGAACTACTACAACAAACTGGCTAGTGACATCCAAGCCCCGTAGCACCTTAGAGAGGAACAAACTTTTCCGGGTACAAGCTTTTGAGAGACAAAGCTATCGGTCAAAGGGGATATTGACTCTTGAAGGCTGATAACCCCCCACATCCTGTTGGCCTCTAAGATACTACTGGACTTGAATCTCACTGTTCTATCGCAGACCAGCACGGCCATGCTCTGAAACCATCAACAGTTTCAGATAACTTTGCACACACAATCCCCATTGGTTTGTACAGGTGGCATTTTCCTTGGGGGGGTCGAGCCATACCGAAACACTAGATATAAATGGAATGAATCCATGAATTCAGAATCATGCCGATTCTGTGATCTTAGGCAGATCGTGAGAAGGGACGGGCAGGAAGGGTTGCCTCAGTGCTTAGTCCTTGTGGCCCTTTCTTAGCACGCCCAGGAAAATGCCGGTTGCTGCTTTGGGGTCAGGAAGCCTGGCTTAAGACCTCTGCTTAATGAAGCTAATAAAGAAAGGAAGGGGTCAGGAAGCCGTTTTTCTCCAGGCCAGTTTGGCTGGAGATCCTGGAGGATTTTTGCCATCTTCTGGGCATGGAGCAGGGGTGTGTGTGTGGGAGGGGAGGCAGCTGTGAATTTCCTGGATGGTGCAGGGGGTTGGACTAGATGACCCCTGGAAGACCCTTCCAACTCTATGATTCTGATTCTATTCTATGATTTATACTAATGGGGGAAAGGCACAGGGATCATATGACTATCATACCCATGAAGGTGCCTTCTGCTGAATCAGACCACTGGTCCATCAAGCTCAGTACTGTCTACCCAGACTGGCAGAGGCTCTCCAGGGTCTCCGTTTAGAGGTCTTTCATATCATCTCCTGCCTTTTAACTGGAGACGTTGGGGATGGAACCTGGGACATACCCCGTGCCAAGTAGACTGCGCTGGTATTCCTCCACGTCTTTCCCTGGTTTCTGCAGATCTTTTCGCAGTCCCAGGTGCAAAAACGCAGTTTGCTTCCTGTTGTTCCGCAGCATCCGTCTTCCCTGTTTCCAGGAATCCCCGTGCTGCACCACAAGAGGGGGCAAACTGCGTTTTTGCTCCCGGGAGGGAGAAATCATCTGCGGAAACCAGGGAAAGACACAGATGAACAGAACAGCGGGCGGGGGGGGGGAACATGAGACTGTGGAAAATGTTGCACTCAGCCTGATAAACGTATGGAGCAGAAGTCCATCAGTGGCTATTAGCCACAGGGCATAGATGGGAACTCTCAGTCTGGGGCAGGTGATGCACTCTATTCTTGGTGCTGGAGGGGGCAGCAGTGGGAGGGCTGCTAGTGTCCTGGCCCCACTGCTGGACCTCCTGATGGCACCTGATATTTTTGGCCGCTGTGTGACAGAGTGTTGGACTAGATGGGCCATTGGCCTGATTCAACATTGGCTTCTCTTATGTTCTTATGTTATGTTCTGATATACCTCACAGGGATGTTGTGAGGATAAAAGGGAGAGGGAAATCGTGTAAGCTGCTCTGGGCCCTCACTGGGGAGAAAGGTGGGTATAAGTAGGGCTATTTTGGGGCAGGAACGCACAGGAACGGCGTTCCGGCTGGCTCCTGAGTTGGCCACGCCCATCAAGAACTCATTAGCATAACAGGCCACACCCAACAGCAGAAACTCATTAGGATTGGCTATATGAGGGATGTGTGGCTTAACATGCAAAGGAGTTCCTGCTACAAAAAAAGCCTTGGGTTTTGACAACAAACAAGGTAAGCAGAATAAGAAGCAAAAGGTGGGTGTGGCTGGATGACCACACTTCTGGTGACACGGGGGTGTGGCCTAACATGCTAATGAGCTGTGCTGTCAGGGGTGTGGCCTACTATGCTAAGAAGTTTCTGCTGTTCAGTGTGGCCTGTTATGCTAATGAGTTCTTGCTGGGCTTTTTCTACAAAACAAGCCCTGGGTATTAAGAAAATAAGAAATCTGGCACTATAGACTAAGCGACTACTGCATCTCTGCATGTCACAGACCTTTCACAATGACCCTCAAGGCGGCCCAACTGGGAGTTTGTTTAGCATCTAGTTAATCAAGGAAAGTTCACCTGGAGATCACGTTCAAGTGGAACTCTGCAGTGTGCCTAATATTTTGTGTACTTCTTGAAGCTGAAGCTCAAATACTTTGGCCACCCAATGAGAAGGGAGCCCTCACTGGAGAAGACCCTGAGGCTGGGAAAGACTGAAGGTCAAAGAAGAAGAAGGGGACGGCACAGGACGAGATGGTCGGACAGTGTCATCGAGCCAACGAACATGAAACACAGCCTAACCCAAACAGGACACAATATTTGGTTCCAAAACACTGAAAGACTGGACAACACTTCCAATCACCATGCCAGATTACACAGGGAAGCCATTGAAATCCATCAACATAAACACCATTTCAACAGGAAAGAAGAGAGTTTAAAAATAAATAGGGCATGATTTCCTTTCCTGAAAAACACAAAATGCTCGACAGCTGACAACAGCACTATAGATAAGATTAGCGTTTCAGCAGCCATTCCACACACAAAATAACCTCCTCAGGAAACAGGAAACCTCCTCAGGAAACAATCCATAGACAAAAGAACCTCCTCAGGAAAGACAGATGAGAAAAGAAGAGATTGGATTTATACCCCGCCCTTCACTTGGAGTCTCAGAGCAGCTTACAAACTCCTTTTCCCTTCCCCTCCCCACAACAGACACCCTGTGAGGTAGGTGGGGCTGAGAGAACTCTTAACACAAACTGCTCTTTTTCAAGAATAGCTGTGCCAGAGCTTGTGACTGACCCAAGGTCACATCAGCAGGTGCAAGTGGAGGAGTGGGGAATCAAACCCAGTTCTCTCAGATTAGAGTCCGCACACTTAACCACTACACCAAACTGGCTCCTCCATTAGCATGTTTTCACAGCCTGGGGAACTCCTACAAGATAATGACTCAGCCCTACCCCACCTTCCAGGTTAGATATAAATTACCTGCCTACCATTTTTCTGCTCACCTTGACACAGAGAGCACTCCATCTTTCTGTGTTATACCTCTGAGGATGCTAGTCGCAGCTACTGGCGAAATGTCAGGTCCCACAGTGCCAAGACCACGGCCACACGACCCGGAAAATCTACAGCAACTAATGAACTCCAGCCATGAAAGCCTTCGACAACATAATGAAACTGAGCAAACTCCGGGGGACGATGGAGAACAGAAGGGCCTGGCGTGACGTGGTCCATGGGGTCGCAAAGAGTCAGACTTGACTGTGCAACAAGAAGAACTATTTATTTCACAATTGCCAAAGAGCATCTTCGGGGGGCACTGCAGGTGCCCTGCTTGGTTTGAACTTCCTCCAAAGCAGGAGGGCACAAGAGGTCCCCTGGCCCTTTCGCACTAAGCGGACGGGGAAAGGAAACCCTTCTGTCCAAAGGAGACCTCGTTTCTCCTCCCTTCCGAAGGACACGGTGATCCCTAGAGTCGGGAGACGAAGAGTTCTATAAATGACAAGTGGGATCGTCTTCCCGAAAATAATTAGACATCGGACAGTCCCGGGGAATGCAGAGTCCAAGCTAATGGATTTGGCATGGTCTGCCCTGCCCCTGGTAACGGCACGACTTTTTTAATTACTGCAGAAGTTCGTTTGTGAGCGCAAGGAGCTGATGTCTACTGAATAAGTCCCTCAGTACATCATGGCTTGGGAACAGGGTATCGGAAGGGCCGCCTCCTCCCATTTGTTCCTGCCCAGGAACTAAGATTGCAGGGAGAGGCCCTCTTGACTGCTTGCCGTTCCAAGAGGCTTCTCTGGTGGGCCTTTCTGGTGGCAGCCTCATGATTTATGGAAGAACCTTTTCCCCCATTCGCTTAGTGTGAAGGGGCCAAGGGACTTCCCGTGTCTTCCTGAGAGCCAGTTTGGTGTCGTGGTGAAGTGCGTGGACTCTAATCTGGGAGAACTGGGTTTGATTCCCCCACTCCTCCACTTGCACCTGCTGGATGACCTTGGGCAAGCATAGTTCTGGCACAGCTGTTCTTGAAAAAAGAGCAGTTTCTGTCAGAGCTCTCTCAGCCTCACCTACCTCACAAGGTGTCTGTTGTGGGGAGGGGGAAGGGAAAGGAATTTGTAAGCCCCTCTGAGACTCCTCTGGGTAGTGAAGGGCGGGGTATAAATCCAATCTCTTCCTCTTCTTCTCTTCTTCCCAAGGATCTCCTACTTGGAGGAAGTTCAAAGCATGCAGGGCATCTGCAATGCCACCAGAAGATGCTCTTTGGTGATTATAGAAGAAGGAGAAAGAGAAGGAGATTATAGAAGAAGGAAAAAGAAAAGGAGAAGGAGAAGGAGAGGAGGAGGAGGAGGAGATTGGCTTTATATCCCGCCCTTCACTCGGAGTCTCAGAGCGGCTGACGATCTCCTTTCCCTTCCTCTCCCCACAACAGACACCCTGTGAAGTAGGTGGGGCTGAGAGAGCTCTCTCGAGAACTGCTCTGTGAGAGAACAGCTCTGAAGCATCTTGTAACTGACCCAAGGTCACTCCAGCGGGTGAATGTGGAGAACTGGTGAACCAAACCCGGTTCTCCCAGATCAGAGTCCGTGCTCCTAACCACTACACCAAACTGGAACAACTGTGGAACCTCCCTCGGGAGATGTGCCTGGCCCCCTCATTGTTAACCTTTGCAGCTGAAGACAGTTTTATTTCGGACGGCATTTGACCGATTTCCTTTTGTTACTGGCAGTCTTAATTGGAGTTTTAAAACTGCGACTTGTAAATGTTTCTTTTCCTCCTAATTGTTGTTTTATTTTGCTTTTCTATAATCATTCTATTTATATTGTAATCCGCCTTGAGTTCCACAAGGGAGAAAGACAGCTAATAAATGTTTTAAGTCAATGGACAAACAAGGTCCCTGTTGCCTGTTCAGACTGGCAAGCGGCTTTCCAGAGTCTAAGGTTTGGTGTAGTGGTTAGTTTGGGGTAGTGGTTAGCAGCACAGACTCTAATCTGGGAGAACCGGGTTTGGTCCCCCACTCCACCACGTGCAGCTGTTGGGGTAACCTTGGGTCAGCCACAAGTTCTCTCAGAGCTGTTCTCTCAAGGGCAGTCCTCGAAAGAGCTCTCTCAGCCCCGCCTACCTCACAGGGTGTCTGTTGTGGGGAGGGGAAGGGAAAGGAGATTGTAAGCCGCTCTGAGACTCCTTTGAGTAGTGAAGGGTGGGGTATAAATCCAATCTCCTCCTCCTCCTCCTTCTGCCAGTTTGGTGTAGTGGTTAAGTGTTAAGTTCTTAACTTCTTCTTCTTCTTCTTCTTCTTCTCCTTCTCCTTCTCCTTCTCTCCTCCTCCTCCTCCTCCTCCTCCTCCTCCTCCTCTTCTTCTTCTTCTTCTTCTTCTTCTTCTTCTTCTTCTTCTTCTTCTTCTTCTTCTTCTTCTTCTTCTTCTTCTTCTTCTTCTTCTTCTTCTTCTTCTTCTTCTCCTTCTTCTTCTTCTTCTTTCCTCTTCTTCTTCTTTCACACCACCTCCTGCCAGATCCTGTTTTATCTGGGCATGCCCAGCAAATGCTCTGTCCCTGAGCCCTGGCCCCTCCATGTTGAGGACCCCTGCTCTCATGCTTGTAGGGAGAACGGCTGGCCATTCCCCATGGCAATGTCTTCCCCCAGAAGGGCAGCCCTGGCGTGGGACGCAGAAAAGTCGGCAGCCCCTTCCGCCAGAGCTGAGTCTTCTCGGTGAGGGGTTAGGGGAGGGAGCCCTGCCGCAGTGGCTCCGGAAATCACCCGCGCCCTGTCGGAGAGGGTTCCGGGCCACTGCACACTTGGACGTGGCGGCACCCTTCGATTCACAGGGGATTACCAGGAGGCAGTTTTAGCATCTTGGGCAGAGGGAAGCCGATGAGGTGCCGGAGCCAAAACCAGTAATGGTGAACGGTGAGAGAGAGAGAGAGAGAGAGAGAGAGAGAGAGAGAGAGAGAGAGAGAGAGAAAGGGAGAACGAGAGAGCGAATATCCTGACCGGATAATTGGAAGCACAATTACGAGATGAGGCATTTGCAATGCAAACCACGCGGGCTTGGGCCGCTGCGGCATTCTCGTCTGCTTTCCATGCTAAGTGACTAATTCTGCACCTAGCGCAGGAGGAGGGGTTTTTTTGGGGGAAAGCACATGGTGTGGATCTGGATCCTCTCCAGCCTGATCCTAAGGTCTGCGGGTGGGCCCCAGGGGACCACGTGCGGGTGAGTCCCAGGGGACCGCCTGAACTGTAAGTCCCAGGCCGCGTTCCCTCTAAGCTGAGTCAGTGTGAGCCAGCTCACAGTTTTTCAGCCTCCGGCTCACACATTTTTGTCTTAGCTCAGGAAAGATGGCTCCAGAGCAAACTGATTTATGCAGCGGCCAAATCGCTCACTCACAACTTTAGTGCCGGTAGCGCAAAAAGGGGAATTTTTGCTCACAAGACTCCAGAGCTTAGACGGAGCAATGGTCCCAGGCAATGTTCCCTCTAAGCTGTGGAATCCTGTGAGCAAAAATTCTACTCTGTGAGCTCCTGGGCATTCAAGCTGTGAGCGAGCGATTTGGCCGTTGCATAAGTCAGTTCGCTCTGGAGCCATCCCTTCCTGAGCGAGGACAAAAAACGTGTGAGCTGGAGGCTAAAAAACTGTGAGCTGGCTCACACTCACTCAGCTTAGAGGGAACACTGGTCCCAGGTAGGACTGGAAGCAAAACTGGATGCAGAGCTGGGGCAGGTCCACGGGAGAGGTAGAATCGACTGCAGACCAACGTTTGAGCAAAAAGGGCCACGGACGCATGAACAAACATGAAGCTGTCAGCTGCATATAGAGAATCCGATCCTCGGTCTGTCGAGGTCAGTATTGTCTGCTTAGACTGGCAGCAGCTCCCTGGGGTCTCAGGCTGAGATCTTTCACGTCACCTACAGCCAGGTCCTTTGAGCTGGAGAAGCCAGGGATTGAACCTGGGACCTTCTGCCTGCCAAGCAGATGCTGCATGCCAAGCTATCTTTTGGCTCTGCTCCTGCAGAGCGCAGGGGGGTTGGACTAGATGACCTGCAAGGTCCCTTCCAACTCTAATATTCTGTGATTCTATAAGCAGATGCAACCACAGCCCCTCCAGTGAACGGGTTTCCAAGGCAATAGAAGTTCAGACGGTTGTCTAAAATGCCTCTGCAAAGCCCTGGTGGCCTCCCATCTGAACACCAACCAAGGTCAAGCCTGCGTAGCTTCCAAGATTGGATGAAACCGGGCTAGGCTAGGCTACCCAGGGCTAAGCGCTGCTACGGCGCTGGTAGAAAAGGCTGGCTTATGGCTACCCCCCTCCCCATGGGGTTTTCAAGGCAAGGGACACACAGAGGTGATTTGCCCTTGCCTGCCTCTGAGTAACAACCCTGGGCTTCCTTGGGGATCTCCCATCCAAACACTGACTCTGCTTAGTTTCTGAGGTCTGATGAAATTGGGCTGTCCTGGGCCACCCAGACCAGGGCAGCTGCTGCTACTATAGGTAAAGGTTTCCCCTTGCTCGAAAGCCAGTCGGATCCAAATCTAGGGGATGGTGCTCATCTCCATTTCCAAGCCGAAGAGCCGGCGCTGTCTGAAGACTTCTCCATGGTTACGTGGCTGGCATGACTAAACACTGAAGCATACAGAACACTGTGACCTTCCCACCGAAGCGGTACCTATTTATCTACTTGCAATCTCTTGCTTTCAAACTGCTAGGTCGGCAGGAGCTGGGGCCAGAGATGGGAGCTCACTCCGTCACGCGGCACTCGGATCTTGAACTGTCCGAACTACAGTCCTTCCGGTCTGCAGCTCAGTGCTTTAACCTCTGAGCCACCGCAGCCCCAAAAGTTAATTACATTAATTCAATCTGGGGCCAGCCCAGGAGGGAGGGGACCTGGAAGAAATGCTAGGGGGCCGGGCCCCGTGGGCCCCGCGTTAGCTACGGGCCTGCCCATGACAATAAAGCCAGGCAAAGCTGAAGAGAGCGGGGAAAGAGGAAGAAGACCCGACAAGAGATGGATGGACTCCATCAAGGAAGACACAAAGGCCCTCCCATCAGCAAGACCCGAGCCAGGCCGTCAACGACAGGGCATTTGGGGGGACGTAAATGCGGCGGTGCATCTGCTAACGTTGACGCCTGTGCGGGCGCACATACGGCATGTGCTCTGTCAGCTGCATTGGCTGCCAGTTGACTACCGGATCAGCTTCAAAGTGTTGGCAATCACCTTCAAAGCCTTATACGGCCTGGGACCCAAGGAACCAATGCTCCCTCTAAGCCGTGGAGTCTTGTGAGCAAAAATTCTACTTTGTGAGCTACTGGCATTAAAGTTGGGAGCGAGCGATTTGGCTGCTGCATACATTCGTTTGCTCCGGAGCCATCCTTTTTGAGCTGAGACAAAAATCTGTGAGCCGGAGGCTAAAAAACTGTGAGCTAGCTCACACTAACTGAGCTTAGAGGGAACACTGCGAAGGGACTGCCTCTTCTCATATATGCCTCGGAGAGCGTTACGCTCTGAGAGCCAACGCCTCCTGGCAATCCCTGGTCCAAAGGACGTCCGCCTTGCCTCGACCAGGGCCGGGGTTTCTCAGCCCTGGCCCCCACCTGGTGGAGCATGCTTCCTACTGAGACCAGGGCCCTGCAGGATCTTATCCAATTCTGCAGGGCCTGGAAGACGGAGCTCTTCCGCCGGGCCTTTGGTTGAGGCAGTGGGCATCCACATATGCCTTCCTCCTGAAGTTACGGTTTCCTACCCAGTGATAACCGGCCACTGATAACCGGCCATCAATGGGCCGGATTCTCCCTACGGCAAGCGTGACTATCGTTTGTAGATGTTTTCATGTGTTTTAAATCTTATTGTATTTGCTGACATATTGTGACCAATGTTCCCTCTAAGCTGCGGAGTCTTGTGAGCAAAAATTCTACTTTGTGAGCTACTGGCATTAAAGTTGTGAGCAAGCAATTTGACTACTGCATAAATTAGTTTGCTCTGGAGCCATTCTTCCTGAGCGAAGACAAAAATGCAGAAGTCCACCAGTGGCTATTAGCCACAGGGTATAGATGGGAACTCTCAGTCTGGGGCAGGTGATGCACTCTATTCTTGGTGCTGGAGGGGGCAGCAGTGGGAGGGCTTCTGGTGTCCTGGCCCCACTGCTGGACCTCCTGATGGCACCTGGTATATTTTGGCCACTGTGTGACAGAGTGTTGGACTGGATGGGCCATTGGCCTGATTCAACATGGGCTTCTCTTATGTTCTTATGTGTGAGCCGGAGGCTAAAGAACTGTGGGCTAGCTCACACTAACTCAGCTTAGAGGGAACACTGGCTGTGACCCTCCCTGAGCCCGTGTACAGGATGGGCAGGATGTAAATGTGAAAAAATAAATAAATAAGCGTGTCCAGAAGAGGGCAACCAGGATGGTGAGAGGGTTTGAATCCAGGTCTTATGAGGAAAGGCTGGAAGAGTTGGGTCTGTTTAGCCTGGGAAAGAGAAGGCTTAGAGGGGACATGATGGCAGTCTTCAAGTATCTGAAGGGCTGTCGTGTAGAAGATGGAGCAGATCTATTCTCTCTTGCTCCGGATTGCAAGACTAGATCTAATGGGTGGGAATTACGAGGGAGTCGATAACCGGCTAGATATCAGGAGAAACTTCCTAACTGTCAGAGTTGGTTGAGCAGTGGAACAGTCTGCCTCGGGAGGTGGTGGATGCTCCTTCGCTGGACGTTTTCAAGCGGAGGCTAGATGACCATCTTTTGGGTATGTTGTAGGCAGGGCTCTTTTTGTAGCAGGAACTCCTTTGCATATTAGGTGACACACCCCTAATGTAGCCAGTCCTCCAAGAGCTTACAGTAGCCCTTGTAAGAACTCTGTAAACTCTTGGAAGACTGGGTATATTGGGGGTGTGTCACTTAATATGCAAAGGAGTTCCTGCTACAAAAAGAGCCCTGGTTGTAGGTATATGTAGGGCTATCTTTCGGCTGTGCTCCTGCAGAGTGCAGGGGGTTGGACTAGATGACCTGCAAGGTCCCTTCCACCTCTAACATTCTGTGATTCTATGAAATAAATCCCGCGGGGCGCCGTAAGTCGGACACGGCTTGATGGCGCTGGTTCATCTTCGCTGTCTGGAGCCTCGGGGGACTTGACGACCATGGGGGGGGGTTTTTTTTCACACAAGCACATTTTTTGCACGTGCCAACCAGCCGGTTCGGACGAGACAGAAGCAGCAACTGGGGCAGTGCGCGTTCCCGGTTCGCTCCCCCCACCCCCCTTCCGTGTGCTCAAAGCTACGCGGCGCCGAGGGTCGTGCTGGCAGCGGCCGCCCGTGGCTGTTCTCTTATGCCTTATAACAAAGATAAAGATGATAGATCTGAAGGAGGACGAGAGGACAAGCGTCCCCTTGCGCCTTCTCGCTCATCCTCTTTGTCTTCCCACCGAGGAAGTTTACTGAACCTCCGCCAAGGATTCACTCAGGCTAATGAAGTGCGCAAGTAATGAGATTTAAGTAATCGGGAGCCGTTCTTAACGGCGCGCCGTGTGGCAGACGCCCCTCCGGACTCCTGAAGGTTCGCAGGGGGAGGGGGAGAAGCAGTCACGACCTGCTCTGGAAGGGTCTCCTTTTCTGGGTTGAGCCTCATGGACGGGCTTGCAGGCCCCCTTCCCAGTTTCCATGATGCAGGGTCCGAAGCAGGCCTGGCTGAGCGGAAACCGAAGCCGGGCAAAGCATAGATGAGGTTTTAAAAAGGAGAAGGAGGTGGAAGAGGAGATTGAATGTATACCCCACCCTGCACTCGGAGTCTCAGAGTGGCTTACAAACTCCTCTCCCTTCCCCTCCCCACAACAGGCACTCTGTGAGATAGGTGGGGCGGAGAGAGCTCTTTCAAGGGCTGCTCGTGCGAGAACAGCTCTGAAGGAACTTGTGACTGACCCAAGGTCATCCAGCAGCTGCAAGTGGAGGCGTGGGGAATCCAATCCGGTTCCCCCAGATTAGAGTCCGTGCACTTAACCCCCAAATGAAACACCAAAAAGGCTTTCTGCATATGCTCAGGGACCTCATCTTTATGATTTTGTCATATGGGCCAAAGAAGCAGTTTCCTAAACTAAACCTTGGGCACATACTGGTCTTCTTCCCTCTTTGAGAAGAAGAAGAAGAAGAAGAAGAGGAGGAGGAGGAGGAGGAGGAGGAGGAGGAGGAGGAGGAGGAGGAGGAGGAGGAGGAGATTGGATTTATACTTCACCCTTCACTACCTGAGGGAGTCTCAGAGCGGCTTACAACCTCCTTTCCCATCCCCTCCCCACAACAGACACCCCGGCTGTGAGGTAGGCGGGGCTGAGAGAGCTCTTTTCAGAACTGCCCTTGAGAGAACAGCTCTGAGAGAACTTGTGACTGACCCAAGGTCACACCAGCAGCTGCACGTGGAGGAGTAGGGACTCAAACCCGGTTCTTCCAGATTAGAGCCCATCCTCCTAACCACTAAATCAAACTGGCTCTTAGGGTTGACAACCTCAAGGTGAGCCCTGTAGAACTCCTGGATAGGGTTGTAAGGGAAAGGAGATTGTAAGCTGCTCTGAGACTCCGAGTGAAGGGCGGGGTATAAATCCAATCTCCTCCTCCTCCTCCTCACTCGGTGACCTTGGGCCAGTCACACACTAAGAACATCAGAGAAGCCAATGTTGGATCAGGCCACTGGCCCATCCAGCCCAACGTTCTGTGCCACATAGGGGCCAAAAATACCAGGTGCCCTCAGGAGGTTCAGCAGTGGGGCCAGGACCCTAGAAGCCCTCCCACTGCTGCCCCCACCAAGCACCAAGAATACAGAGCATCACCTGCCCCAGACATAAGAACCTAAGAGAAGCCAATGTTGGATCAGGCCAGTGGCCCATCCAGTCCAACACTCTGTGTCACACAGTGGCCAAAAACACCAACAGCCCTCCCACTGTTGCCCCCCCCAGCATTCTCAGCCTAACCTACCTCACAGCCAGGGTGTCTGTTGTGGGACCGCCTTTCCCCGCATGTCCCCCGGAGAGCACTGAGATCAGGATCCCAGAACCGCCGGGACCTCCCTGGCCCAAAGGAAGTCAGGTTGATGGCAACTAGGACCAGAGCTTTCTCGTCCGTAGCTCCATCCTACTGGAATGAGCTTCCAGCCGAGATCAGGGCCCTGCGGGACCTTTCACAGATCTGCAGGGCCGTGAAAACAGAGCTTTTTAGGCCGGCGTTCCGGTGGGAGCTGCGTCTTACCAGCAGCGCCCTGACTGAACTCAGGCCCAGCATGACCTGGTGCGGTGGCACCGCTGAATGTGACCTTACTCTGCACTTTATTTCTATTGCCATCAGAGTTATGTTTTAAATTGATTTGCCAGGGTTTTAAATGATTTATTGTATTTTATCATGTGAAAAATGTATATTGTCCACCAGTTTTCTGGAAGCCGCCCTGAGCCCGGCTTAGCAGGGAGGGTGGGGTAAAAGTTAAAGCAATAAATAAATAATAAACCTACCTCACAGGGTTGTTGCGAGGATAAAAGGGGAGGGGGGCAGAATGAGGTAAGCTGCTTTGGGTTCCCGTTGGGAAGAAATGGTGGGAGAGAAATAAATATTAAGTGTGGATGCTGGGGATTGAACCTGCATGCGAAACAGGGACACTACCACTGAGCTACAGGTCTTCCCTGCATGTGGAACTCATAACACTCCTGCCCTGGAGTGTTCCCTCTAACCTGTGCGGGTGAACGGCTGCTCATTGACACCGGAAGCTCCACTCAGCAGCAGTCTGGAGACCAGCAGGGTCTTGCCCTTCCCACTGCCAAGAAGAAGAAGAAGAAGAAGAAGAAGAAGAAGAAGAAGAAGAAGAAGAAGAAGAAGAAGAAGAAGAAGAAGAAGAAGAAGAAGAAGAAGAAGAAGAAGAAGAAGAAGAAGAAATTGGATTTATACCCCGCCCTTCAATACCCAAAGGCGTCTCAGAGCGGCTTACAAACTCCTTTCCCTTCCCCTCCCCACAACAGACACCCTGTGAGCCATGCTCCCTCTAAGCCATGGAGTCTTGTGAGCAAAAATCCTACTTTGTGAGCTGCCAGCGTGAAAGTTGTGAGCGAGCGATTTGGCTACTGCATCAGTTAGTTTGCTCTGGAGACATCCTTCCTGAGCTAAGGCAAAAATGCGTGAGCCGGAGGCTAAAAAGCTGTGAGCTAGCTCACACCCACTCAGCTTAGAGGGAACACTGCCTGTGAGGTCGGTTGGGGCTGAGAGAGCTCTTTCCAGAACTGCCCTGGAGAGAACAGCTCTGACAGAAGTGTGGCTTGCCCAAGGTCATCCAGCAGGTGCAAGTGGAGGAGTGGGGAAATCAAACCCGGTTCTCCCAGATTAGAGTCCGCGCACTTAACCACTACACCAAACTTAACCACTACACCAGCTATATTCGGCTCAGGATGTGTGAACTGCTCCACTCAGTGGGTTGGGGGGAAATTAGAAGGAACACCGCTGCCCAGTCCCATGAAATAAAAGAAATGTTTTCCAACAGGGCCTCCTCTTCCTCCCTGATAAGCACCACCAACCCACCAGGGCCAACTTGAAAACATTCGCCAAGCCTTGCCGTTAAAGACAGAGGAGACCGAGGCGGCCTTCAAGCGGGGGGGTCTGAAACCTGACAGTCGCGTTTGAAGATTCTCTGCCTACCGCCACTGACAGGTGTACAACAAAGAAGGTTTTGATCTCCTGGCTCTGCGGGGCATGTGGCTGGTCGGGGCCTGGAAAAAGGAAATCTAAGCTAGGAGGTGAGGCATGGCGTTCTCCCCCCTCCCCGCCCCCATTTGCTTCAGAAAGAACCACGTTCAGGGGATGTTCCCAGGCAATTACGCCCGGTCAGCTGCCCCTCGTCTCCGGTATGGAATGCGGCCTCATTAGGAACGCTCATGGCTTGGGAACGGCTCGGGAGAGCCACCGTTGTGGGGAAAAAACAAGGGAAGAAAAAGACGCCGCAAACCGACGGGACGGGTGTCGCTCCTGTTTCCTTCCGTATTCTACTCTGTTTTCCAGCTTGATAGCAAAAAAAAAAAAAATAATTATCTTCAGGTGGGCCAGCCGTGTTGGTCCGAAGCAGCAGAACAAATCGAGAGTCCAGTGGTACCTTTAAGCCCAACAAAGTTTGAGTCTGAGTATAAGCTTTTGTGTGCATGCACACTCCTTCAGGTACAGGATTTTAGCTGTTTCCCCCTTTATATGCAGTTTCAGGTGGGCGGCCCAGCTGGTCGGCAATAGAAGAGCAAGATTCAAGACCAGGAGCACCTGGGAAGCCCTGATGTGTATAGCCCAGGCTAGCTTGATCTCATCACATGTCGGTGTTGGAAATACGTGTGTTGCAAGGTCTGAAATCCAGTCATCATAGGATTAATGTGCGTTTACCTCGTGTGCGATTGTTTAGACTGACCTGGAAGGGAACCTGGCTCAGAGCCAATGGAAACAAAGCCCGTGAAACTGAAGTCTGTTTACTCACAATCAGTGGCAGATTAACCATTAAGCGGACTGAGCATGTCCTTAGGGCATCAGGGCCAAAAATGGGCACCACAAAGTTGGGGAAAGGGTGAAAAAATGTAGAAAAATGCCTTTCAGGTCATGAATATTGGAACTTCGATACACTGAACTTGTGAAATATTAAAATAGATGTTGTATTGCATTTTTGTTGAATCTGATGTAGCCAAAGCTTGGCTTCGTTTGTGCAGTATTATTGTGTTATCATATGAATAAATTTTTGTATTGCTGCAACCTGCCTTGTGCATCTGGCCAGACAGGTCAACAACTAAAATGGACTGGGGGTCAGTGCGGAAAGGAGGGGGGCACCAAGATTGGTCAGTGCTCAGGGCAACAGGGAGCCTTAATCCGCCCCTGCTCACAATCATTGGTTAATGTATTTGGGTGATTTCCTTCTAGGGGTCAAGAAGAAGAAGAAGGAGAAGAATCTCCATTGTTGTAGACCGTGTGGTCAAGGTGTAAAGATGTAGTCTTAGGGGGTCTTTGTCGTTTTGTAGATTTCCTGTGACTCCTTCCCCTTAGAAATAAAGATTTTTACACAGAAGAAAATGCTTCCTCTCCAGTGAAGCAAAGATCCATTGCAATCTCTGAATATTTAACTACTTTGCCAATTTTTCCAACAGTCAGAAGCTAAGCAGGGTCGGCCTTGGTTAGTAATTGGATGGGAGACCTCCAAGGAAGTCCAGGGCTGTTACCTGGAGGCAGGTGATGACAAACCACCTCTGAATGTCTCTTGAGGGCCAGTTTGGTGTAGTGGTCAAGAGCAGAGTACTCTAATTTGGAAAACCAGGTTTGATTCCCCACTCTTCCACGTGCAGCCCGCTGGGTGACCTCGGGTCAGACACAAGTTATCTCTCAAAGCCGTTCTCTCAAGAGCAGTTTCTGTCGGAGCTCTCTCAACCCCACCTACCTCACAGGGTGGCTGTCGTGGGGAGAGAAAGGGAAGGAGATTGTAAGCCGCTCTGAGACACCCAGTGAAGTGTAAATCCAACTCTTTGTCATTGTCTCGCCTAGAAAAACCTACAGGGTCACCATAAGCCGGCCGTGACTTGACAGCCCCTTTTCACCACCACGCAGCACCTTAAAGACCGAAAGGTTTTTAAGAGAATAAGCTTTCAGCTTGGTTAGCACAGAGGAGGAAATGATTAGTTGAGATGGGTGGACTTGAGTTCATTTACAGATTCAGAACAACGGACCCCCCTCGGGGCTGAATAGAGACACAGGGTTCTTATCTCACTGCAGGTGCTCATTTCCTGCCCTTAAGCATTTCTTCCCTGCTCTAATCAAGCTGATTACAATGTGCAGTCTAGGTTTGGCTCCTGAGTTCCTTGCTTTGCAACACCCCCTCCCACCTTCTACACGGGCTCAGGGATCTGCATTCCTGCTTATATCTGATGAAGGCAGCTCTAACTCCCGGATGAAACAAACCTAGCTCCTGACAAAAAGAGTGAGAGTTTTAGGCTGCTAGACAATCTTCGGATCTCCTGGATACAACACACCCACTGCCATACAATAATGATTAATCAAATATTAGCTTATACTCCAAAAATCTTGCTGGTGTCATAGAATCATAGAATGTTAGAGTTGGCAGGGACCTGGCAGGTCATCTAGTCCAACCCCCCCTGCACTTTGCAGGAGCGAAGCCGAAAGAGAGCCCCACAACATACCCAAAAGATGGTCGTCCAGCCTCCGCTTGAAAACATCCAGCAAAGGAGCATCCACCACCTCCCGAGGCAGACTCTTCCACTGCTCAACCACTCTGACAGTCAGGAAGTTTCCTCTGATATTGAGCCGGTATCGACTTTGAGATGGTAGATATTTTATTTGAATTTTTCCTGGATATGGGTGTCTGTGTGTGAAGCTTCAGTTTCTGCAGTTCTGCCCTCCATCTAAGCTTAACTGTTCTTGTTGAGGGCTCATTTCACTGCCGAGGAGGAGGAGGAGGAATCATAGAGTCATAGAATGTTAAAGTTGGAAGGGATCTGGCAGGTCATCTAGTCCAACCCCCTGCACTCTGCAGGAGCGTAGCCGAAAGACAGCCCTACAACATACCCGAAAGATGGTCGTCCAGCCTCCGCTTGAAAACGTCCAGCGAAGGAGCATCCACCACCTCCCGAGGCAGACTGTTCCACTGCTCAACCACTCTGACAGTCAGGAAGTTTCTCCTGATATTAAGCCGGTAACAACTCCCTTGTAATTTCCACCCATTAGATCTAGTCTTGCAATCCGGAGCAAGAGAGAATAGATCCACTCCATCTTCTACATGACAGCCTTTCAGATATTTGAAGACTGCAATCTAGGGCTATTTTCGTAGAAAAAGCCCAGCAGGAACTCATTAGCATATTAGACCACACCCAACAACACAAACTCATTAGCATATTAGGTCACACCCCTGACATTGCAGTTCATTAGCATATTAGGCCACACCCTCAAGTTACCAGAAGTGTGGTTATCCAGCCACACCCACCTTTTGCTTCTCATTCTGTTTACCTTGTTTGTTGTCAAAACCCAGGGCTTTTTTTGGAGCAGGAACTCCTTTGCATGTTAGGCCGCACCCCCCTAATGTAGCCAATCCTAATGAGCTTCTGCTGTTGGGTGTGGCCTGTTATGCTAACGAGTTCCTGCTGGGCGTGGCCAACTCGGGAGCCAGCCAGAACTCCGTTCCTGTGCGTTCCTGCCCCAAAATAGCCCTGCCGATAACCAATGCTCCCTCTAAGCCTTCTGTTTCCCAGGCTAAACATACCCAACTCTTTCTACGGTACCACTGGGCTTGAATCTTGCTCTCCTTTATATATGTGCATATAAAGATGTTCTAGACCAGTGTTCTCCAAACTGGAGCCATACATAGAAGAAGAAAAGAGATTGGTTTTATACCCTGCCCTTCACTTGGAGTCTCAAGAGGGGGCAAACTGCAATTTTGCTCCTGGGAGGGAGAAATCACCTGAGGAAACCAGGGGAAGACATGGATGAACAGAACAGCGGGGACGACGACGTGAGACTGTGGAAAAATGTCACACTCAGCCAGATATACCTCACAGGGATGTTATGAGGATAAAATGGAGACGGAAATTGTGTAAGCCACTCTGGGCTTCCTGACCCCAAAGTGGTGATCAGCATGTAAGAACATAAGAGAAGCCAATGTTGGATCAGGCCAATGGCCCATCCAGCCCAACACTCTGTGTCACACAGTGGCCAAAAATACCAGGTGCTGTCAGGAGGTCCAGCAGTGGGGCCAGGACCACTAGAAGTCCTCCCACTGTTGACCCCCACCCCCAAGCACCAAGAATACAGAGCATCACTTGCCCCAGACTGAGAGTCCCTATCTATACCTTGTGGCTAACAGCCACAGATGGACCTCTGCTCCAGATGCTTATCCAATCCCTTCTTGAAACTGTCCATGCTTGTAGCTGCCACCACCTCCTGTGGCCGTGAATTCCATGTGTTAATCCCTCTTTGGGTGAAGAAGGACTTCCTTTTATATGTTCTAACCCGACTGCTCAGCAATTTCATGGAGTGCCCACAAGGAGTTCTTGTATTGTGAGAAAGGGGGGGAAATACCTCTTTCTCTACCTGCTCTATCCCATGCATAAGAGCCCCAAGCACTTTAACCTTTCTTCTCATACTAACCAGGGCCAACCCTGCTTAGCTACCGAGATCTGATTTTTCTATGGGCCAGCACAGCCATCTCCTTCCTTTGATTCAGATCCGGGGAGGTCACCGAATTAAATGGACTGCCAACGGATTCAGGACTGAGAAAAGGAAGTCCTTCTTCACATAGTGCATAAATAGCAGTCGCAAGATATGGAGCCGGCCATGAGAAAAATATCTCTTTCTCTACCTGCTCTATGCATAATCTTATAAATCTTGATCATGTCACCCCTCAGCCGTCGTTTCTCCAAGCTTTCCCCGGACGTGAAAGAAGAAGAAGAAGAAGAAGAAGAAGAGGAGGAGGAGGAGGAGTTTGGACTTATACCCCACCCTTCACTGCCCAAAGGCGTCTCAGAGCGGCTGACAAACTCCTTTCCCTTCCCCTCCCCACAACAGACACCCTGTGAGGTAGAAGAAGAAGAAGAAGAAGAGATTGGATTTATACCCCGCCCTTCACTGCCCAAAGGCGTCTCAGAGCGGCTGACAAACTCCTTTCCCTTCCCCTCCCCACAACAGACACCCTGTGAGGTAGAAGAAGAAGAAGAAGAAGAGATTGGATTTATACCCCGCCCTTCACTACCCAAAGGCGTCTCAGAGCGGCTGACAAACTCCTTTCCCTTCCCCTCCCCACAACAGACACCCTGTGAGGTAGAAGAAGAGAAGAGATTGGATTTATACCCCGCCCTTCACTGCCCAAAGGCGTCTCAGAGCGGCTGACAAACTCCTTTCCCTTCCCCTCCCCACAACAGACACCCTGTGAGGTAGAAGAAGAAGAAGAAGAAGAGATTGGACTTATACCCCACCCTTCACTACCCAAAGGCGTCTCAGAGCGGCTGACAAACTCCTTTCCCTTCCCCTCCCCACAACAGACACCCTGTGAGGTAGAAGAAGAAGAAGAAGAGATTGGATTTATACCCCGCCCTTCACTGCCCAAAGGCGTCTCAGAGCGGCTAACAAACTCCTTTCCCTTCCCCTCCCCACAACAGACACCCTGTGAGGTAGAAGAAGAAGAAGAAGAAGAGATTGGATTTATACCCCGCCCTTCACTACCCAAAGGCGTCTCAGAGCGGCTTACAGACTCCTTTCCCTTCCCCTCCCCACAACAGACACCCTGTGAGGTAGAAGAAGAAGAAGAAGAAGAGATTGGATTTATACCCCGCCCTTCACTGCCCAAAGGCGTCTCAGAGCGGCTTACAGACTCCTTTCCCTTCCCCTCCCCACAACAGACACCCTGTGAGGTAGGCGGGGCTGAGAGAACTTCTGACAGAAACTGTCCTTGAGAGAACAGCTGTGCCAGCGCTTGTGACTGACCCAAGGTCACACCAGCCAGGTGCAAGTGGAGGAGTGGGGAATCAAACCCGGTTCTCCCAGATTAGAGTCCAGGCACTGAACCACTACACCGAACTGGCTAAGAAAGGGCCACGAGAACTAAGCCCTGAGGCAGCTCTTCCTGCCCTCCCTTCTCATGACCTGCCTAAGTTCACAGAATCCGCATTGCTGACGGATGACCATCTAGCCTCTGTCTGAAAACCTCCAAAGAGGAAGAGCCCCACCACCTCCCGAGGAAGCCTGTTCCACTGAGGAACCGCTCGGACTGTTAAGAAGTTCCTCCTCATGTTTAGCCGGAAACTGTTCTGATTTAATTTCAACCCGTCGGTTCTGGTCTGACCTTCTGGGGCAACAGAAAACAACTCCGCCCCACCCTCTATACGACAGCCCTTCAAGAACTTGAAGGTGATCACGGTTAATTGAGACCGTACAATTGACTCTAATTGGGCCTGTCTGGCAAATTAACACGCCCACCTTCTCTCTCTCTCCCCGTATGTAATGACGGATAAAATTCCGTTTCACTGTATCTGAAGACGCGTGGACGCACATCAAAAGTTTACACCCCGAATAAAACTTTGTTGGTCTTAAAGGTGCCCCTGGACTCAAATTTAAGAGCATAAATTGTTCAGCTTGGAGACACAGCGAGAACCCCCTTTCCTTGCCGACGGGCTACCTCGTCTTGAAAATTCTGTTTCATGAGCGGGAGCGCGAGACATGAAAGGAACAGGGCACCCAGGGCAAAGATCGTCGACTCTTAAGTAAAGGACTGCCCAGCAGGGGCCAGATCCGAAGGGGAGCGGGCTCGGCCTCCCCGCTTCACCCTCCACTTACGATGTAGCACGGCTCGCAATAGGCCTTCTTCTCCACTGCGTAGAAAGGCTGGCCCCGAAGTTTGTTGCCGCAGGTCATACAGGTGAAACACTCCACGTGGAAGACCTGGTCCATCGCTGTGCAGCCCGTGCCTTCCCCCACGACGTTCTCTCCGCAACGTGCGCAGCGGCCTGGATGAGACAGAGAGAATCAGGGGCGGTGAGAGAAGTCTACTTTGTCCGAAAAAGAGAACCAGCTCAAAAACAGCTAAACCAGCATCGTTTTTCCAACCCACAACGTGACAATAGGTGCACCAGAACAAGACTGTGGCTGGCTTATTTATTTAAAACATGCCAATGGAGGAGCTTTCCTGAGGAGGTTCTTTTGCATATGGATTGGCTGTTGAAATTAGCATGTTTCACAGCCTGGGGGAACTCCTACAAGATAATGAAGAAGAAGAAGAGAAAAGATTGGATTTATACCCCGCCCTTCTCTGCCCAAAGGCGTCTCGGAGCGGCTTACAAACTCCTTTCCCTTCCCGTCCCCACAACAGACACCCTGTGAGGTAGGCGGGGCTGAGAGAACTTCTGACAGAAACTGTCCTTGAGAGAACAGCTGTGCCAGAGCTTGTGACTGACCCAAGGTCACATCAGCAGGTGCAAGTGGAGGAGTGGGGAATCAAACCCAGTCCTCCCAGATAAGAGTCCGCGCACTTAACCACGACCCCAAACTGGCTCTCAGTTAAGGAAACGATGATAAGATGGATGCAAGATATGGGGCATAGCATCGCGATGGGAGATTGGGCCAAGCCTTGGAAATCAATAAAACTCTTAAAAGCGACACCATATAAAGAGAATATAATTAAGATGTTATATAGATAGTATTGGTCACCTGATAGAACTGCTAAATGTTCAGATAAAGTGTCTAAGAATTGTTGGAAATGTAAGGCAAATATAGGAACATTTTATTATATGTGGTGGTCGTGTGGAAAAGTATATAAGTTTTGGAAGGAAGTTAATAAATGGATAGCAGATTTGCTTGAGGTGGACTCGGATGTGTCTCCAGAGATTTTCTTGTTGAATATCATACCAGAGGACCTAAGTAAAAATGACTTATATTTGATCATATATATAGTAACAGCAGCAAGAACGGTACTAGCAAGTTATTGGAAATCTGATAAAATACCTTCGATGAAGGAAGTATATCTTAAAGTTTTGAATGTGGCAGAAATGGAAAAGTTAACAATGTGGTTACACGGCAAAGAGGAAAGTGAATTTTTGACTCGTTGGTCAAGAGTGTATGGATATGTAAAGAGTAAGATATTAATGTAGACTCCTGTGATGTAAAATGTAATTGATGGCCTAAATTGATGGAAAAATTTATAAATAAACATGTAAAAAAAAAGGATAATGACTCAGCCCTACCCCACCTTCCTGAGTAGATATAAATGACCTGCCTACCATTTTTCTGCTCATCTCGACACAGAGAGTACTTCGTCTTTCTGTGTGATACCTCTGGGGATGCCAGTCACAGCTGCTGGCGAAACATCAGGTCCTACAATGCCAAGAGCACGGCTATACAGCCCGGAAAATCCACAACAGCTAATGAACTCCAGCCGTGAAAGCCTTCGACAACATATTAAACAAGAGTTTCAGGGTATAAGCTTTCAAGAGTCAAAGCTCCCTTCATCAGATATAAGTCAAGAATTCTGAAGGGAGTTTTGACTCTCGGAAGCTGATACCCTGAAATCTTGTTTGTCTCTAAGGCGCTACCGGATTCGAATTTAGCTGTTCCCCAGGGTGGCTGAGAAGAGCTCCCGTTCCCACGACAAACCAACCAACACCTGAAGATCTGTTGAGACTGAGGGCAATTCTGCATCTAGCATTCACTCCACATTTTCTCAACTGGGAGGGAAAAGTGCAGCTCAAAACCACATTCAAATACCCCTGGCCAACACCGTACTGACTGCAAAGTCACCCTTAACAGCCATAAAACAGCCATAAATCTATGCAGAAGGTACAATAAAATCTGAGGACCAAAGAACTCGAAAGCGGCATGGAGTATGGAGGTCACCATAAAACCCGATAATCAAAGGAAAGTGAAAGCAGAATGCAAGACAGAAGGGAAAAGTGCAGCTCAAAACCACGTTCAAATACCTCAGCGCAACGCTTTACTGACTGTGAAGTCACCCGTCTATGCAGAAGGTACAATAAAATCTGAGGACCAAAGAACTCGAAAGCGGCATGGAGTGTGGAGGCCACCATAAAACCCGATAATCAAAGGAAAGTGAAAGCAGAATGCAAGGCAGAAGGGAAAAGTGCAGCTCAAAACCACATTCAAATACCTCGGGGCAACGCTTTACTGACTGTGAAGTCACCCCTCTGTGCAGAAGGTACAATAAAATCTGAGGACCAAAGAACTCGAAAGCGGCATGGAGTGTGGAGGTCACCATAAAACCCGATAATCAAAGGAAAGTGAAAGCAGAATGCAAGGCAGAAGGGAAAAGTGCAGCTCAAAACCACATTCAAATACCTCGGGGCAACGCTTTACTGACTGTGAAGTCACCCCTCTGTGCAGAAGGTACAATAAAATCTGAGGACCAAAGAACTCGAAAGCGGCATGGAGTGTGGAGGCCACCATAAAACCCGATAATCAAAGGAAAGTGAAAGCAGAATGCAAGGCAGAAGGGAAAAGTGCAGCTCAAAACCACATTCAAATACCTCGGGGCAATGCTTTACTGACTGTGAAGTCACCCCTCTGTGCAGAAGGTACAATAAAATCTGAGGACCAAAGAACTCGAAAGCGGCATGGAGTGTGGAGGCCACCATAAAACCCGATAATCAAAGGAAAGTGAAAGCAGAATGCAAGGCAGAAGGGAAAAGTGCAGCTCAAAACCACATTCAAATACCTCGGGGCAACGCTTTACTGACTGTGAAGTCACCCCTCTGTGCAGAAGGTACAATAAAATCTGAGGACCAAAGAACTCGAAAGCGGCATGGAGTGTGGAGGCCACCATAAAACCCGATAATCAAAGGAAAGTGAAAGCAGAATGCAAGGCAGAAGGGAAAAGTGCAGCTCAAAACCACATTCAAATACCTCGGGGCAACGCTTTACTGACTGTGAAGTCACCCCTCTGTGCAGAAAGTACAATAAAATCTGAGGACCAAAGAACTCGAAAGCGGCATGGAGTGTGGAGGCCACCATAAAACCCGATAATCAAAGGAAAGTGAAAGCAGAATGCAAGGCAGAAGGGAAAAGTGCAGCTCAAAACCACATTCAAATACCTCGGGGCAACGCTTTACTGACTGTGAAGTCACCCCTCTATGCAGAAGGTACAATAAAATCTGAGGACCAAAGAACTCGAAAGCAGCATGGAGTATGGAGGTCACCATAAAATCCAATAATCAAAGGAAAGTGAAAGCAGAATGCAAGGCAGAAGGGAAAAGTGCAGCTCAAAACCACATTCAAATACCTCGGGGCAATGCTTTACTGACTGTGAAGTCACCCCTCTGTGCAGAAGGTACAATAAAATCTGAGGACCAAAGAACTCGAAAGCGGCATGGAGTGTGGAGGCCACCATAAAACCCGATAATCAAAGGAAAGTGAAAGCAGAATGCAAGGCAGAAGGGAAAAGTGCAGCTCAAAACCACATTCAAATACCTCGGGGCAACGCTTTACTGACTGTGAAGTCACCCCTCTGTGCAGAAGGTACAATAAAATCTGAGGACCAAAGAACTCGAAAGCGGCATGGAGTGTGGAGGCCACCATAAAACCCGATAATCAAAGGAAAGTGAAAGCAGAATGCAAGGCAGAAGGGAAAAGTGCAGCTCAAAACCACATTCAAATACCTCGGGGCAACGCTTTACTGACTGTGAAGTCACCCCTCTGTGCAGAAGGTACAATAAAAAAAGAGTTTACAGCTGGCTTTCCTCCCTTTTTTTTTAATGATCTGATGTTCAAACAGAATCATGGAATCAGAAGGGAAGAAGAAGAAGAAGAAGAAGAAGAAGAAGAAGAAGAAGAAGAAGAAGAAGAAGAAGAAGAAGAAGAAGAAGAAGAAGAAGAAGAAGAAGAAGAAGAAGAAGAAGAAGAAGAAGAAGAAGAAGAAGAAGAAGAAGAAGAGATTCGATGTACCCCACCCTTCACTACCCAGTGACCCCTGCTCCACACCCAGAAAATGACCAAAAAACCCTCCATGATCCCCAGCCAAACTAGCCTGGAGAAAATGCTTCCTGACCTCAAGGTGGCAATCAGCATTTCCCTGAGTGTATAATAAAGGGCCACGAGAACTAAGCCCTGATCTTCTAACATTTAAGAAGAAGAAGGAGAAGGAGAAGAAGAAGAAGAAGAAGAAGAAGAAGAGTTTGGATTTATACCCTGCCTTTCACTCGGAGTCTCAGAGCGGCTTACAAACTCCTTTCCCTTCCCCTCCCCACAACAGACACCCTGTCAGGTACAAGAAGAAGAAGAGATTGGATTTATACCCCACCCTTCACTCGGAGTCTCAGAGCGGCTGACAAACTCCTTTCCCTTCCCCTCCCCACAACAGACACCCTGGGAGGTAGGTGGGGCTGAGAGAGAACTCTGACAGAAACTGCTCCCGAGAGAACGGCTCTGTCAAAACTATGGCTTGCCCAAGGTCATCCAGCAGCTGCAAGTGGAGGAGTGGGGAATCAAAGCCGGTTCTCCCAGATTAGAGTCCGCGCACTTAACCACTACACCAAACTAGACTGCAGAGTTATCTTAACTGGCAGGAAGAAGAGAAGAAGAAGAGATTGGATTTATACCCCGCCCTTCACTCAGAGTCTCAGAGCGGCTTTCAATCTCCTTTTCCCTTCCCCTCCCCACAACAGATACCCTGTGAGGGAGGTGGGGCCGAGAGAGCTCTGAGAGAACTGCTCTTTCAAGGACAGCTCTGGCAGAACTATGCCTTGCCCAAGGTCATCCAGCAGCTGCAAGTGGAGGAGTGGGGAATCAAACCCGCTTCTCCCAGATTAGAGTCTGCGCACTTCACCACTACACCAAACTGGCTCCTATAGAGGCCATCAATGCCGTCTGAGCCCCCCTAGAGCATTCCTGACAAGTGTTCATCCAGCCGCTGCTGGAAGACGGCCAGCCTCACCGCCTCTCTAAGCAGCCGATTCCACTGCTGAATGACTCTTATGGTAAAAAACAACTTCGAAGTCCGCCGTTCCACTAGAAAGGCTGCTTTTCTCATTTCCTCACGGACTGCCCAGGGTTGCCAACTCGGGCTTTGGAAATTCCTGGAGATTTTGGGGGCGCAAGCTGGGGAAGGCGGGGTTTGGGTAGGGAGGGTGCTCAGTGGGGTATAATGCCATAGATTTTACAGTCCAAAGCAGGGATTTTCTCTTCTGTTGTCTGGAGACGAGCTGTAATTCCGGGAGCTCTCCAGGCCCCACCTGGAGGTTGGCAACACTACGATGTGGTCAGTGGTACAGTCCAGCCAGGTCCCAAGCCGGCACTCTTATAGAAGGTTCCTTTGGAAAGCGGCCCTGCTCATCTAAAAGCATTTTTGGTGACTGTATTGTAGCAACCTACAAGGGATTAGCAGCCCAGAACAATCACTCACTTCTCCCCAAAGCAGAGGATTTGTAACACGGGCAGGCTCACCTAAACCCCGTCAACTGTTCCAGTTTGTCTGCAGATGCCAACGGAGGGCTCTGGTGAGACATTCGCTATCTTCGTCCTCACTGCTTTGATATTCTACTGCTGCTGTACCACCGTGTTTTTTAGAAGGCAGTCTCTCCTCCTTCCTGGAAATATTGACCCAGCCAACGGGGAGCTCATGTAGTAAACACATCGACATCCTGACCTTACAGAGACATGATGATGTCATGATGCTTCTGGGATTAGCATCGCCCTCACTCTGAAATGGGCAACCCCTTTTAACCTTTTTTTTTGGGAGAAATTGCCGAATGACTTTCAGCCCCGTGCCTTCCCCAGTCTGCCCGCCGAAGCAGGCAAGCCGGGGAAGGCCTGGAAAGAGCCCCCCCCTTCCTGCCCCCCCGCCTCGGCGGACAGGCCAGGGAGGGCCCTGGAAGGATCAGGGAGGCATTTAAATGCCACCCTATGCCTTCCCCTTGCCCAGCAAAGGAATTCCCGGAATGGATGCCGAATATTCGGCATCCATTCGGGGAACCCCTTTTCGGCCAGCCGAATTGGATTAGGGAATCTGATTTGGCTGTATTCGGGGTTTTGTTGGTTCGTCTGAGTGAAGGGCAAGGTGTAAATCCAATCTCCTCCTCCTCCTCCTCCTCCTCCTCCTCCTCCTCCTCCTCCTCCTCCTCTTCTTCTTCTTCTTCTTCTTCTTCTTCTTCTTCTTCTTCTTCTTCTTCTTCTTCTTCTTCTTCTTCTTCTTCTTCTTCTTGCCTTGAAAACCCTGTGGGGTCACTGCAAGCCAGCTGCAAACTTGACGGCACTTTCCACCACCTGCCCTGACTTGGATGGCCTGACTAGCTTGATCTCGTCAGTTCTTGGAAGCTAAGCAGGGTCGGCCCTGGTTGCTATTTGCATGGGAGACCACCAAGAAAGACATGGGTTGCTATACAGAAGAAGGCAACGGCAAACTGCTTGTCTTTGTCCTGGCATGTCTGTGGTTGGTGTCACTATGAGTCATAAGAACCTAAGAGAAGCCAATGCTGGATCAGGCCAATGGCCTGTCCAGTCCAACACTCTGTCACACAGTGGCCAAAAATACCAGGTGCTATCAGGAGGTCCAGCGGTGGGGCCAGGACACTAGAAGCCCTCCCACTGTTGCCCCCCCCAAGCACCAAGAATAGAGTGCCTCACCTGTCCCAGACGGACAGTTCCCATCTATACCTTGTGGCTAATAGCCACTGATGGATCTCTGCTCCAGATGTTTATCCAGTTCCCTCTTGAAGCTGTGCGTGATCGTATCTGCCGCCACCACAGTGAATTCCATGTGTTAATCACTCTTTGGGTGCAGAAGTACATCCTTTTACCCGTTCTAACCCAACTGCTCAGCAGTTTCATGGAGTGTCCATGAGTTCTTGTACTGTGAGAAAGGGAGAAAAATACCTCTTTCTCTACCTGCTCCGTCCCATACATCATCTTATAAACCTTGATCATGTCACCCCTCAGCCATCATTTCTCCAAGCTAAAGAGCCCCAAGCGCTTTAACCTTTCTTCACAGGGAAAGTGTTCCAACCCTTTGACCACTCTAGTTGTCCTTCTCTGCACTTTTTCCAAGGCTATAATATCCTTCTTGAGGCGTGGTGACCAGAACTGCACACAGTACTCCAAATGAGGTCGCACCATCGATTTATACCTTCAGGTAGTGAAGGGTGGGGTATAAATCCAATGTCGTCGTCTTCTACTTATGCAGGGGCATGATGATACTGGCTGATCTGTTTTCAGTTCCCTTTCTAATAATCCCCAGCATAGCGTTGGCCCTTTTTATTGCAGTCTCACATTCTTCTTCTAGCTGGTCAGATGCGACATGAAATGGGGGTGAGGAGGATGGGGTCTCTCCTCGTCTTGGCAAACCAGCACTGGCCACAGCAACTCTGTCGGAGGGCAGTCCTGGGGACGTCAGCTCTCTGCCTCTGCAGAATCTTCTTGACCCACGGATCAGGCCCCCTTTTCTCTCATTTGGGCTATACTGATGCAGAACATAGGAGAAGGCTCCCGGGATGGAGCTCTCCTCTGCACATTCCCCGCGCATAGAAAGCACGAGCGTTTCAAGGAGAAGGCCAAACACGGAATCTTTCCCCTTGGAACCAGTTTCTCACGTGCAGAGACTTTCCCCTCCAAGTTGCTAAGTCTTTTGGCCAGAGAGTCAGTTTGGTGTAGTGGCTAAGTGTGAGGACTCTAATCTGGGAGAACTGGGCTTGATTCCCCCACTCCTCCACATGCAGCTGCTGGTGTGACCTTGGGTCAGTCACAAGCTCTGGCACAGCTGTCCTTGAAAAAGAGCAGTTTCTGTCAGAGCTCTCTCAGCCCCGCCTACCTCACAGGGTGTCTGTTGTGGGGAGGGGAAGGGAAAGGAGCTTGTAAGCTGCTCTGAGACTCCAAGTGAAGGGCGGGGTATAAATCCAATCTCTTCTTCTTCTCTTCTTGGCATTGTGAGCAATGCTCCCTCTAAGCTGTCAAGTCTTGTGAGCAGAAATTCTACTTTGTGAGCAACTGCTGGCATTTAAAGTTGTGAGTGAGCGTTTTGACTACTGCATACATTAAGTTTGCTCTGGAGCCGTCCCTTCCTGAGCGAAGACAAAAATGTGTGTAAGGTTCCCTTGCTCGAAAGCCAGTCGAATCCGACTCTAGGGTTGCGGTGCTCATCTCTGTTTCAAAGCCGAAGAGCCAGAGCTGCCCGAAGACGTTTTCGTGGTCATGTGGCCGGCATGACTAAACACCAAGGCGCACGGAACGAAGTGGTACCTATTTATCTACTTGCAATTTCTTGCTTTCGAACTGCTAGGTTGGCAGGAGCTGGAACTAGAGACGGGAGCTCACTCCGTCATGCGGCACTCTCAGGTCTTGAACTGCTGAACGACTGACCTTCCACAGCCTGCAGTCCAGCGTCTTGACCACTTGAGCTAAAAAATTGTGAGCTGGCTCACACTCACTCAGCTTAGAGGGAACGCTGATTGTGAGCGCCGCTCTGTTCCTCTCCCATGTTGGACAGGAAGCCCCCACAGCCTCCCCGTGATCCATCTCGGGATATTTTAACCGGAGCCATTTTTCTTTTGAGCAAACAAGCGCTCAAGCCGAGCGTGCGGCGAGTGAGGGAAAGTATCTCAGATTGCGGGTATCTTCTGGCAGCTCAACCCCGTGACGGCTTTCTTCTGGCTCCTCTGCAGTTTCTTGTGCCATTATAAGATTGGCTGGGAAAATGCATGGTGACAAGGCGTCCCCTCCTTCCAAAACAAAAGACCCCCCCCCGCACATCTCAAAGCCGAATTTAAGGATGCGAAGCAACCACTTTTACACTGAAATACACGTTTCCCTAACCATGGTGTATTACCCAGATTTTAGAGAGCGGCTATATTAGATTAATACCCCCCTCCTTGTTTGTCAAAACAGGTGCAAATGGTGGTGCTCTAGAAAGAAACAACCGTTTTGCAGAGAAACGGCATCTAATTCTCTCTAAGAGCCCCGAAGGGCTTTACGATCTGCCAATCAACATCTTCTCGTGGGCCCTGGCTGCAGGGATATCCGCCTTGCCTCGACTAGGGCCGGGGCCTTTTCGGTCCTGGCCCCTGCCTGGTGGAATGAGCTCCCATACGAAATCAGGGCCCTGCGGGACCTTTTACAGTTCCGCAGGGCCTGCGAGACAGAGCTCTTCCACCAGGCTTTTAATTAGGGCGACAGACGTCCCTTTCTTTTTACTGGGGCTCTACTCAACGGGTCAGAACTGCATATTAGAGACGGCATCTGTGAGGTTTTAATGTCAATGGGGCTGCCCTTGGTGCAAATCCGGAAGCCGCAGCTAGTGCAGAACGTCGCGGCCGGGCTCCTGATGGGCCTCCCTAAATGGGAGCACATCCGGCCTGCACTGAAGGCCCTGCACTGGGTGCCAGTAGCATCCCGAATTCGCTTCAAGGTGCTGGTACTTACCTTTAAAGCCTTATATGGCCAGGGTTCGACATACCTGCGGGACTGCCTTTCCCCATATATACCCCAGAGAGCACTACGGTTGGGATTGCAACATTGACTGACCATTCCAGGCCCAAAGGATGCCAGGCTTGCTGCCACCAGGGCCAGGGCCTTCTCGGTGGTGGCTCCATACTGGTGGAATGAGCTCCTGGAGGAGATCAGGGCCCTGCAAGATCAGGGCCTCTTCCACCAGGCGCTCAATTAGGAGCCGCCACCCCACTACCACCAACATCTGTGGCCATGGACTGGCCCCCAGCCTGGAGAACGTGCCGCACTACCGCGCAAGGCCGAAGACCACAGAAGCAGAAATATCGGTTGCATGCTAGACAATACGCCATCTGAACTACCGAGAGACGATCGTCAGCACTAGCACTTTGTTTCCTGGATTGTTTCAAACATTCTGGAATGTTTTTAATCTTTTGTACGGTTTTATGGTACCGGGTTCCAATTCTGTAAGTCGCCCTGAGCCCACTTGCGGGGAGGGAGGGGTCGAAATAGAATAGAATAAAGTAAAATAAATAAATAATGACAACAGCACTGGAGGAAGGCCATGGTGGTATTTTAGTCGTGTTTTAACTGTGTTAATTGTATATATTGTATTTTATTAGATTTGATGTAACCCCCCCCCCGAGCCTGCTATGCAGGGGAGGGCGAGATAAAAGTTGAATAAAATAAATAAATAAAATAAAATAAAATAAATAATCCCCCGTGGCCAGCGTGGTGTGGTGGTTACAGCATCAGACAAGGATCTGAGAGACCCAGGTTCGAATTCCCCACTTCTGCCATGGAAGCCTGCTGAAGTGACCTTGGGCCAGTCATGCACTCTGCCTAACCTACCTCACAGGGTGGTCGTGAGGGTGAAATGGAGAAGAGGGGAACAAGGTAAGCCGCTTTGGGCTCTCAGAAGAGTTATGGGCCATGCTCATTAAGCTGAAGGCCACGGGACACCAGAGTCAGGATGGTGGCCTTAAAATAAACTACCCCCCCCCCGGCAAGAAGATGAACCTGGAAGAAACCAGGCAGGCCAACAGAATAGTTGGCATGGGCGGTTGGAGAGAAGGGCAAATTGTAGTAGAAGAAGAACATGAGAACATAAGAGAAGCCCATGTTGAATCAGGCCAATGGCCCATCTCGTCCAACACTCTGTGTCACACAGTGGCCAAAAATACCAGGGGCCATCAGGAGGTCCAGCAGTGGGGCCAGGACACCAGAAGCCCTCCCACTGTTGCCCCCCCCCCGAGCACCAAGAATAGAGTGCATCACCTGCCCCAGACTGATGGACCTTTGCTCCATATGTTTATCTAATTCCGTCAGAAACTGTCCATGCTTGTAACTGCCACCACCTCCTGTGGCCGTGAATTCCATGTGTTCATCACTCTTTGGGTGCAGAAGTACTTCCTTTATCTGTTCTAACCCGACCGCTCAGCAATTTCATGGAGTGCCCACGAGTTCTTGTATTGTGAGAAAGGGAGAAAAGTACTTCTTTCTCAACCTGCTCTATCCTATGCATAATCTTATAAACCTCGATCATGTCACCCCTCAGCCGTCGTTTCTCCAAGCTAAAGAGCCCCAAGTGTTTTAACCTTTCTTCATAGGGAAGGTGTTCCAACCCTTTTATCATTCTAGTTACTCTTCTCTGCACTTTTTGAAGAGGAGGAGGAGGAGGCGGCGGAGGACGTGGAGGAGGAGGCGGAGGAAGAGGAGTAGTAGTTGGTTTTTATACCCCACTTTTCTCTACTTTAAGGAGACAAGAAGAAGAAGAAGAAGAGGAGGAGGAGGAGATTGGATTTATACCCCCCCTTCACTACCCAAAGGAGTCTCAGAGCAGCTTACAAACTCCTTTCCCTTCCCCTCCCCACAACAGACACCCTTTTGAGGTAGGTGGGGCTGAGAGAGCTCTGACAGAAACTGCCCTTGAGAGAACAGCTCCGAGAGAACTTGTGACTGACCCAAGGTCACACCAGCAGCTGCATGTGGAGGAATGGAGAGTCAAACCCGGTTCTCCCAGATTAGAGTCCGCGCACTTAACCACGACACCACACCATTTCCTTCCTTTCCCCACAACAGGAACCTTGTGAGGTAGGTGGGGCTGAGAGAGTTCTGAGAGAACTGGGACCAGCCCAAGGTCACCCAGCGGGCTTCATGCAGGGGAAGAAAGTATGGCTTTCCAGATCAGAGCCCACCACTCTTTACCATTGAGAGCCAGTTTGGTGTAGTGGTTAGGAGCACTGACTCTAATCTGGGAGAACCGGGTTCGATTCCCCACTCCTCCACGTGCAGCTGCTGGTGTGACCTTGGGTCAGTCACAAGTTCTTTCATTGCTGTCCTCTCAAGGGCAGTTCTCGAGAGAGCTCTCTCAGCCCCACCTACCTCACAGGGTGTCTGTTGCGGGGAGGGGAAGGGAAAGGAGATTGTAGGCTGCTCTGTGAATCCGTCGGGTAGTGAAGGGCGGGGTATAAATCCAAACTCTTCTTCTTCTATACCACACTGGGTCTCACTGTGAGGCCGGACCGCCGTCAGTGGTTCTAAAGGACAAGGTAGAAGCTTGTTAGCTCCTGAAGATACTTGACTCTTCTAAAATCATAAAGTTGGGAGGGTTCTATAGACCACCAAGTCCGACCCCTTGCTCCATGTCACAGGAGGTGGTGGCAGCTGCAAGCATGGACAGTTTCAAGAGGGAATTAGATAAACATATGGAGCAGAAGTCCATCAGTGGCTATTAGGCACAAGGTATAGATGGGAACTCTCAGTCTGGGGCAGGTGATGCACTCTATTCTTGGTGCTGGAGGGGGGGCAGCAGTGGGAGGCTTCTGGTGTCCTGGCCCCACTGCTGGACCTCCTGATGGCACCTGGTATATTTTGGCCGCTGTGTGACTCAGAGTGTTGGACTGGATGGGCCATTGGCCTGATTCAACATTGGCTTCTCTTATGTTCTCTTATGTTCTTATGTTCATGCAGAGAGACTTAGAGTATCCCTGGCAAACAACTGTCCATCCTCCGCTTATACTCCTCTGCGAAGGGAGAACCGACCACATCCCTGGGCGACCGATTCCACCGCCAAACTGTCCTTATTATTAAAAATATCCTGCCGCTATCTTCCCACCCATAATTTAAACTCATTATTATGAGTCATATCTTCCACTACCAGCTGAAACGACCCATTTCTCCCCTCCTCTAAATGGCAGCCCTTCAAATACTTGAAAAGAGTAATCATATCCCCAAACGCCAGTCTCCTCTTCTCCAGGCTGAACGTTACCAATTCCCACCGCCTTTCTTCATAAAGTTTAGCCTCCAAACCCATAATCATTCTTGTCGTTCTCCTCTGTACCCATTTCTATGTCCTTCCTATAAAAAGGCATCCAGGACTGGGCACAGTATTCCAGATGGGCTTGGGTCACTGAAGTATACAGTGGTACTATCGCATCTTGCATCCTAGATACTTAGGTATCTGCTGATAGACCTTGAGATTGTATCTGCCTTCTTTACTGCCGCAGCATACTGGCTGCTCGTATTCAATTTGCAGTTCATCAGGACCCCAAGATCTCATTTTCACATGCTACTACCCAAAAGAGTAGAAGAAGAAGAGGAGGAGGAGATTGGATTTATACCCTGCCTTTCACTACCCAAGGGAGTCTCAGAGCAGCTTACAAACTCCTTTCCCTTCCCCTCCCCATAACAGACACACTTTTGAGGTCGGTGGGGCTGAGAGAGTTCTGACAGAAACAGCTCTTTTTCAAGAACAGCTGTGCTAGAACTATGGCTTGCTCAAGGTCATCCAGCAGCTACAAGTGGAGGAGTGGGGAGTCAAACCCGGTTCTCCCAGATTAGGGTCCGTGCACTTAACCACTACACCAAACTGGCTCTTTCCCATCTGTACATCTGCATAACATTTTTACTACCCAGATGCAAAACCTTACATGTATCTTTCTTAAATCACACTTTGTTTACATCTTCCCGTTTCCCCAGTGTATCCAAATCTGATTGTATTTTTTCTCTGGGCTTTTCCACATTCTCTTGTAAATTCCTACTTCTTTGTTTGTTTGTTTTTCTGTCCTGCATAGGTTTTGTTCCCTCTAGTGGTGGATTCGATATTACACTAGTGTATGTCTGGCATGCAGGTTTTTATGCTGGATGTAAACTGGTGTAATATCGAATCCACTACCAGAGGGAGCAAACACATGTGGAACAGAACCCCTCCCCCCTGAAACAAGACCTTACAAGTGAGGAAAATCCGCTATTCGAACTAATTTGGTGTCGTCTGCAAATGTAATGAGTAGTCAATTCACACACTACAGTAGGTCACTAATAAAAAAAAGTATTAAAAGGGGCTGGGCTCAAAACCAAGCCCTGTGGCATCCCATGAGAAATCCCCATCCAATCAGACAAGGAGTGTATGTGATTATCCAACCAATTCCTTATCCACCTAACCATCCTTAAAATCTCCATCCACAAGCCTCCAACTTGCCAATCAAAACATCATGAAATGCCTTACTAAAATCCAAACATACAATCTCCACGGCATCCCCATGACCTAGCAAACCTGTGACTTGATCAAAATAGGAAATGAGATTAGTCTGACAAGACCTTGACAGTGTAGCCAACAAATCTCGTTCCCCCCTGAACCTTGAGATGACCCCAACGGTAGGCCGACTGGCCCCATATCTATCCGGTATACAAGAACTGCAACAGTGCACAGCCTTTTCTCTAGCAAGTTTCAATGTAATACCATCAGCAATCTTGCACGGGAGATATAACAATGTATGGATTTGCGTGCTAGATATTTAAACTCTATCTTAGCTGACATGACAAACTTTCCCGATGCTTTCAAAGTGCACCGTCTTCTAAAGGACTCTCTTCCGGAAATATCAATGAACGCAGCCATGTGTGTGTATCTATCTACATCTATATCTATCCATCTATATATTTCTTCTTTATCATAATCCTTTTTAAGGTTCTTTTTTAATGCCAATAAAGGTCAACTGACAGACTGATTGACTGACAAGACCTAGTAGGGACAAACCCATGCTGACTATTTCTTATCACCAGTAGAGGGTTAGCCAGGAACTCCCTCCCTTACCAAGCCATTGGGTTTTAGAGAGGAATGTTATTTCAGTCTGACTGCCAGAAACCCTGGATACAAACTCCTAGCATGGGGTGGGGGAAGGAGGTTGGATCTGCCCTGACGCTTCCGACTTTATTTTTAATTCCTCGTAATTTTGAATTGCTGCCACATCCAATGAAAGTGAATTAAACTCGAACAGGGTGTTAGGAATGCAACAGTGGTAGGAAAGCTAGCAGTCTGCTACACCCCTTTCTCGACTGGTTATGCAGAATATTTTCCTGCCAGTAGCCCCTTCTGGGTCAGAACCGTCCTTCACGAACCTGCCAGTCTGGCTTCCTGCTCTCATTTCACCCCTCATCTCCTCGGCCAGGAGCTCCTACCCTCAAAGAAAACACTCCCCATCCCCTTTGCTGACAATTCGGTGGCCTTATGCAATTCCCCTTTCCAGCAAAGACTGGCTTGGACTCCACTTCCTTTGTTGTCCGAATGCATTGCTGCTAATAATCATCAAGCGAAGCAGTGCTGATACGGGGCTAGTGGAGGAAATGTCCCAGATTCGAACTTGTCCTCCGCACCTCCAGGCATGGCAGAACGGCTGGGGAGGGGGTGGTTCTTGCCAGGGCTTTTCTTCTGGGGGGAATGTGCCGGAGCGGAGTTCCGGAAGCTCTCCGACAAAATTCTTTTAAAAATGTTTAGAAGAAGGAGAGGAGAAGAGATTGGATTTATCCTCCACCCTTCAGTACCTGAAGGAGTCTCAGAGCAGCTGACAAACTCCTTTCCCTTCCCCTTCCCACAACAGACACCCTGGGAGGTAGGTGGGGCTGAGAGAGCTCTGACAGAAACTGCCCTTTTTCGAGGAACTGGTTGGCCACCGTGTGAGACAGGATGCTGGACTAGATGGACCCTCACTGGTCTGATCCAGCAGGGCTCTTCTGATGTTCTTATGAAGGCCTCGGCCTCTCTGCCCTGTTGCTAGCCCTCAGAGGGACTGGTTGGTCACTGTGTGAGACGGGAGGCTGGACCAGATGGACCCTCACTGGTCTGATCCAGCAGGACACCTCTGAGGTTCTTATCAGGGGAAGGCCTTGGCCTCTCTGCCCTGTTGCTGGCCCTCCAGAAGAACTGGCTGGCCACTGTGTGAGACAGGATGCTGGACTAGATGGACCCTCAATGGTCTGATCCAACCAGGGCTCTTCTTGTGTTCTTATGAAGGCCTCGGCCTCTAGGCCCTGTTGTTGGCCCTCCAGAGGAATTGTTTGGCCACTGTGTGAGACAGGATACTGGACTAGATGGATCCTCACTGGTCTGATCCACCAGGGCTCTTCTGATGTTCTTGTGAAGGCCTCGGCCTCTCTGCCCTGTTGCTGGCCCTCCAGAGGAACTGGTTGGCCCCTGTGTGAGACGGGATGCTGGACTAGATGGACCCTCACTGGTCTGATCCAGCAGGGCTCTCCTGATGTTCTTAAGGTTCTCTGGCCCAGGTAGCCTCAGGCACAGTGTTATGACGATCCGCTCTGCACCCGCGCGGCATCTGCTTAATCGCTGCAGTCGGAAGCTTCTTCTGATCCGGCCAAAAGACGAATCATCTCATTTACTGGACCTCCTTGTTCATGACTGTTCGGGCCATTAAACTGACTGATCTGTGTAAAGGATGGCTTCGCGCGCTGTTGGCTCCCTCTCTGGACCGCCACAGTTGGCTGCGTCCTCCAAATAAGTGATGCCAGCTAGATGGCGCAGCCTGCTTCTGGCATCGATTTGACAACTGATCACAGCGATATCCAGGATCACGAGCGGCACATAAAAGCCACCGAAGAGGGGAGAGCGAGGGGCGGGTCCGGCGGCACTTTAAAGCCCAACAAGGGTATTTTTTGGAGGGCATGAGCTTTCAAGAGTTAAAGCACCCTTCGTCAGAGACAAGCAGGAATGGATATCCCTCCGTCCTTCTATCCCAGTTAGAAGAGGAAGAAGAGATTGGATCCATACCCCACCCTTCACTGCCCAAAGGTGTCTCAGAGCGGCTTCCAATCTCCTTTCTCTTCCCCTCCTGACAACAGACACCCTGTGAGGTAGAAGAAGAAGAAGAAGAAGAAGAAGAAGAAGAAGAAGAAGAAGAAGAAGAAGAAGAAGAAGAAGAAGAAGAAGAAGAAGAAGAAGAAGAAGAAGAAGAAGAAGAAGAAGAAGAAGAAGAAGAGATTGGATCTATACCGCACCCTTCACTACCCAAGGGAGTCTCAGAGCGGCTGACAAACTCCCTTCCCTTCCCCTCCCCACAACAGACACCCTGTGAGGTAGAAGAAGAAGAAAAAGAGATTGGATTTATGCCCCGCCCTTCAGTACCCAAAGGAGTCTTAGAGCAGCTGACAAACTCCCTTCCCTTCCCCTCCCCACAACAGACACCCTGTGAGGTAGAAGAAGAAGAAGAGATTGGATTTATACCGCGCCCTTCACTATCTAAGGGAGTCTCAGAGCGGCTGACAAACTCCCTTCCCTTCCCCTCCCCACAACAGACACCCTGTGAGGTAGAAGAAGAAGAAGAGATTGGATTTATACCGCGCCCTTCACTACCCAAGGGAGTCTCAGAGCAGCTGACAAACTCCTTTCCCTTCCCCTCCCCACAACAGACACCCTGTGAGGTAGAAGAAGAAGAAGTGATTGGATTTATACCACGCCCTTCACTACCTAAGGGAGTCTCAGAGCGGCTGACAAACTCCCTTCCCTTCCCCTCCCCACAACAGACTCCCTGTGAGGTAGCAGAAGAAGAAGAAGAAGAAGAGATTGGATTCATACCCCGCCCTTCACTACCCAAAGGAGTCTCAGAGCAGCTGACAAACTCCCTTCCCTTCCCCTCCCCACAACAGACACCCTGTGCGGTAGAAGAAGAGGAAGAAGAGATTGGATTTACACCCCGCCCTTCACTACCCAAAGGAGTCTCAGAGCAGCTGACAAACTCCCTTCCCTTCCCCTCCACACAACAGACACCCTGTGAGGTAGAAGAAGAAGAAAAAGAGATTGGATTTATGCCCCGCCCTTCACTACCCAAAGGAGTCTCAGAGCAGCTGACAAACTCCCTTCCCTTCCCCTCCCCACAACAGACACCCTGTGAGGTAGAAGAAGAAGAAGAGATTGGATTTATACCGCGCCCTTCACTATCTAAGGGAGTCTCAGAGCGGCTGACAAACTCCCTTCCCTTCCCCTCCCCACAACAGACACCCTGTGAGGTAGAAGAAGAAGAAGCGATTGGATTTATACCACGCCCTTCACTACCTAAGGGAGTCTCAGAGCGGCTGACAAACTCCCTTCCCTTCCCCTCCCCACAACAGACTCCCTGTGAGGTAGCAGAAGAAGAAGAAGAAGAAGAAGAGATTGGATTCATATCCCGCCCTTCACTACCCAAAGGAGTCTCAGAGCGGCTCACAATCTCCTTTCCCTTCCCCTCCCCACAACAGACACCCTGTGAGGTAGAAGAAGAAGAAGAGATTGGATTTACACACCACCCTTCACTACCCAAAGGAGTCTCAGAGCGGCTCACAAACTCCCTTCCCTTCCCCTCCCCACAACAGACACCCTGTGCGGTAGAAGAAGAGGAAGAAGAGATTGGATTTACACCCCACCCTTCACTACCCAAAGGAGTCTCAGAGCAGCTGACAAACTCCCTTCCCTTCCCCTCCACACAACAGACACCCTGTGAGGTAGAAGAAGAAGAGATTGGATTTATACCCTGCCCTTCACTACCCAAAGGGGTCTCAGAGCGGCTCACAAACTCCCTTCCCTTCCCCTCCCCACAACAGACACCCTGTGAGGTAGAAGAAGAAGAAGAGATTGGATTCATACCCCGCCCTTCACTACCCAAAGGAGTCTCAGAGCGGCTCACAAACTCCCTTCCCTTCCCCTCCCCACAACAGACACCCTGTGAGGTAGAAGAAGAAGAAGAAGAGATTGGATTTATACCCCGCCCTTCACTACCCAAAGGACTCTCAGAGCGGCTTACAAACTCCTTTCCCTTCCTCTCCCCACAACAGACCCCCTCTGTGAGGTAGGAGGGGCTGAGAGAGCTCTTGACAGAAACTGCTCTTTTTCAAGAACAGCTGTGCCAGAGTTTGTGACTGACCCAAGGTCATCCAGCAGCTGCGAATGGAGGAGTCGGGAATCAAACCCGGTTCTCCCAGCACTTAATCACTACAGAAGAAGAAGAAGAAGAAGAAGAAGAAGAAGAAGAAGAAGAAGAAGAAGAAGAAGAAGAAGAAGAGGAGGAGGAGGAGGAGGAGGAGGAGGAGGAGGAGGAGGGGGAGGAGGAGGGGGAGGAGGGGGAGGTGGAGATTGGTTCTTGCCAGGGCTTTTCTTCTGGGGGAACCATGCTGGAACGCAGTTCCGGAAGCTCTCCAACAAAATTCTTTTAAAAATGTTTAGAAGAAGGAGAGCAGAAGACATTGGATTTATACCCCGCCCTTCACTACCCAAAGGAGTCTCAGAGCGGCTTACAAACTCCTTCCCCTTCCCCTCCCTGTGGGGCAGGTGGGGCTGAGAGAGCTCTGACAGAAACGGCTCTTTTTCAAGGACAGCTGTGCCAGAACTGTGGCTCGCCCAAGGTCACCCAGCAGCTGCGAGTGGAGGTATGGGGGAACCAAACCCAGTTCTCCCAGATCAGAGTCCGCACACTTAACCACTACACCAAACTGGCTGGATGGGAGGGGTGTTGCAAAGAAGGGGGTCAGGTTGCAGAGGCACGATGTAAACACCCCTCCCACCTAGGGTTGCTAAACTCCAGGCGGCGGCTGGAGTTCTCCCTGAACTACACGTACCTCCAGCCAACGGAGATCAGTTCCATTTTGGAAGGTGGACTCCGCGGTACTATACTCCATTGAATCCATGCACGTGTGTACACATGAAACACACATGAAGCGGTCTTAGGCTGAATCAGACCAGCGGTCCATCAAGGACAGTCTTGTCTACTCAGACCGGCAGTGCCTCTACAGCAGGGGTGTCAAACAGGTGGCCCGGGGGCTGGATGAGGCCCCTGGCAATGCTCCCTCTGAGCTGTGGGGTCTTGTGAGCAAAACTCCTACTTTGCGAGCTACTGGCGTTAAAATTGTGAGCGGGCGATTCGGCTGCTGCATAAATTAGTTTGCTCTGGCACCATCCTTCCTGAGCGGAGACAAAAATGCGTGAGCCGGAGGCTAAAAAACTGTGAGCTAGCTCACACTGACTCAGCTTAGCGGGAGCATTGGCCCCTGGAAGGCTTCTCTCAGGCCCGCAGTGGAACTGGCCGTCTTCTGCTTCTTCTTCCAGTTCTGCTGCTGCTGTGCCATCGTAGGTTTGCAGCTTACAGATACACACCTGAGCAGCACACTCAGGACTGCAACAGCACAGACATTTTGATGCAATAATTCAGAGCGAGAGGTGTCCGTTACCAGACACTGTTAAATAAACAAAGTATTGCAAGAGGGCTCATGTTTTAAGCATGCGTTTATTTTAAGTAAAAAAAACAACAACTTTGTGTTTGTGTCCTTTATAAAGTTTATATCTCAGCCACCTGGCATTACATTTTATGGCACCCACAGCCCGGCCCAACAAGGTCTCATTTAGGTCAGATCCAGCCCTCGTAACAAATGAGTTAGACGCCCCTGCTCTACAGTGTCTCAGACAGAGATCTTTCTTATCACCTCCTACCGGATGGATATGCCAATAAAGGTATACGATACAATACAATACCGTACCTCCTACCTGATCCTTTGAACTGGAGATGCCGGGGATTGAACTTGGGACCTTCTGTACGACAAGCAGATGGTCTGCCACTGAGCCACGGCCCCTATTTACTGCTCTCCAGGGTCTCAGGCTGAGGTCTTTCCCATCACCTCCTGCCTGGTCCTTTTAACTGGAGATGCCGGGGACTGAACCTGGGACCTTCTGCATGCCAGGCAGAGGCTCTTCCACTGAGCCACAGCCCCTCTTTACAGCTCTTCAGGGTCTCAGGCGGAGGTCTTTCACACCACATACTGCCTGATCCTTTTAACTGGAAATGCTGGGGATTGAACCTGGGACCTTCTGCAGGCCAAGCAGAGGCTCTTCCACTGAGCCACAGCCCCTTTGTCCAGCTCTCCAGGGTCTCAGGTGGAGGCCTTTCCCATCCCCTCCTGCCTGGTCCTTTAACTGGAGATGCCGGGGACTGAACCTGGGACCTTCTGCATGCCAAGCAGAGGCTCTTCCACTGAGCCACAGCCCCTCTGTCCAGCTCTCCAGGGTCTCAGGTGGAGGCCTTTCCCTTCACCTCCTACCTGATCCTTTGAACTGGAGATGCCAGGGACTGAACCTGGGACCTTCTGCATGCCAAGCAGGTACTCTGCCACTGAGCCACAGCCCCTCTTTACAGCTCTCCAGGGTCTCAGGCCGAGGTCTTTCCTGTCACCTCCTACCTGATCCTTTGAACTGAAGTTGCGGGGACTGAACCTGGGACCTTCCGCACGTCAAGCAGAGGCTCTACCACTGAGCCACGGCCCCTCCCTAGATATCTGGGACATCTAACCCAATCATGGTTCCTGGAAGAGTATGCCCACATGCATGGCATCTGAATGTTATGTGTTTCCTGCAAGGAACGGCACGATGCTGGCGTGCGCTCCCTGCGGCCACTGTAACACGTGAAGCTGCTCTGAGAACTTGGGTTGCCAGACTCCAGGTGGGGCCTGGAATCTGGAATTACCATTTATCTCCAGGTGACAGAGTTCAGCTCCTCTGGAGGAAATGGCAACAATACTAAGGAAGTACTGAGATTCATTCTGGTGTAGTGGTTAGGAGTGCGGACTCAAATCTGGGAGAACTGGATTGGATTCCCCACTCTTCTTCCACATGCAGCTGCTGGCGTGACCTTGGGTCAGTCACAAGCTCTCTCGGAGCTGTTCTCTCAAGAGCAGTCCTCGAAAGAGCTCTCTCAGCTCCCCCATCTCCCTCATAGGGTGGCTGTTGTGGAGAGAGGAAAGGAAGGTGATTGTAAGCCGTTCTAAGACTTTGAGTGAAGGGCAGGGTATAAATCCAATCTCCTCCTCCTCCTCCTTTTCTTCTTCTTCTTTTCTCTAACCACTGCACCAAAATCCTCCTCCTCCGCCTCCGCCTCCTCCTCTGTTGGTGATTACCTTCCTTCTGTTTTACATACAAAGTGCATTGCTCTGATCAAACCAGGGTTGCCATCTCTGGGTTGGGAAATCCCTGGAGATTTTGATGGTTAAGCCTGTGACGGGTGGTATTTGGGGACTGGAGAGACCTCAGGGACGTGTAATGCCACGGAGTCTGGTCTACCCTCCAAAGCAGCCATTTTCTCCAGGGGAACCGGTCTCTGTAGTTTGGACATCAGCTGCGATTCCAGGGGGTCCCCAGGCCCCACCTGGAAGCTGGCATCCCTGGATCAAGCAGAAACCGCGCGCTCTCTCGGAAGCAAGCCCCGGAAGCAGGAAGCGTGCCATCCCGGCCGAGAACAGTTAATGAACCCCAGTCAAGCGACCTTTCCCGAGCCAGCCCGGCTTTCCAGATGTAATTATTTGGACGGAATTATTTTCATGACTTAATACAATGCCTCCAAGCTTCCCGGGGAGGTTAATTAGATCCCTCTGTTCAAAACCTATCTGCTCTAAACCGACTTTTAATATGCCGCGATGCAGCTTTCTCAATTTGACCTAATGATGTGATTAGCAGGCGGCTATCGGCCCTGCTCCGATTAGCGGGGCACTGAATCCGTCTGGCAGCCGGCGCTTCGTGCAAGTCGGAGCCAGCGTCCTCTGCCCGTTTCCTCTCCGCCTCCTGGCACGGATCGGTGGCTGGCGTGGTCCACGGACCTGCGCGGAGCAGAACAGTAGCAGAGGCACGGCTCCGCGTTATTGCCTGGGACATCTAGGGAACAGGCCGTGGCTCAGGGGCAGAGCATCTGCTCGGCATGCAGGCGGTCCCAGGTTCAATCCCCGGCACCTCCAGTTAAAAAGGACCAGGCAGGAGGTGATGGGAAAGACCTCAGCCTGAGACCCTGGAGAGCTGTAAGGAGGGGCCGTGGCTCAGTGGCAGAGCCTCTGCTTGGCATGCAGAAGGTCCCGGGTTCAGTCCCCGGCATCTCCAGTTGAAAAAGACCAGGCAGGAGGAGATGGGAAAGACCTCAGCCTGAGACCCTGGAGAGCTGTAAAGAGGGGCTGTGGCTCAGTGGAAGAGCCTCTGCTTGGCATGCAGAAGGTCCCAGGTTCAATCTCCGTCAACTCCAGTTAAAAGGACCAGGCAGGAGGTGATGGGAAAGACCTCAGCCTGAGACCCTGGAGAGCTGTAAGGAGGGGCTGTGGCTCAGTGGCAGAGCAACTGCTCGGCATGCAGGCGGTCCCAGGTTCAATCCCCGGCATCTCCAGTTAAAAAGGACCAGGCAGGAGGTGATGGGAAAGGCCTCTGCCTGAGACCCTGGAGAGCTGTAAAGAGGGGCCATGGCTCATGGGAAGAGCCTCGGCATGCAGAAGGTCCCAGGTTCAATCCCCGGCACCCCCAGTTGAAAGAAATCAGGCAGGAGGGGGCGTGAAAGACCTCAGCCTGGGACTCTGGAAAGCCGCTGCCAGTCTGAGTAGATATTAATGACCTTGATGGACCAAGCTCTGATTCAGGAGAAGGCGGCTTCATGTCTGTCTATTTGTGACACTGAGTTATCAAAGGCATTTTATTCTTATTTGCTTTTCTAAGATGCAGCTTCAATGTTAAGTATAATGATAAAGGCACAAGAAGACAAGAGTGCTGCTGGGTCAGACCAGTGAGGGTCCATCCAGTCCAGCATCCTGTCCCACACAGTGGCCAACCAGTTCCTCTGGAGGGTCAACAACAGGGCAGAGAGGCCAAGGCCTTCATAAGAACAGAAGAAGAGCCCTGCTGGGTCAGGCCAGTGGTCCATCTAGTCCAGCATCCTGTCTCACACAGCGGCGAGCCAGTTCCTCTGGAGGACCAACAACAGGGCAGAGAGGCCGAGGCCTTCCCCTTATAAGGACATCAGAAGAGCCCTGCTGGATCCGACCAGTGAGGGTCCATCCAGTCCAGCATCCCGTCTCACACAGGGGCCAGCCAGTTCCTCTGGAGGGCCAACAGCAGGGCACAGAGGCTGAGGCCTTCAGAAGAACATCAGAAGAGCCCTGCTGCATCAGACTAGTGGTCCATCTAGCCTAGTATGCTGTCTCACACAGTGGCCAACCTCTCTGCCCTGTTGTTGGACCTCCAGAGGAAGTGGTTGATCTCTCTGTGAGACAGGATGCTTGACTAGAGAGCCAGTTTGGTGTAGTGGTTAAGTGCGCGGACTCTACTCTGGGAGAACCGGGTTGGATTCCCCACTCCTCCACTTGCACCCGCTGATGTGACCTTGGGTCAGTTACAAGCTCTGGCACAGCTGTTCTTGAAAAAGAGCAGTTTGTGTTAAGAGTTCTCTCAGCCCCACCTACCTCACAGGGTGTCTGTTGTGGGGAGGGGAAGGGAAAGGAGTTTGCAAGCCGCTCTGAGACTCCTTTGGGTAGTGAAGGGCGGGGTATAAATCCAATCTCTTCTTCTTCTACCTCACAGGATGTCTGTTGTGGGGAGGGGAAGGGAAAGGAGATTGTGAGCCGCTCTGAGACTCCTTTGGGTAGTGAAGGGCGGGGTATAAATCCAATCTCTTCTTCTTCTTCTTCTTCTTCTTCTTCTACCTCACAGGGTGTCTGTTGTGGGGAGGGGAAGGGAAAGGAGTTTGTAAGCTGCTCTGAGACTCCTTTGGGTAGTGAAGGGCAGGGTATAAATCCAATCTCTTCTTCTTCTTCTACCTCACAGGGTGTCTGTTGTGGGGAGGGGAAGGGAAGGGACTTTGTAAGCCGCTCTGAGACTCCTTTGGGTAGTGAAGGGCGGGGTATCAATCCAATCTCTTCTCTTCTCTTCTTCTTGGATGGACTATTGGGTCTGATCCAGCAGGGCTCTTCTTATGCCCTGTCTCTAATCATCCCCCTTCTCACAAATTACTCTGCTATACTGCCTCTCTGTGCAATGGGCCTCATGAAAATTGCCACAGGAGCATCCAAACACATGCCATTGCACTGAATGAGTTGACATGGGCAGAGAGGTCGCTGAGAAGCACCTGGCTGCATTGAAGGAGTACATATCCCCTGGGCCAGATGGTAGGCACCCAAGAGCGCTCAAAGAACTTTCTAGAGAGCTTGCAGATCCTTTTTCCATCATCTTCCAGACCTCTTGGAGGACGGGAGACGTGCCACAAGACTGGAGGAGAGCAGATGTTATCCCAATTCTCGAAAAAGGGAGGAGGGATGACCCAGGAAACTACAGGCCAGTCGGTCTGACCTCTGTCTCAGGGAAGATACTAGAGCAGATTTTAAAGGGATCGACCTGTGAGCATCTAAAGGACAACTTGGTGATCCAGGGAAGTCAGCACGGATTGGTCCCCAACAGGCCCTCCCAGACCAACCTCATTTCCTTCTTTGATCGAGAGAGGAGCTTACAGGATTGAGAGAATGCTGTTGATGTTGTTTTCCTGGATTTCAGGGAAGCTTTCGACAGGGTTCGTCATGATGTTTTGATGGGTAAACTAGAGGACTGTGGACTCTAGGACTCTGGGATGGTTAGGTGGACAGGGAACTGGTTGGAGAACCGCATTCGGAGAGTAGTTGTCAATGGCATTTCGTCAGAATGGAGTGGGGTGTCTGGTGGGATGCCATAGGGCTCGGTTCTGGGCCCGGTACTTTTCAATATTTTTATCGAGGATCGGGACGAGGGTGTGGAGGGGCTACTCACTAAATCTGCAGATGACACCAAATTGGGAGGAGCCGCGAAAACACCAGAAGGTAAGAGATGGAATTCAATGAGATCTGAACACAACGGAAAAGCGGGCGGATGTGAACAAGACGCCATTTAACAAGGAAAAGTGCCGAGTTGGACATCTGGGTAACAAAAATGAGGAACACGCATACTGGACGGGGGTACACTTCTGAGGAGCAGTGTGTGTGTGAGAACAAGATCTTGGGGTACGGGCGGACTGTAAATTAAATATAAGCAGCCAGCGTCACGCGACAACAAAAAAGGCTAATGCGATCTTGGGTGGCATAACATCCAAACTGCAAGAGGTCATAGTCCCGCCGTACACTGCATCGGTCAGGCCACACCTGGAATCTTGTAAGCAGTTCTGGAGGCCTCGCTTCAAAAAGGATGTGGACAAAACGGAGCGGGTGCAGAGGAGAGCGATGAGGATGATCAGGGGCCTGGAGACCAAGAAGCCCTGTGACGAGAGGCTGAGGGAACTGGGAAGGTTCAGTCCGGAGAAGAAGAGGTTGAAGGGGGACAGGATGGCTCTCTTGAAGTGTTTGAAGGGCTATGTCACTTGGAGGAAAGCAGGGAGCTGTAACTGTTGGCAGCAGGAGTTAGGACTCGCCATAATGGGCTTAAATTAAGAGCAGGAAGATACTGGTTGGATAGGAGCAGTGTTCCCTCTAAGCTGAGTGAGTGTGAGCTGGCTCACAGTTTTTTAGCCTCCGGCTCACACATTTTTGTCTCCGCTCAGGAAGGAGGGCTCCAGAGCAAAGTAATTTACGCAGCAGCCAAAGCGCTCGCTCACAACTTTAATGCCAGTAGGACACAAAGTAGACCATTTGCCCACAAGACTCCACAGCTTAGAGGGAGCGTTGGATATGAGGGAGGTTTTTTTTCACAGTAAGAGTCATTCAACATGGGAATCCGCTGCCGAGGGGGGTGGTGAGCTCCCCGTCACTGGCAGTCTTTAAGCAGCAGTCGGACAAACCCTTGTCAGGGACGCTCTAGGATGATTCTGTATTAAGCAGGGGGGTTGGACTAGATGGCCTCTAGGGCCCCTTCCAACTCTGTGATTCTATTCTAAACGAGACCCTGAAGCGATTTCCGGAGGTTGTGGAGCTGGTTCCCCAGTGGCACGATTTGTGAAAGCCAACGGTGCTTCTCAAAAAATAAATGAAACAGTTAAAAGATTCCCTTCAGGCCCCGAGTGTTCTTCCTTCTCTGCATCAGGGTGACTGAGGGAGCCAATCACATGTGAGGCGCATAATTATGTGCCCACAGCACCCCTGCACGAGTCCCTGGTCTTCTGGGTATGGTACTTTCCTGACCAGAGGGTGAAATGAACGTCTCGGTGAGGACTGTTAGTTCGCCGCTCGGCCTGCTCGGCCTGCGGAACGTGTGCTGAAGGCAAAATGTTTTTCTATTCCTACTTGGCTAAATTAACTAATTAATTATTCAATTAAAAGCGTATTTCAGTGTTTGCTGGAGTGAGATTGCGTTTTGCCTGCCGTTTTAATTCGGGGAAACGGTTGTCCCTTTGGGCACCGGCAGGTGCCGTGTTATCGTTTCCTTCAGAACGCGCTTAATTTTCGGGATTCGCTGTCGTCGTCGGAAGCAACGTCCGCTGGCCTCGATAGCTTTTAACAGGCAGCTATCAGGAATGAAAGTTTAACAGAGCCTCCATGGTCAAAAGCAGTGTACCCCTGTATTCTAGATGCTGGGGATGTACAACGGGGAGGGAGTCGGTTTGGTGTGGTGGTTAAGTGCGCGGACTCTAATCTGGGAGAACCGGGTTTGATTCCCCACTCCTCCACTTGCACCTGGCTGGATGACCTTGGGCAAGCCATGGTTCTGATAAGAGCTGTTCTTGAAAAAGAGCAGTTTCTGTCAAGAGCTCTCTCAGCCCCACCGACCTCACAGGGTGTCTGTTGTGGGGAGGGGAGGGGAAAGGAGTTTGTAAGCCACTCTGAGACTCCTTTGGGTAGTGAAGGGCAGGGTATAAATCCAATCTCCTCCTCCTCCTCCTCCTCCTCTCCTTCTCCTTCTCCTTCTCCTTCTCCTTCTCCTTCTCCTTCTCCTTCTCCTTCTCCTTCTCCTTCTCCTTCTCCTTCTTCTTCTTCTTCTTCTTCTTCTTCTTCTTCTTCTATGTTAGAAGATCAGGGCTTAGTTCTCGTGGCCCTTTCTTACACACCCAGGGAAATGCTGATTGCCACTTGGGGTCAGGAAGCATTTTCTCCAGGCTAGTCTGGCTGGGGATCGTGGAGGTTTTTTTTGGTCATTTTCTGGGCATGGAGCAGAGGTCACTGGGTGTCTGTGTGGAAGGGGAGGTTTTTGTGAATTCCCTGCATTGTGCAGGGGGCTGGACTAGATGACCCCGGAGGTCCCTTCCAACTCTACAATTCTAAGATTTCCCCCGCCCCTTGCCGCCCTTTCCATGGCGCACAAGCTGCCTGCGGAACCCTCCACCACCAGAGGACACAACGGGTGACGGGGTAAACATTGTACTTACCGAAGTATTCATCCGAAGGGGGGTTCTCCATGTCGTACAGCATCTTCTTGGTCAAGTGCTCCAGCTCATCCTCGGGTCTGAATAAAGGAGCGTTCTGTGGAGGATTGGGGCCCGTCTGTCCACTCTGGAGGAGAGAAGAACGGGCAATTTATGGCGTCTCCGAGTCGAACACGGGAAAGCAGGACAAGCAGAGACATAGAATCAGAGAACCACAGAGTTGGAAGGGACCTCCAGGGTCATCTCGTCCAACCCCCTGCACGATGGAGGAAACTCACAAAAACCTCCCCCTCCACACCCCCAGTGATCCCTGCTCCACACGCAGAGGCTCAGAGGTAAAGGAGAGCCCTGACCAATGTTCCCTCTAAGCTGTGAAATCTTGTGAGCAGAAATTCTACTTTGTGAGCTACTGGCATTAAAGTTGTGAGTGAGCCATTTGGGCTACTGGATACATTAATTTGCTCTGGAGCCCTCCTTCCTGAGCGAAGACAAAAATCTGTGGGCTGGAGGCTAAAAAACTGTGAGCTGGCTCACACTAACTCAGCTTAGGGGGAACACTGGCCTGGACAATTATCTTACAGCGGATTGACCGGTGTGCTCTCCCAGATAGCCGAGCCTAGTCCAATCTCATCAGATCTCGGAAGCTAAGCAGGGTCGGCCCCGGTTAATACTTGGATGAGAGACTGGCAAGGAAGCCCGGGGTCGCTACGCAGAGGCGGGTGACGGCAAACCATCTCTGAGCGTCTAGCCTGACTTTGATGGCCCAGGATGGTTTGATGTCATTCAGAACTCGGAAGCTAAGCAGGGTCAGCTCCGGTTCGTACTCGGATGGGAGACCAGCAAGGGAGGCACGCAGTGGCAAACCCATCTCTGAACGTCTCTTGGCTTGAAAATCTCACGGAGTCGGCATGAGTCAGCGGCTATTTCTGGCCTTGAAAACCCTGCCGATCGCCTGCGGCCCTTTTCCGGCTGGAGGTTGGGTTGCTGGCTCAAGAGGGATCCGAGCAGTGGCCGGACGTTATGGGACAGGAAGGCAGAGCCGTCCTTTCCCCTCCTTGCAGAAAAGACCTCTCTGGAGCACACGTGCCCCAAAACATCCTAAAAAGCATAGTCTTGGAATGAGGGGCAGCAGGACCAGGAAAAATAACGTGGGTGTAAGAGATGGGTGGGATTAGAAGAAGAAGAAGAGATTGGTCTTATACCCCGCCCTTCACTTGGAGTCTCAGAGCGGCTTACAAACTCCTTTCCCTTCCCCTCCCCACAACAGACACCCTGTGAGGGAGGCGGGGCTGAGAGAGCTCTTGACAGAAACTGCTCTTTTTCAAGAACAGCTGTGCCAGAGCTTGTGACTGACCCAAGGTCACATCAGCAGGTGCAAGTGGAGGAGTGGGGGACTCGAACCCGGTTCTCCCAGATTAGAGTCTGGACACCTATCCACTACACCAAACTGGCTTAGAAAAGAAACCACATTCCCCCAGCCCTGGCTTTCTCGCACAACCACAAAAACGGATGCTATACATTTAAGAATCAGATCACGACTGGCTTTACGCAAAGTCACGTCTACGATCCACGTATTTATATTTATTTATATATTTACATTCCCCACTCACTTTCCTCCCCAATTGGGTCTCAAATACAACCAGCTTGGTGTGGTGGTTAAGAGCATGGGCTCTAACCTGGGAGAACCGGGTTTGATTCCCCACTCCTCCTCCACATGCAGCTGCTGGAGTGATCTTGGGTAATTCACAAGTTCTCTCAGAGCTGTCCTCTCAAGAGCAGTCCTCGAAAGAGCTCTCACAGGGTGTCTGTTGTGGGGAGGGGAAGGGAGATTGTAAAACCGCTCTGAGACTCCTTTGGGTAGTGAAGGGCGGGGTATAAATCCAATCTCTTCTTCTTCTAGTATAGGAAGGTTGTGTGTGTGTGTGGGGTAACCTTACCACAGAGTTTCTGGCAATTCCTAGAGGTACCCTTGTCACTTCTGGGCAGCTCTAGGAATCATGGGGAACTCTACGGTCAGAAGTTCCAGTAAGTGGACGAGGCCTTATTTTTAATGTTTCTGCCCAGAACATCATGCCTTTGGCCACAGTTCCCTCCCGCCAATCAGCTGATCATTGGCAGGCGAGGTCTGTCCTTGCCTGGAGATTTCCTGTCACAAGTGGGCAAGTGAGAACCCCAGTTTTATTCTGGCGTGTGGAATCTGAATTTCCTGGAGGCACTCGGCCTTCCTTGGCGCCGAAGTTCCTCGGCTTGGATGGCAAAACAAGACGGAACGGGCTTCCGCTGCAGCTGCCCCCGGGCAGAGCCGTGCTGTGTCTGATGGCTAATGGTCTCCGCGCCTTCGAGGCAATTTAATACTCAAACCGCCGGATTTGCATGTTCCCTTTGTGCTGGCTTCCTTTCCCTCTCCAAAGCGATAAGCCGTCTTCAAGAAATGCCCGGCTAGAAGCAAAACAGGCCTCAATCTACCCTTAATCTGCATAATGTGGCTTTTTAGCACAGTTTGATACAGAATCGGGTTGAGGGGATTGAAAGCAATTTCTTTCCTTGAGGTTTTGTTGTAATCGGGGCACTCCGGCGCTTTCGCATTCTCGCGGGGTGGGGAGGGGGGAGGTTTTATCAATTACCAAAAACAACCTTTTTGCATTTGAACCAAAATCACAGGTCTCTTTCTGTTACAAAGTTCCCAGGAAAGGTCATTCAAACCATCCAAGCACAACCCCTCTGTCCCAACAGCACTCCACTTGGACAAATGGTTAGATCCGCTGTCCAGCCTGAATATTTTCTTCATTTATTTCAAACATTTACCATTCGCCTTTCTTCCTTGCAGAGCTCAACGCGGTTTATAACATACACCACATGTTACCCAGAGAGCACTAAGATCGGGCTCCCAGAATCGCCTGGCCCTCCCGGGCCCTAAAGAAGCCAGGCTAGCGGTGACGAGGCTAGAGCCTTTTCTATGGCGGCCCCATACTGGTGGAATGAGCTCCAGGATGACATCAGGGCCCTGCGGGAACTATTACAGTTCCGCAGGGCCTGCAAGACAGAGCTCTTCCACCAGGCCTTCGACTAGGGTGCCGACTCCTAATATTACGGCCTTGGCCCTAACACCAGAAGAAGAAGAAGAGATTGGATTTATACCCCACCCTTCACTTGGAGTCTCAGAGCAGCTCACAAACTTCTTTCCCTTCCCCTCCCCGCAACAGACACCCTGTGAGGTAGGCAGGGCTGAGAGAGCTCTGACAGAAACGGCTCTTTTTCAAGGACAGCTCTTATCAGAACTACTACACCAGCACTGACTCAATAATTAATAGCCTGATGGGATTCCGGACAGCGGTGGCGATTGACCGTTTGGAAGCTGAGAGCATACCGCCATCATCTATTAATATTTATTGATATTTATTGACATCTGTGTTTACTGTCACTTATAGGATTTTACATGCTGTGATTTCATCTCCTGAAATATTGTGCCTTTAACTATTCTGCTGTTTTACATGTATTTATACATACATACATACATACATATATACATACATAGAATCATAGAATGTTAGAGTTGGTAGGGACCTGGCAGGTCATCTAGTCCAACCCCCTGCACTCTGCAGGAGCAGAGCCAAAAGATAGCCCTACAACATACCCAAAAGATGGTCGTCCAGCCTCCACTTGAAAATGCCCAGCGAAGGAGCATCCACCACCTCCCAAGGCAGTCTGTTCCACTGCTCAACCACTCTTACAGTTAGGAAGTTTCTCCCGATATTTAGCCGGTAACGACTCCCTCGTAATTTCCACCCGTTTGATCTAGTCTTGCAATCCAGAGCAAGAGAGAATAGATCTGCTCCATCTTCTACATGACAGCCCTTCAAATACTTGAAGACTGCCATCATGTCCCTGCTAAGCCTTCTCTCTCCCAGGCTAAACATACCCAACTCTGTCAGCCTTTCCTCGTAAGACTTGGATTCCAACCCTCTCACCATCCTGGTTGCCCTCTTCTGGACACGCTCCAGCTTGTCGACATCCTTCCTAAAATGTGGTGCCCAAAACTGGACACAGGACTCCAGGAGAGGCCTGACCATAGCAGAATAGAGTGGAACGACCACCTCCCGTGATCTGGACATAGTGCTTTGGTTAATGCTTCCTAAGATTGCATTAGCTTTCTTCACAGCCACATCGCACTGCAGGCTCATGTTGAGTTTGTGATCAACCAGAACACCTAGATCCCTTTTACATGTGCTGCTGTTAAGCCAAGTCCCTCCCATTCTATATCTGTGCCTTTGATTTCTTGTACCTAAGTGTCGGACTTTGCACTTATCTCTATTGAAATTCATTTTATTTGCCTCAGCCCACTGTTCCAGCCTATCTAGATCATTTTGAATCCTGACTCTGTCTTCCTCAGAGTTAGCAATCCCATCCAGCTTTGTGTCATCTGCAAATCTGATAAGCATCCCCTCTATGTCTTCCTCCAGGTCATTCATAAAAACATTAAACAACACCGGGCCCAGGACCGAGCCCTGCGGCACTCCCCTCGAGACTTCCCTCCACGTAGGCACAGAGCCATTTACGAGCACTCGTTGGGTATGATTTTTCCACCAACCATGAATCCATCCAACAGTTGCACCATCCAGCCCACACTTAACCAGCTTATCCTCAAGGATATCATGAGAAACTCTGTCAAATGCTTTAGTGAAATCTAGATACACTATATCCACAGCATTGCCAGAGTCAACCATTTTAGTAACTCTTGTCAAAAAAGGAGATAAGGTTGGTCATCAAGAGGGCTTTAAACCAACACCACAAGGGGAAGGAGGTGACCAACATAGGAATTTAAAAGAAGGAGAGCAAACAACAGAGGCCCACCTGGGAGGGCCGGGTCTAATGGAGCCAAAGGTGCGGGGCTTCAGGTGTCTACGTACCAATGACCAAAGCTTGGACAATAAGAAGGAAGAGATTGGATTTATACCTTACTGCTCACTACCCAAAGGAGTCTCAGAGCGGCTTACAATCTCCTTCCCTTCCTTTCCCCATAACAGACATGCTGTGAAGGGGCTGAGAGAGCTCTTTCTAGAACTGCTCATGAGAGAACAGCTCTGAGAGAACTCGTGACTGACCCAAGGTCACCCAGCTTGCTGCATGGGGAGCCGTGGGGAATCAAACCGAGGTCCATTAGTGGCTCTTAGCCACAAGGGAGAGATAAGAACTCTCAGTCTGGGGCAAGGGATGCTCTATATTCTTGGTGCTTGGGGGGGGTCAACAGTGGGAGGGCTTCTGATGTCCTGGCCCTACTGCTGGACCTCCTGATGGCCCCTGGTATTTTTGGCCATTGCGTGACAGAGTGTTGGACTGGATGGGCCGTTGGCCTGATCCAACATGGGCTTCTCTTATGTTCTTAAGAGCAGAGGTCCATCAGTGGCTATTAGCCACAAGGTGTAGATAGGAACTCTCAGGCTGGGGAAAGTTCTAACCTGACTGCTCAGCAATTTCATGGAGTGCCCACTTGAGTCCTTGTATTGTGAGAAAGGGAGAAAAGGACCTCTTTCTCGACCTGCTCTATCCTGTGCATAATCTTATAAACCTCGATCACGTCACCCCTCAGCCGTCGTTTCTCCAAGCTAAAGAGCCCCAAGCGTTTTAACCTTTAACTCCCCAGGTCTCAGTGGTATAAAAGCACACACAGACACATAAAAGCCCGGCATGGATCTTCTGGGAACTCTGAAGAACCACGGTCAGTTGAACAAGGAGGTTCTCTTTAGTTACCATGGCTAGTAGCTATCGATGGACCTCTTTCCCCTAAGAACATCTCTGTTTCTCAGTTTCTGTCCTGCTATCTGGGAGGACTCAGAGCCGGTAAAAGAAGAGGAAACCATCCAAATGAGAAACAAACACTGAATTAAAATGAATCTCCGCTTTCCCCTCTTTACACATTTTTTTTGGGGGGGGGGCGGAATATTGGATTGGAAAGCCCAGTTGTGGGGAATCGAAAAGGCCAGGAAGCAAATGCCTTCTTTCCTTTTTTTAAAATTCCAGGCTTTCTGCGGTGTCCTCTCTATTTCCATTCCAAACTTGCCCGTAACAATCAGCCTCTATTTCAGCCGCGACTCATTAGAGGCGATAGCATGCCTAGCCGTGCTCAGTTTCGGCCCATCTTCGGGCTGGGGGGGAGCCGCCGGAGTAAGTGATAAACACCCTTCAAGGAAGATGTTTGAGCGCCGGGCACTAATGAACGTTCCCCTCACCCAAGGGGCACCATTTACGTTCATCTCCCCCCCTTCCCCTGCCCATTTTGCAAGCGACGTACCAGAGGTTCCATTCTTGGAAAGGAAATAACTTCAATTATGTGTTCTCAACCAAAGAAACATGGAAATTATCTTCTTTTCAGAAGGTAGAATTAGCCCAATTTAGAAACGGAAGAGCTGCCAAAAAACATCCCTTTGCTGATATTTACTTCTTTTTCCCTTCGTTTTTTCTCCAGCTTCTTTGGATACAGATCAAACGTGCCGGATTATCCGTCGGCAATGTGGCTCTGGAAATCACCGTGCCCGGAACGGTTCTCTTCCCTGCTCCGTGATGCTCTCTGTTAAGTTCCCAAAGAAGGATGCGCGGTCCCTCTCACACCTGCAGCCATTACTGCTGGCTGGCCTCTGGTCGGTCATTTTGCTCACGGCGTGGCGCTTCCTGATGATAGGCGTTGTCGGGGGAACTTGGCTGGAACCCAGAATGCTGTGATTAGAGGCTGGGACTCAGCCCAAGGAACAACAGGGGACGGCACGTGTTCAGAGCCATCCGTGGAGGGAGAAGGCAATATGCGCATAAGAACATAAGAGAAGACAATGTTGGATCAGGCCAATGGCCTATCTAGTCCAACACTCTGTCACACAGTGGCCAAAAACACCAGGTGCCCTCAGGAGGTCCAGCAGTGGGGCCAGGACACTAGAAGCCCTCCCACTGCTGCCCACCCCCCAAGTACCAAGGATACAGAGCATTAGTTGCCCCAGAGTTCCTATCTGTACCTTGTGGCTAATAGCCACTGATGGACCTCTGCTCCATATTCTTATGTAATTCCCTCTTGGAGCCGTCCATGCTTGTAGCCGCCACCACCTCCTGTGGCAGTGAATTCCAAGCGTTAATCACTCTTTGGGTGAAGAAAGACTTCCTTTTATCCATTCTGACCTGACTGCTCAGCAATTTCATGGAGTGCCCACAAGTTCTTGTAGTGTGAGAAAGGGAGAAAAGGACTTCTTTCTTAACCAGCTCTATCCCATGCATCATCTTATAAACCTCGATCATGTCACCCCTCAGCCGTCGTTTCTCCAAGCTAAAGAGCCCCAAGCGTTTTAACCTTTCTTCATAGGAAAAGTGTTCCAACCCTTTGATCATTCTAGTTGCCCTTTTCTGTACTTTTTCCAAAGCTATAATATCCTTTTTGGGATGTGGTGACCAGAACTGTACACAGTACTCCAAATGAGGTTGCAGTATTGATTTAGACAGGCACATGATGATACTGGCTGATTTGTTTTCAGTTCCCTTCCTAATAGTCCCCAGCATAGCATTGGCCTTTCTCATTGCAGTCACACACTGTCTAGACATTTTCACTGAGTTATCTACTACGACTCCCAGATCTCTCTCTTGTTCAGCCCCTGCCAGTTCGGACCCCATCAACGTGTATTCATAGTTAGGATTTTTGGCTCCAATGTGCATCACTTTGCACTTGGCCACATTGAACCCCATTTGCCACGTTGACGCCCACTCGCCCATCCTCGACAGATCCTTTTGGAGTGCCTCACACTCCTCCCTGGTTCTCACCACCCTGAACAACTTTCTGTCATCTGCAAATTTAGCCACTTCACTGCTTACTCCCAACTCCAAATCATCAATAAACAAGTTAAAAAGCATTGGACCGAATACTGATCTGTACTCGTTGGACCGAATACTCATCTGTGCCGTCAAGTTAGAACCGACTAAAAGTGGCCACAGCAAGGGGCTTTCAAGGCCAGTGAGAAGCAGAGGTGTTCGGCCACTGTCTTCCTCTGCAGAGCCTTCCTTGGTGGTCTCCCTTCCAAGAACCGACCCTGCTTAGCTTCCAACTTCTGGTGACCCCAGCAATGGGCTTTCAAGGCAAGCAAGAAGCAGAGGTGGTCGGCCATGGCCTGCCTCTGCAGAGCCTTCCTTGGTGGTCTCCCTACCAAGAACTGACCCAGCTTAGCTTCCAACTTATGGTGACCCCAGCAAGGGGCTTTCAAGGAAGGGAGAAGCAGAGGTGGTTGGCCATGGCCTTCCTCTGCAGAGCCTTCCTTGGTAGTTTCCCTTCCAAGAACCGACCCCGCTTAGCTTCCGACTTATGAAGACCCCAGCGAGGGGCTTTCAAGGCCAGTGAGAAGCAGAGATGATTTCCTTTGCCTTCCTCCACAGAGCCTTTCTTGGTGGTCTCCCTCCAAGTATCAACCCTGCTCAGCTTCCAACTTACGGCAACCCCAGGAAAGGGGCTTCCAAGGGAAGTGAGAAGCAGAGGTGGCTTGCTGTTGCCTTTCTCTGCAGAGCCTTCCTTGGTGGTCTCCCTTCCAAGTACCGACCCTGCTTAGCTTCCGAATTATGGCAAACCCAGCAAGGGGCTTTCAAGGCCAGTGAGAAGCAGAGGTCGTCGGCCATTGCCTTCCTTTGCAGAGCCTTCCTTGGTGGCCTCCCTTCCAAGTACCGACCCTGCTTAGCTTCCGACTTATGGTGACCCCAGCAAGGGGCTTTCAAGGCCAGTGTGAAGCAGAGGTGGTCGGCCATCGCCTTCCTCTGCAGGGCCTTCCTTGGTGGCCCCCTATCCAAGTACCGACCCCGCTTAGATTCTGAGTTCCGTCGAGATCGGGCTGGGCCCTGCCATTCCACGAGAGTCATCAAGGCACTCATAGCTGGACCTTGTCCAGATACCCTGCAAAACCTTACGGGGGCTGAGGGTATCCAGCAGTGCTCCCTCTCAGCTGTGGCGTCCTGTGAGCAAAAACTCTACTTTGTGAGCGCCTGACATTCAAGTTGTGAGCGAGCCATTTGACTGCTGCGTAAATTAGTTTGCTCCGGAGCCCTCCTTCCCGAGCTGAGACAAAAATGTGTGAGCCGGAGGCTAAAAATCTGTGAGCTAGCTTGCACTCACTCAGCTTAGAGGGAACACTGGTCTCCAGATGCCCAGCAAAGAGGCCTCAGGAAGACAGCTGTTGATTCTGCTGTCTAAGCTACGCTTCTGTTCAGGCTTTCTGCCTCTGCTCGTGGGGTCCCGGGGGTGACCGCGGGGCCCTTGGCAGTTGGCAGTTCTCCTTCACGGGTCCTTCGGCAATCCCAGGTTCCGCTGGCGGCTCTGGCTCCTGAGCCTCCAGAGCTTCTGGTCCAGTGGCCAAAGCTGGACACAAGTTCCTCGACAGCCCCCAAGGGTCAGGGGGCCCAGGCACATCAGGGCCTGCCACAGTTTTCTCTTCCATGGGATATACTACCACAGTGTCCTCATCCTCCGTGGAGGAACCGTGAGACCCCCTCAGCTGGCTGCTCCCACGGTTTCTTCTCTTCCTCCCGTGTCTACCTCCGGCACGCCTGCCTCGGTGGCGGGGCAGTGGTGGCAAGGACTGGCACAGCACGCCCATGCCAGCCTGCAGTGTCACTGCTCTGGCAGGAACCAGGGGAAAAGGCAACACTGCCTCAGCAGCGATGATAGCTGGGGTGGTGGTGGTTCCCCACATTGCCTCTGCTGCCCGCCTCCGATTTTGGAGCCTTGATGCGGGGCGTGTTACTGTCTCAGTAGAAAGGAGGCCTTGTGGACCCTGCTGCCTCAATGGCTGTAGGGGTAGAGGAGGAGGAGAGAAGCAGAAGCAGAAGCAGAAGCAGAAGCAGAAGAAGAAGCAGAAGCAGAAGCAGAAGCAGAAGCAGAAGCAGAAGCAGAAGCAGAAGCAGAAGCAGAAGAAGAAGCAGAAGCAGAAGCAGAAGCAGAAGCAGAAGCAGAAGAAGAAGCAGAAGCAGAAGCAGAAGCAGAAGCAGAAGCAGAAGAAGAAGCAGAAGCAGAAGCAGAAGCAGAAGCAGAAGAAGAAGCAGAAGCAGAAGCAGAAGAAGAAGCAGAAGCAGAAGCAGAAGCAGAAGAAGAAGCAGAAGCAGAAGCAGAAGAAGAAGCAGAAGCAGAAGCAGAAGCAGAAGCAGAAGAAGAAGAAGAAGAAGAAGAAGAAGAAGAAGAAGAAGAAGAAGAAGAAGAAACAAAAAAAGTCCTAAACTTAGGTACAAAAAAATCAAAGGCACAGATATAGAATGGGACGGACTTGGCTTGACAGCAGCACATGCAAAAGGGATCTGGGTGTTCCGGTTGATCACAAGCTCAACATGAGCCTGCAGTGCAATGTGGCTGTGAAGAAGCTAATGCAATCTTAGGATGCATGAACAGAAGCACTGTGTCCCGATTATGGGAGGTGGTCATTCCTCTCTATTCTGCTATGGTCAGGCCTCACTCGGAGTGCTGTGTCCAATTTCAGGCACCACGTTATAGGAAATGTTGACAAGCTCGAGTGTGTCCAGAAGAGGGCAACCAGGATGGTGAGAGGGCTGGAATCCAAGTCTTATGAGGAAAGGCTGAAAGAGTTGGGTCTGTTTAGCCTGGGAAAGAGAAGGCTTAGAGGGGACATAATGGCAGTCTTCAAGTATCTGAAGGGCTGTCATGTAGAAGATGGAGCAGATCTGTTCTCTCTTGCTCCGGATTGCAAGACTCGATCTAATGGGTGGAAATAACAAGGGAGTCGTTACCGGCTCAATACCGGGAGAAACTTCCTAACTGTCAGAGTGGTTGAGCAGTGGAACAGCCTGCCTCGCGAGGTGGTGGATGCTCCTTCCCAGGATGTTTTCAAGCGGAGGCTGAACGACCATCTTTCGGGTATGTTGTAGGTATGTAGGGCTATCTTTCAGGTACGTTCCTGCAGAGTGCAGGGGGCTGGACTAGATAACCTGCAAGGCCCCTTCCAACTCTAACATTCTATGATTCTAAGATTCTATGAAAAGAAGAAGAGGAGAAAGAGGAGGAGGAGGAGATTGGATTTATACCCTTCCCTTCACTCGGAGCGGCTTACCCTGTGAGGTAGGTGGGGCTGAGAGAGCTCTCTGGAGAACTGCCCTTGAGAGAACAGCTCTGAGAGAACTTGTGACTGACCCAAGGTCACACCAGCAAGCGGCATGCGGAGGGGTGGGGAAATCAAACCCGGTTCTCTCAGATTAGAGTCCGCGCTCCTCACCAAACTGTCTCTCAAGAGATGCACGTCGTCTTTGATAAAGGTCTTTCAGTTAGGGTCACCTTGCGTCCTCAGAGAAGGGCACAGAAGTCTTTTTAAGCGGCAGCTGTAATAACAACAACGAAAGCAACCAATCAGAGTGTTTTTTTGGGGGGCAGCCGAAGGCACCGTCCGCTCCCCATTCACCCAGCAGCATCTCTGGTCATGCTCAGAAAGAAACTGTGAGATCCTACAGAAAGGGGTTTCCAGCGTGCACATGTTCCCCTTTAAAGTGTTCTGAGAAAGGCCACCCCCTCACTGCAGAAGCAAATGGGAATTCAATTGGCAGGATTCCGTCAGCCGTGTCTGATGCTGCCACGTCCTCCGTGCTGGGGGAGGAATGTCCCAAGAGGAACGGAGGGTAACAGGATGAGAGCCAGTTTGGTGGAGTGGTGAAGTGCGTGTGGACTCTAATCTGGGAGTACTGGGTTGGATTCCCCACCCCTCCACTTGCAACTGCTGGATGACCTTGGGCAAGCCGTAGTTCTGTCAGAACTGATCTTAAAAAAAAGCGGTTTCTGTCAAGAGCTCTCTCAGCCCCGCCTACCTCACAGGGTGTCTGTTGTGGGGAGGGGAAGGGAAAGGAGTTTGTCAGCCGCTCTGAGACTCCTTTGGGTAGTGAAGGGCCGGGGTATAAATCCAATTTCTTCTTCTTCTTCTTCTTCTTCTCCATCTTCTTTTTCTGTGCACGGACTGTAATCTGGGAGAACCGGGTTTGAGTCTCCACTCCTCCACTTGCACCTGCTAGATGATCTTGGGCATGGAATAATCCTGTCAGAGCTGTTCTTGAAAAAGAGCAGTTTCTGTCAGAGCTCTCTCAGCCCCGCCTACCTCACAGGGTGTCTGTTGTGGGGAGGGGAAGGGAAAGGAGTTTGTAAGCCGCTCTGAGACACCTTCAGGTAGTGAAGAGCAGGGTATAAAGCCAATCTCTTCTTCTTCTTCTTCTTCTTCTTCTTCTTCTTCTTCTTCTTCTTCTTCTTCTTCTTCTTCTTCTTCTTCTTCTTCTTCTTCTTCTTCTTCGCGCGGACTCTAATCTGGGAGAACCAGGTTTGATTCCCCACTCCTCCACTTACAGCTGTTGGATGACCTTGGGCAAGCCATAGCTCTGTCAGAGCTGTTCTCACAAGGACAGTTCTGGAAAGTGCTCTCTCAGGCCCACCTACCTCACAGGGTGTCTGTTGTGGGGAGGGGAAGGGAAGGGAGATTGTAAGCCACTCTGAGACTCCTTCGGGTAGTGAAGGGCGGGGTATAAATCCAATCTCTTCTTCTTCTTCTCCTCTTCACTTGGGACAGGACTTTCACCGGAGCCCGCTTAGCTCTCCGATTAACCCGGCCCCGCAGACACGACGGAAGTCTCCCAGTCCGAAAGGGCGCTTCCTCTCGGTCGCAAGCTCTCAACGTTTTGCGATCCAGGGGACGATCAGCAATAACATTTGCAGCCCAAGTCCCACACTCCATGCAGGGGAAGGAAGTCGGGGCCAAGAACCTGTCTGGCCTCTGACTATTTATCTCATCCAATGTACTTATGAAAATGATTTCCTATTTGGCCGGCATCCTTAGAAATGTCTTGGCAGGGTCTCAGCCGTCCGGTCGCCTGACCCGGGCGCTGGCGCTGGAGAAGGAAGGTGGCCCAGGGGAGAAGGAGAGAGGGTCCAGGAGACTCGCATTCAAAGCCCACTTCCTCCACGGACACACGCTGGATTTCTGCCCCCCCCCCCCCGTTGAGCTGGGTCCTGTGCAATGCTCCCTCTAAGCCGTGGAGTCTTGTGAGCAAAAATTCTACTTTGTGAGCTACCGGCACTAAAGTTGTGAGCGAGCGATTTGGCTGCTGCATCAATTGGTTTGTTCTGGAGCCATCCCTTCCTGAGCTAAGATAGAAATGTGTGAGCTGGAGGCTAAAAAAACTGTGAGCTGGCTAACACTAACTCAGCTTAGAGGGAACACTGGCCCTGTGGATCTGTTCTGCCAGGGGTGAGACTTTACTCCAGCCCACGGAGCCCGCCTTGAAGCACCTGGTGTCAACTGCAGGTTCCTCGGGGCCCTGACCTGGATGGCCCAGGCTGGGCTGATGTTGTCAGATCTCAGAAGCGAAGCAGGGTCAGCCCTGGTTGGTACTTGGATGGGAGATCACCAAGGGAGCCCCGGGTTGCTATGCGGAGGCCATGGCAAACCGGAGAGTCCGTTTGGTGTTGCGGTGAGAAGCGTGGAATCTGATTTGGGAGAACCGGGTGTGATTCCCCACTCCTCCACCTGCAGCCAGCTGGGTGAACTTGGGTCACTCACGAGTTCTCTCGGAGGTGATTTCTCAGAGTTCTCTCAGCCCCGCCTACCTCGCAGGGTGCCTGTTGTGGGGAGGGGAAGGGAAAAGAGATTGTAAGCCACTCTGAGACAACTTTGGTTGTGAAGGGTGGGGTATAAATCCAATCTTCTCCTCCTCTTCTTCTTCTTCTTCTTTGCGCAGACTCTAACCTGGAGAACCAGGTTTGATTCCCCACTCCTCCACTTTCAGCTGTTGTGGAGGAGTGGGGAGGAGTGTCCCCACTCCTCCACTTTCTTCTTCTTCTTCTTCTTCTTCTTCTTCTTCTTCTTCTTCTTCTTCTTCTTCTTCTTCTTCTTCTTCTTCTTCTTCTTCTTCTTCTTCTTCTTCTTCTTCTTCTTCTTCTTCTTCTTCTTCTTCTTCTTCTTCTTCTTCTTCTTCTTCTTCTTCTTCTTCTTCTTCTTCTTCTTCTTCTTCTTCTTCTTCTTCTTCTTCTTCTTCTTCTTCCATCTTGTCAGATCTTGCCAGACTTTGGGGGTATGGATTTTCGAGAGTCAAATCCCCCTTTGTCAGAAACTTTCCAGTTTGGAAAAAAAGGGGGGGGCTTTTCTATTTAGGGGGGAAGATGACTAAGGGGGCCACAGTAGAGGTTTTCTAAAATTATGCATGGGATGGAGAAAGTAGAGAGAGAGAGAGAGAGAGAGAGAGAGAGAGAGAGAGAACTTTTTCCACCCATCATTTGGAGGCACCCAAGAAAGTTGATGATGAAACAACGGGCACAGGACATAAGAACATAAGAACAGAAGAGAAGCCAATGCTGGATCAGGCCAATGGCCCATCCAGTCCAACACTCTGTGTCACACAGCGGCCAAAATATACCAGGTGCCATCAGGAGGTCCAGCAGTGGGGCCAGGATACTAGAAGCCCTCCCACTGTTGACCCCCCCCAAGCACCAAGATTACAGAGCATCCCTTGCCCCAGACTGAAAGTTCCCATCTATACCCTGTGGCTAATAGCCACTGATGGACTTCTGCTCCAGATGTTTATCTAATTCCCTCTTGAAGCTGTCCATGCTTTTAGCCGCCACCCCCTCCTGCGGCAGTAAGTTCCGTGTGTTTCTGATTGTGGGAAGTGCCTGGGAATCTTCATTCTCCCCTGTCAGGTGTGGAGGGCCCTGTTTTGCTGTTCGGCCTTTGCCTATAAGCTGGAACCGTTACCCTCCATTCCAATGTTGGATCAGGCCAATGGCCTATCTAGTCCAACACTCTGTCACACAGTGGCCAAAAACACCAGGTGCCATCAGGAGGTCCAGCAGTGGGGCCAGGACACTAGAAGCCCTCCCACTGTGGACCCCCCCAAGTACCAAGGATACAGAGCATTAGTTGCCCCAGAGTTCCTATCTGTACCTTGTGGCTAATAGCCACTGATGGACCTCTGCTCCAGATGTTTATCTAATTCCCTCTTGAAACTGTCCATGCTTGCAGCTGCCACCACCTCCTGTGGCAGTGAATTCCACGTGTTAATCACTCTTCGGGTGAAGAAGGACTTCCTTTTATCTGTTCTAATCCGACTGCTCAGCAATTTCATGGAGTGCCCACGAGTTCTTGTGTTATGAGAAAGGAAGAAAAGGACCTCTTTTTTGACCTGCTCTATCCCATGCATAATCTTATAAACCTCGATCGTGTCACCCCTCAGCCGTCGTTTCTCCAAGCTAAAGAGCCCCAAGCGTTTTAACCTTTCTTCATAGGGAAAGTGTTCCAACCCTTTTATCATTCTAGTTGCCCATCTCTGCACTTATAGATGACATACAGAAGAAACGACTCTACTCAATGGATAATTACATTGTAGAATTCATTGCTGGTGGACGCAGGGAGGATAGGAGGCACATATGGCTTTAATGCGGGGGGCTAGACAGATTCATGGAGGACAGAAGGCAACTAGCTGTGATGAGTAAAGCGAACCTCCATATCCAGAGGCAGTCAACCTCTGAGATACAGTGCTCGAAGACAACATCAGGGGAAGACCTCAGTCTCTATGCTCCGTTGCTGGAGCGCCAGAGGAACTGGTTGGCCCTAATGCTCCCGCTAAGCTGTGGAGTCTTGTGAGCAAAAATTCTGCTTTGTGAGCTACTGGGCAGTAAAGTTGTGAGCGAGCAATTTGGCTGCTGCATAAATTAAGTTTGCTCTGGAGCCCTCCTTCCTAAGCTAAGACAAAAATGGGTTAGCCGGAGGCTAAAAAAACCCTGTGAGCTACCTCACACTAACTCAGCTTAGAGGGCACACTGGTTGGCCCCTGTGTGAGACAGGAGGCTGGACTGGATGGACCATGGGTCTGATCCAGCAAAGCTCTTCTGATGTTCTTAAGAGCCAGTTTGGTATAGTGGTTAAGTGTGCGGACTCTAATCTGGGAGAACCGGGTTTGATTCCCCACTCCTCCACTTGCACCTGCTGGTGTGACCTTGGGTCAGTCACAAGCTCTGTCACAGCTGTTCTCTCAAGGACAGTTTCTGTCAAGAGCTCTCTCAGCCCGCCTACCTCACAGGGTGTCTGTTGTGGGGAGGGGAAGGGAAAGGAGTTTGTAAGCTGCTCTGAGACGCCTTTGGGCAGTGAAGGGCAGGGTATTAATCCAATCTCTTCTCTTCTTCTACCTCACAGGGTGTCTGTTGCGGGGAGGGGAAGGGAAAGGAGTTTGTCAGCCGCTCTGAGACACCTTTGGGCAGTGAAGGGCGGGGTATAAATCCAATCTCTTCCTCTTCTTCTGCCTCACAGGGTGTCTGTTGTGGGGAGGGGAAGGGAAGGGAGTTTGTAAGCCGCTCTGAGACACCTTTGGGCAGTGAAGGGCGGGGTATAAATCCAATCTCTTCCTCTTCTTCTTCTTCTTAAGACAACTCAGCTTAAACTTTAACCCACATCTACTCCACTGCAGCCAAACCCACTGATTTTTGATAAAGACCCCTGGAACATAAGCAGGTAGTTCGTCCACCTTTTTGCCGCTGCACAGGAATTTATGTGCTGCAGTTTAGATTTTACGTGGTTTCAAATTGTTTTAAAAATTCTACGTAAGCCGCCCTAAGCCTGCCTCGGAGGGGAGGGCTGGGTATACATCTAATAAATAAATAAAACAAACACGGGAACAAAGCCAATGCATTTCCCCCCAAGTGCTTAAAATCAACGTTTCTGTGAGGCAAAACTGCAGCTTTCCTTCAGCCTGAAATCATTATATGGGTTGTAGAAAAGTGCAGGAGTCCAGTAGCACCTTCAAGACTAATGAAATTTGTGGCAGGAGAGGAGCTTTTGTGAGTCCCGGCTCGCTTCTTCAGAGACAGCGAGAATGTGAGTCCACCTGTCCTTCTATCTCAGAGAGTGGAGTGATTTCAGACACCGAATGACGTTAGCAGGTAAACGACAAAACAGCAGATGTGACAGGATGAGATGTGATATGCAGAGGGTCCTCTTACAAAGGAATTTCAAAGGGAGGTCAGAGAGAGAGAGAGAGAGAGAGACTGCTGAATTGCAACTGATAATACAGCTCAGGTCAATGCACGCTCCTGGTCTGAATCGAGACCTAGGTTTCCTGCCTCGTTACCAATGCTTTCTTTGTAGTTTCCGCCAGTTGCTGTTGCTGTGCTGCAAGATTCTGATTTAGAGTTAACAGTTGTTGATTGATGCTAGACATCTGGTCCAGAAGGGGGCGTAAAGAATCTGCCAACAGCCTAGGAAACTCTATGGTCTCTTCCGCCCTCGGACTCATGCCGCCTGGAGGTTTCGCTTTCAGTCCTTTATCAGGACGTCTCCCCGCCATCTTTCCAAGATTGTTTACTTTAATTGAGAGTTTTTAAAAGTCTCTGAAAGTCTCGAAATGCTTGAACTTTAACTGGTAAGGTTCTTAAAATTGGTCTCTTTGCTTATTCTTCCGCTCCCCCCTTGCTAATTTGATTTAGAGTCTCTGCATGTGGGAGGGGGTAGGTTCCCATGGTATCTCCGGGGGGGGGGTAGCTTTCTTTTTAAAACACCAATTTTTCACTTTTACATAACTCACTGCTCACTGCTCGTCTTACAGCACCGCTTGCATACGCTTAATTGCTCGATCTCCGCCGCTTGTTTCGACTGGCTGCTCTATATCCATACAGACGCACAGCGGTTGGACCACTGGGGCGGGGGAGCGCCTCAATTCTCCAGCATCGCGCTAGCGAAGAGGCAATTCCCCAAAGAGCCCCTTGGCTGGGAGCCTTTTCCCAAGGCTCCCGGGGAGCAGCGATTACTCACCCCCCCTCCAAAACCGCTTGCGCGCGGATCGTGCCCCGGGAGCGCCCGGAGGCACGTCTGCTTTCGAATTGCCATTAACCGGAAGTCCTGCCTCGTTACCAATGCTGATTTCTCCACGCCTTGCTACCCCTCTGCGCATCACACCTAATCCAATCACGCCTGGTACGGTCATTCCGCTGCTGTTGTTATTTGCCTGCTAGCTTCATTCGGCTTCTGAAATCACGGCACTCTTCCAAGATATCAGGACAGATGGACTTGCATTCTAGCTGTACCTGAGGAAGTGATCAGTGACTCCCGAAAGCTCCTGCCCTGCCGCAGATTTTGCAAGTCTTTTTTTTTTTAAAAAAAACCTGTCATAATTTATTTTGTGTGCATCAAATATTCCAACATGTTAGGATAATCTCAAAGCAAAAACCTTAGATACCAGGATCCATAGCAGCTGGCATATTTATACAAATGTCCTCAGCAGCCAGGTATTTCTTTTCTTTTTCTTTTTTTGCAATTCCACTTTTTTATTTTTCAATAAACAAAATAACATCGCTCATAACAATACATTCGTTTTGTGAGAACATTCCAACAGCATTGCTTAAATTGATATATATATATATATATATATATATATATATATATATATATACACACACACACACACACTAGGGAGCAAAGCCCGTTGTGGTGGAAGACAACGGGCCCTAGAAAGGAAGGGAGGGAGGGTTGGAAGGAAGGAAGGAAGGAAGGAAGGAAGGAAGGAAGGAAGGAAGGAAGGAAGGAAGGAAGGAAGGAAGGAAGGAATAGGGGGAAGAGTGAAAGAAAGGAGAGAGGAAGAAAGGAAAAGGGGGAAAGGAAGGGAAGAGGGGCAAAAAAGGGCTTCTCTGGGCCCAGAAAAGGCCTTTTCTGTCCCCCACACACCATCCCCTGGGCCTTCTATGGGGGCAGTAGGCAGTGTGTGGGGGAAAAGGGCTTCTCTGGGCCTACTGCCCCCATAGAAGGCCCAGGGGATGGCGTATGGGGGGCAGAAAATGGCTTCTCTGGGCCTACTGCCCACATAGAAGGCCCAGGGGATGGCATGTGGGGGACAGAAAATGGCTTCTCTGGGCCTACTGCCCCCATAGAAGGCCCAGGGGATGGCATGTGGGGGACGGAAAAGGCCTTCTCTGGGCCTAGTGCCCCATAGAAGGCCCGGGGGATGGCGTGTGGGGGACGAAAAAGGCCTCCTCTGGGCCTAGTCCCCTCATAGAAGGCCCAGGGGATGGTGTGGGGTGGCAGAAAAGGGCTTCTCTCACTTGCCTCAACCTTGAGGGCCTGTCCCTGCACTCACACTCCAGACGGTCCCCTCCTGTCAGAGGACTGGAGCAGACTGAGCTGAAAACACTGACCGGGGCTGACGTGGGCGGGACTTTGCGAAGCAGCCAGTCAGCCCTGGCCAGTGTCTTCTGACTGCCAGTTCTTGAGCCGAATCAATTATGGCAAGCATAGAATGTTGTGGAACCAAAATTCAAATATATATAAGAACAGGATATACACACATAAAAAAGTAAAAATGCTTAAACTTTCAGCCATTATCTGGAAAACCAATATTAAAATTACTAACTCCACATCTGTCAAAGAAAATATTTTGAAAGTAGCGTAGAGATGGTACGTTTACCCAGCAAGGTTAGCTAAATACTCTACAGCGATATCAAATTTATGCTGGAAATGCAAGCAGAACATGGGCACTTACTTCCACATGTGGTGGACTTCCAGTAAGGCAGACTCCTATTGGTTGATGATTCAAAACATGCTACAGGAGATTATTGGTTCTCTAATTCCATTAAAGCCAGAATTGTTTCTCTTAAACATGATACTGGATGTATACGGAAAAACAGATAAAATAATATTGATTCATCTTATAACTGCTGCTAGAATCCTATACGCGAAGTCTTGGAAATTAGACAAAATTCCTGATAGGGTAGAATGTATAGATAACTTATTAGCTGCCGCAGAAATGAATAAACTGTCAATAGTATTGAAAGGGAAGGAAGAAAAGTACTTCGAAGATACCTGGTTAAAAGTGTACAAATGGATAAATTGTGCAAGTCCTGGGCTCTTGCTCTTTTCTGCTGCTACGAACAAACTATCATGCCAACCCATCCTGCAGCATTCCTTCAGCCTGCCATTATATGCTTGGTTCTCCATCAACTCAAGCCTTCATCGTCCTCAAATGTCCTTCCTCAGGATCCCACCCCATTTGTCACCACCCTTCCCAAGGTCCCAGGACTAAACCTGGAGCTCCGAGGTGAGGGAAGTCCTTTAGCTATCTGAGGGCTTCCTTGTCCTTATCCCGAGGCGGGCAAAGCCCATCTCAAAAGGGGCAGCGGACTTCAAAAGCCGCCAGAGCCCTCCGGGAGCCTTCCCCCCTTCCCGTCACTGATGACTCCTCAGTTCCGACGGCTGAGACGCTGCAACCCTTCCCTTCAGCACATGACTCCTCTGCCACAACAGCATCTCCACCAATTAGCAAGCGAAGTTCATTAACGGCTGTCCTCCCACGCGCCGCCCTGCCTCTGGCCCCAGAGGCAGATGAGCGGCAGCAGGGAACGTTTTGGCAGCCAGGCGTAGCTCTCGTGGAGATGTCACGTCTGCTCGACTTTCCTGAAACTTTCGTTAGCTGCTGCCTCCTCACTATTCTATTGAATGATGGTGGGGGGTGGAAAGGCTGGTCAAGTCCCAGCCAACTTACGGCGACCCCTCATCGGGTTTTCAAGGCAAGAGGGGTTTGCCTTTGCCCTCTTCTGCTTAGCAACCCTGGACTTCCTTGGTGGTCTCCCATCCAAGGACTCTCACTTGGAGTCCTGTGTCCAGTTTGGGGCACCACACTTTAGGAAGGATGTTGACAAAAGCTCGAGAGTGTCCAGAAGAGGGCAACCAGGATGGTGAGAGGGTTGGAATCCCAAGTCTTAACATAAGAACAGAAGAGAAGCCAATGTTGAATCAGGCCAATGGCCCATCTAGTCCAACACTCTGTGTCACACGGTGGCCAAAAATACCAGGTGCCATCAGGAGGTCCAGCAGTGGGGCCAGGACACTAGAAGCCCTCCCACTGCTGCCCCCCCCAGCACCAAGAATAGAGTGCATCACCTGCCCCAGACTGAGAGTTCCTACCTATACCTTGTGGCTAATAGCCACTGATGGACTTCTGCTCCATATGTTTATCTAATTCCCTCTTGAAGCTGTCCATGCTTGTAGCTGCCACCAGTGAATTCCACGTGTTAATCACTCTTTGGGTGAAGGAGGACTTCCTTTTATCTGTTCTAACCCGACCGCTCAGCAATTTCATGGAGTGCCCACGAGTTCTTGTATTGTGAGAAAGGGAGAAAAGGACTTCTTTCTCAACCTGCTCTATCCCATGCATAATCTTATAAACCTCTATCATGTCACCCCTCAGCCATAGTTTCTCCAAGCTAAAGAGCCCCAAGCGTTTTAACCTTTCTTCATAGGGAAAGTGTTCCAACCCTTTTATCATTCTAGTTGCCCTTCTCTGTACTTTTTTCCAATGCTATAATATCGTTTTTGAGGTGTGGCGACCAGAACTGTACACAGTATTCCAAATGAGGTCGCACCAATTATTTATACAGGGGCATGATGACACTGGCTGATTTGTTTTCAATTCCCTTCCTAATAACCCCCAGCATAGCGTTGGCCTTCTTTATTGCAGCTACACACTGTCTAGACATTTTCACTAAGTTATCTACCACGACTCCAAGATCTCTCTCTTGGTCCGTCTCTGCCAGTTCAGACCCCATCAATGTGTATTTATATTTAGGATTTTTGGCTCCAATGTGCATCACTTTGCACTTGGCCACACTGAACCCCATTTGCCACGATGACACCCACTCACCCATCCTCGACAGATCCCTTTGGAGTGCCTCACAATCCTCCCTGGTTTTCACCATCCTGAACAACTTCGTGTTGTCTGCAAATTTAGCCACTTCACTGCTTACTTCCAATTTTAAATCATTAATAAACAAGTTAAAAAGCATTGGACTGAGTACTGATCCCTGTGGTACCCCACTGCTTACCATCCTCCATTGCCTCTAAGCCTGGGAAAGAGAAGGCTTAGAGGGAACATGATTGCTCTGGATTGCAAGACTACATCTAATGGGTAAATTGCTGAAATCATTGAATAAACCTGAGCTGATCACTAGACTCGAGGCTGCTCATTCATGGAATACACTATTTAACATCCCCAGTACCAGGGGTCATTTGGAGACGGAGCGCACAGGAGCGGAGCTCCGGCAGTTAGAAGCACAGGCGGCGGCCGGCCCCACCCCCAGCTCCCAGAAGGAGCACAAAGCAGCACGTGTAGCATTCCTCCTGGGCCCAGATAGGCTACTCTGGGACTGGAATGACAGCCCCCAGTGTGGAAAGACAGTCCCTAGGGGCGGAGCCTGAGCAGTGGGTGTTGCCTTCTGACACACTTCCGGTGTTGCCAGGGGGTGTGGCATATGCAAATTAGTTATGCTAATGAGTTATGCTAATGAGCCCCTGCACCTCTTTTTCTATGAAATGACCCCTGCCCAGTATATTTCCTTGCAATTCTTATCACGCGTTCAGGCTTCCGGATCCCCTTCCTAATGCTCATTCCCTCCCTCAGCCCCAGGAAATGCTTCCCGGCTCCCCTCAGAACCCAGGACTCGAGGGATCCATGCCCAGAAGCCCGACCTCACGCTCAATAATTTCACAAGTTGTGGCCACCTGCCCCGCGCCCTCCTAGACTCTCTGTCTCAGTGCAACTTTGCAAAGGCGGCTCTCGCGCTCCTCTAGAGGCCCAGGCAGGCACGGATCGCGGCGCTCCCCTCCGCCCCAGCCCCCTTCCTAATTAGGCTCACAGTAAACGCGAGAAGCCATGCGCGCGGAACACAATGTTCGCAGCTGTCACTCAGGGTTAAATAATTAGTCAATATTACGCTTCCAAGGCTGCCCCCGGCGCCCATGCCAATCTGGACGGGGAAGGAATGTGTCCTTATGTTACACCAGTGCCTGCTCTCAGCCTTTCCTGTAAGCTGACATGCGGCCTTGGCACAGGCTGGCCTGACCCCGTCGCTAATCCAGTTAGATGGCTAAATAGAAACGCAACCTCCCTCCGGAGGGAGGGAGGGAGGGGTGGGGAGAGGCGGGGAAATGGGGGAAGGGTGGCGGAGAGAGGAAGGCAACACTCAAAAGTCACGCACAGGCAAGAGTCTCTCATAGAATCACAGAGTTGGAAGGGGCCAGACAGACCATCTAGTCCAGCCCCCTGCCCGACGCAGGACCAGCCTCAAGCATTTCCGACAAATATTCGGCCGGCCTCTTCTTGAAAGGTGCCAGTGAAGGGGAGCTCACCGCCTCCCTAGGCAGCTGATTCCACCTTTGGACCACTCCGACCGTGAAAAAGTTTTCCCTAATAGCCAGCCGATACCTTCCTGCATGTAATTTAAACCCGTTGCTTCAGGTCCTCTCTTTTGCCAGCTGGAATGGCTCCTTGCCCTCTTCCAAATGACAGCCTTTCAGATATTTAAAGAGAGCAATCATGTCCCCCCTCCGTCTCCTCTTCTCCAAACGAAACATTCCCAAGGGGCCCTCAACCTTTTCTCGTGGGGCTCAGTCTCCAGACCCCTGATCGTCCTCGTCGCTCTCTTCTGCACCCTCTCTGATTTTGCACACATCTTTTTTGGAATGAGGCCTCCAGAACTGCACACGGGACTCCAGGTGCGGCCTAACCAAGGCAGCATACAGAGGAGCGACGACCTCCCGCGATTTCGATGCTGTGACCAATGTTCCCTCTAAGCTGTGGAGTCCTGTGAGCAAGAATTCTACTTTGTGAGCTACTGATATGAAAATTGTGAGCAAGCGATTTGGATACTGCATAAATTAGTTTGCTCTAGATTGCTCTGGAGGCATCCTTCCCGAGTGAAGGCAAAAATCTGTGAGCTGGGGGCTAAAAAAACTGTGAGCCAGCTCACACTGACTCAGCTTAAAGGGAACACTGGCTGTGACCCTTTTAATACAAGCCAAGACTGAATTCCCTACTCCTCCACTTGCAGCTGCTGGATGACCTTGGGCAAGCCATAGTTCTGTCAAGAGCTTTCCTTGAAAAAGAGCAGCTTCTGTCAGAGCTCTCTCAGCCCCGCCGACCTCACAGGGGGTCTGTTGTGGGGAGGGGAAGGGAAAGGAGTTTGTAAGCCACTCGGAGACTCTGAGTGAAGGGCGGGGTATAAATCCAATGTCCTCCTCCTCCTCCTCCTCCTCTTCTTCTTCTTCTTCTTCTTCTAAAACCCAGTGGTATAGTGCATTGAAAGTGGATTAAAAGTGCATTATTTAGTGGGTGTGGAAGTGCCTGAAGCCACCCCAAAGCTGGAGGGGAGAGAATGTGCTCTTCCTTCCTCCCCGCTTCATAGGGAGGAACAGGGGAAGGCAGGCTGAGCGAATGAATACACCCCGAGACACCCTGCAGTGCAGAGGGAGTGGAGTTCAGTGTGGTGGATCTGCAGGCTGCCTGACTTCTCTCCAGTCTGGTTAGTGGTTAAAAGCAGTGGACTCTAATCTGGGAGAACTGGGCTTGATAACCCCACTTGTCAGAGTCCTGCAGCAATCAGTCCCCACAACTTCCTTTCCAAAGGAGAAACGAAGGCTGAGGGGTGACATGATCAAGGTTTATAAGATTATGCAAGGGATGGAGCAGGTAGAGAAAGAAGTACTTTTCTCCCTTTCTCACAATACAAGAACTCGTGGGCACTCCATGAGATTGCTGAGCAGTCAGGATAGAATGGATAAAAGGAAGTCCTGCTTCACCCAAAGAGTGATTAACACATTGGATTCACTGCCACAAGAGTTGGTGGCGGCTACAAGCATGGACAGCTTCAAGAGGGAATTGGATAAGCGTACGGAGCAGAGGTCCATCGGTGGCTATTAGCCAAAAGGTATAGATAGGGACTCTGGGGCAAGTGATGCTCTGTATTCTTGGTGCTTGGGGGGGGACAACAGTGGGAGGGCTTCTAGTGTCCTGGCCCCACTGGTGGACCTCCTGATGGCACCTGGTATTTTTGGCCACTGTGTGACACAGAGTGTTGAACTGGATGGGCCACTGGCCTGATCCAACATTGGCTTCTCGTATGTTCTTATGTTCTTATTGGAGTCAGTAAAGGGCAAGTCATCTGCACATACATCCAGTGTCAGGAATGAAGGTAAGCGTGTGTAGCTGAATAACAGACAAGATCCAAAGGAGTCGGGGGGGGATGGACCAGAACCAATAACTGCAAGAATAACTGCAAAAGCCCGCCTCAGCTACTGGCTAAGAGTTTCCAGAGAACAGAGTAACGAGGCACCGAGGTCACAGGCCTCAGCTGCAAGAAGATAAGGAGGCACTGAGAATCGAAACTGAACATTCCAAGTCAGGCATAGACAGAGACAATGCACTCACAGCCAGAATTTCCCCCTCCTCAGCCATGGCAGCTGCATAGCTGACACCACTCCTCCACATGCAGTCAGCTGGGTGACATTGGGTCAGTCACAAGTTCTCTCAGAGTTGTTCTCTCAAGAGCAGGTTCTCTCAGAGCTCTCTCAGCCCTGCCTACCTTGCAGGGTGCCTATTGTGGGGGTGAGGAAGGGAAGGGGATTGTAAACTGCTCTGAGACTCTGAATGAAGGGCGGGATATAGATCCCTCTTCTTCTTCTTCTTCTTCTTCTTCTTCTTCTTCTTCTTCTTCTTCTTCTTCTTCTTCTTCTTCTTCTTCTTCTTCTTCTTCTTCTCTTCCTTCAAGGGGAACGCGGGGTAGGGCAAATGGGGTTACCAAAGAGGCACCACTGGGTCTCTGCTCTTGGCCGTTTCCTTCCCTATCAGGAATGCCGCTGCCCAGAAGTCCAAAAAAGAAACCTTTTGCAGAACTTCGCTCCCGTTGGAAGTGGAGGAAAAGAAACCTGCCCAGAGCCACCTTAAAAACATCACTGACCTAACCACGTGAAATCTACCATTTTTTTTTTTCATTAAATAATTTGTTTTCCCTGCGTGTTCCTGCCGGCAGCTTAGGTGGCGGTGATGGGAAACACCAAAAAGTCTTGCAGCGGGAACTTTTTAATCATCCGTCTCTTTGCTGCTAACCGGGTTTCTTTCCCCCAGACAGCTCCTTAGGAAAGCATACAAGGCGGCAGCGGTCCGACACCCAAAACTCATGCGTTTTGCAAGGCCGAAGAAGCGCGTCTGGCATCACGGCCGCTGACATCTTATCAATGGATTATGTCTCCCAGCCCGTTTGGGAGTTCATTAAATGTAGATCGTGGCCTTTTGCTTCCAGGCTAATGTTTATTAATGAGGCCGGCGGCATCCAAGAAGACAGAGAGGTTCCCCGAAAGGCTCAGACAAGGCCCGGGAAAGCATGCAGATCTTGCGGCTGGAGCTCACCACGGACCTTTTTAGAGTAATGCTCATATTTATTTGAATTCCTCACTGTCTGACCCTGTTAAAGGGAGAGGCTTACACATTTAACAGTGTGACACGAAATGGCATTGCTGTGTCGCGTCTGGTCTGCTTAGTTTTTAGCTGTTGTCCAAAACACGTTCAGCCTTTAATCGATGGCTTTTAAGGACGGGGGATGGTTCTAGTAGCATGCAGACTGGCTGCAAGGTAGCATGGGGATCATGCTCACATACCCTCAAAGCCCCTGTGGTTCATAGAGTCATAGAATATTAGAGTTGGAAGGGACCTTGCAGGTCATCTAGTCCAACCCCCTGCCCTCTGCAGGAGCATAGCTGAAAGAGAGCCCTACAACACACCCGAAAGATGGCCGTCCAGCCTCCGCTTGAAAATGTCCAGCAAAGGAGCACCCACCACCTCCCGAGGAAGTACTTCTTCACCCAAAGAGTGATTAACATATGGAATTCACTGCCACAGGAGGTGGCGGGGCTACAAGCATGGACAGTTTCAAGAGGGAATTAGATAAACATATGGGGCAGAAGTCCATCAGTGGCTATTAGCCACAGGGTATAGATGGGAACTCTCAGTCTGGGGCACGTGATGTTCTGTATTCTTGGTGCTGGGGGGGGCAGCAGTGGGAGGGCTTCTGGTGCCCTGGCCCCACTGCTGGACCTCCTGATGGCACCTGGTATATTTTGGCCACTGTGTGACAGAGTGTTGGACTAGATGGGCCATTGGCCTGATTCAGCATTGGCTTCTCTTAAGTTCTTATGTTTGAGGCAGTCCGTTCCACTGCTGAACCACTCTTGACAGTTAGGAAGTTTCTCCTGATATCTAGCCGGTAACGACTCCCTTGTCATTTCCACCCATTAGATCTAGTCTTGCAATCCAGAGCAAGAGAGAACTACTCTGTCTTCTACACGACAGCCCTTCAAATATTGGAAGACTGCCATCATGTCCCCTCTAAGCCTTCTCTTTCCCAGGCTAAACAGACCTGACTCTTCCAGCCTTTCCTCTGAGTCCAGGCAATGGTCTTCTTTGAGATGTATTTCTGGAACAGGGAAACAGTCTATAACAGGAGACTCCAACATAGTGCTCGTATGTGACATGGCCCACACAGACACCTCTCCTGGCACCAAATGTGTTTTTACAAAGTGGGTGGGGGCTCTTGCCCGGCACGGCCCCTGACTGGCCACTGGAGATCTGATGGGGCTGTGCAGCCACTTTGGTGTAGAGGTTAGGAGCGTGGACTCCAATCTGGGAGAATCGGGTGTGATTCCCCACTCCTCCACATGCAGCTGCTGGTGTGACCTTGGGTCAGTCACAAGTTCTCTCAGAGCTGTTCTCTCAAGGGCAGTCCTCAAAAGAGCTCTCTGAGCCCCACCTACCTCACAGGGTGTCTGTTGTGGGGAGGGGAAGGGAAAGGAGTTTGTAAGCCGCTCTGAGATGCCTTTGGGCAGTGAAGGGCAGGGTATTAATCCAATCTCTTCTCTTCTTCTACCTCACAGGGTGTCTGTTGTGGGGAGGGGAAGGGAAAGGAGTTTGTAAGCTGCTCTGAGACGCCTTTGGGCAGTGAAGGGCGGGGTATACATCCAATCTCCTCCTCCTCTTCTTCTTCTTCTTCTTCTTCTTCTTCTTCTTCTTCTTCTTCTTCTTCTTCTTCTTCTTCTTCTTCTTCTTCTTCTCCTTCTCCTTCTCCTTCTCCTTCTCCTTCTCCTTCTCCTTCTCCCATTTATCTCCCACCCTTCTCCTCAGTGGGGAGCCAAAACAGCCCCCCTCATTCTCGTCTCCTGCATTTTATCCTCACAACAACCCTGTCAGGTAGGTTAGGCTGAGAGTGTCCGCTTGGCCCAAGGTCACCCGGAAGCTTCCATAGCACAGCAAGGATTTAGACCAGGGTCTCTCAGGTCCCAGTCCGACACCTTAACCACTACACCACACTGTCTCTCCTTGGGGCACGGTGGTGCCCTTGTTCAGTCAGAAATCCCTGGAGGACCAGAGAAGGGTTCTCTTCATAGCACCCCCTTCCAGTTGTTTTCTGCTGTTTTCCACTGCCCCAGAAGGTTGGACCAGAACCGACGGGTTGAAATTAAATCAGAAGAGTTTTCAGCTAAACATGAGGAAGAACTTCTTGACAGTTCAAGCGGTTCCTCAGTGGAACAGGCTTCCTCGGGAGGTTCTGGGCTCTCCTTCTTTGGAGGTTTCCAAACAGAGGCTACATGGCCATCGGACAGCAATGCCGATTCTGTGAACTTGGGCAGATCATGCTGAGAGGGGAGAAGAGGAAGAAGAGATTGGATTTATCCCCCGCCCTTCACTACCCAAAGGCGTCTCAGAGCGGCTGACAAACTCCCTTCCCTTCCCCTCCCCACAACAGACACCCTGTGAGGTAGAAGAAGAAGAAGAAGAGATTGGATTTATCCCCCGCCCTTCCCTACCCAAAGGAGTCTCAGAGCGGCTTACAAACTCCTTTCCCTTCCCCTCCCCACAACAGACACCCTGTGAGGTAGAAGAAGAGGAAGAGATTGGATTTATACCCCGCCCTTCACTACGCAAGGGAGTCTCAGAGCGGCTTACAAACTCCTTTCCCTTCCCCTCCCCACAACAGACACCCTGTGAGATAGAAGAAGAGGAAGAGATTGGATTTATACCCCGCCCTTCACTACCCAAGGGAGTCTCAGAGCAGCTTACAAACTCCTTTCCCTTCCCCTCTCCACAACAGACACCCTGTGAGGTAGAAGAAGAAGAAGAGATTGGATTCATACCCCGCCCTTCACTACCCAAAGGAGTCCCAGAGCGGCTTACAAACTCCTTTCCCTTCCCCTCCCCACCACAGACACCCTGTGAGGTAGAAGAAGAAGAAGAGATTGGATTCATACCCCACCCTTCACTACCCGAAGGAGTCTCAGAGCGGCTTACAAACTCCTTTCCCTTCCCCTCCCCACCACAGACACCCTGTGAAGTAGAAGAAGAAGAAGAGATTGGATTCATACCCCGCCCTTCACTACCCAAAGGAGTCTCAGAGCGGCTTACAAACTCCTTTCCCTTCCCCTCCCCACAACAGACACCCTGTGAGGCAGGCAGGGCTGAGAGAGCTCTGGCAGAAACGGCTTTTTTTCAAGAACAGCTCTGACAGAACCATGGCTTGCCCAAGGTCATCCAGCAGCTGTGAGTGGAGGAGTGGGGAATCAAACCCGGTTCTCCCAGATTAGAGTCCGCACACTTAACCCCTACACCAAACTGGCAGGGCGGTCAAGGAGGGTTGCCTCAGTGCTTAGTTCTCGTGGCCCTTTCTTACATGCCCAGGGAAATGTCGATCGCCACTTTGGGGTCAGGAAGCCATTGTTCTCCAGGTCACTTTGGCTGGGGATCCTGGAGGTTTTTTTGTCATCTTCTGGGCATGGAACAGAGGCCACTGGAGACGTGGAGGGGGAGGCATTTGTGAATTTCTTGCATTGTGTAGAGGGTTGGACTAGATGACCCCGGAGGTCCCTTCCAACTCGATGATTCTATAATTCTATGACAGGACGTTAGAAGGACAGGGTGCAGGAGAGAATATCATTCCTTACTTTCCAGGCAGCTCACACACCTCCCTTCCTGCTATTCACATCTGACTTCTCCTTCCTCCCGGAGGCCGACGGGGAATTAAAGGCGTTCATTTAGAGACTCGACTAGCTATTCTGGGTGGCGGGTTTGAGCCGCTGCGCCGAATAATGGCTGGCAGGAAGAGAAAGCCACAGAAACAGAAACATTGCTAACCTTTCCGCAAGAGGCGTGGGTTTTGAGTTTGCCGTATCGTCTCACGTCGCAGTTTGCAAGCCTTTCTCCCCTTTTAATCCAGCTTTTAGCGGGGATTATAGCCGACGAGGCAAAACGGCATTAAGAACAGCTAGATCTTCCATGAGATGAGGGGGCAATCATAGTAATTAGCCCATTTGAACTATGCGCTGCTTCGAAGTGTTTGCAGACGCTGACACGTGAAACTGCCTTCTACTGAACCGGACCCTTGATGCAGTCCACTCAGAGTGGCAACGGCTGTCCAGGGTCTCAGGCAGAGGTCTTTCACATCATCTGGTCCTTCTAAATGGAGACGCCGGGGATAGAACCTGGGACTCTCTGCCTGCCAAGCAGAGGCTCTGCCACTGATCTACAGCTCTCCGGGGTCTCACGCAGAGGTCTTTCCCATCGCCTCCTGCCTGGTCCTTTTTAACTGGAGATGCTGAGGATTGAACCTGGGACCTTCTGCCTGCCAAACAGATGTTCTGCCACTGAGCCACAGCTCTTGGGGGTCTCAGGCAGGGGTCTTTCACATCACCTACTGTCTGGTCCTTTTTAACTGGACATGCCGGGGATAGAACCCAGGACACTTTGCCTGCGAGGCAGACACTTTACGACTGAGCCATGGACTGTCATATCCACATCATCTATACAACATCCAATATCATAGACTAATAGTTTACAGTCCAATAGTGTCAACAGTTTTCCAGCAGTTTATGGTATCAACAATTTTACGAAGAGTCTGGCTTCAACTTCGTTTCGATGGGAAACTTCATCAGAAGTGATTACCAGCAACCATTATGTGTTTGAATCCTATTTTGCAGATGAACAGAATGTCCTCTACGTTGCTATGCAGTATACTATCTGGGACTGGCCCTTCAATAGGCTCGAAAGCTCTTTATATGTGGGTAAATCTCTATGAGGAGTTCTTACAACATCATACCCACATCAACATCATCATCATCATCATAATCAGAAAAGGGCGACTAGAATGATAAAAGGGTTGGAACACTTTCCCTAGGAAGAAAAGTTAAAGCGCTTGGGACTCTTTAGCTTGGAGAGACGACGGCTGAGGGGTGACGTGATCGAGGTTTATAAGATTATGCATGGGGTAGAGCAGGTTGAGAAAGAAGTCCTTTTCTCCCTTTCCTCACAATACGAGAACTCAGGTGGGCACCCCATGAAATTGCTGAGCAGTCGGGTTAGAACAGATAAAAGGAAGTACTTCTTCACCCAAAGAGTGATTAACACCAGGAATTCACTGCCACAGGAGGTGGTGGCAGCTGCAAGCATGGACAGTTTCAAGAGGGAATTAGATAAACATCTGGAGCAGAAGTCCATCAGTGGCTATTAGCCACAGGGTATAGCTGGGAACTCTCAGTCTGGGGCAGGTGATGCACTCTATTCTTGGTGCTGTGGGGGGGCAGCAGTGGGAGGGCTGCTAGTGCCCTGGCCCCACTGCTGGACCTCCTGATGGCCCCTGGTATATTTTGGCCGCTGTGTGGCAGAGTGTTGGACTAGATGGGCCATTGGCCTGATTCAACATTGGCTTCTCCTATGTTCTTATGTTCTGTCCCGGCCCTCCTAGCAACTAATCTTGCTTGTGAATCTCCGCTAAGCATCACACATAGAGCTGGGCATCACGGCAAAACAAACAGAGAGTCAGCCCCGGGTGAAAATTACGACATTTTTAGAACTGGAAGGAAGGAGCCACTGATCTGATCCGACCTGTAGTGTGTAAACAGGACAGGAAACATCCCGAACAATATTTCCTTGAAAAAATATGAAAAAAAAGAAGAAGAAAAACCCCTAGGTGGCAACAGATCCCACAACCTCCCCGGGGAAGTTCTTCTTCCTCCGTTGCTTCGTCTCCATCAACCTCCTTGCGCCTGCAGGCCAGAGCTACAGACGTACTTGCAGTTGAAGCACAAACTCAAAAGGACATCCTGTTCTGCTCTGGCTGGGCCCTCACGCCACACGCTCACCGCCTGTGGAACTCAGGGCCGAACGAGACAACTTCGGAATGGCGGTGCTTTAAAACAGGGAGCTCCACTGGAGAAAATGGCTGCCCTTGTTAGGCGGACTTTATGGCATTAGATGGCACTGAAGTTAATGCCCTCCGTTACTCTCACCCCTCCCCAGGCTGGACTTCCAAAAATCTCCAGGAATTTCCCAACCCAAAGCTGGCAACCTATAATAGTGGTTGAGTGTGCAGGCTCTAATAAGGGATATTTGATTCCCCACTCCTCCACTTGCAGCTGCTGGATGACCTTGGGCAAGCCACAGTTCTGTCAGAGCTGTCCTTGAAAAAGAGCAGTTTCTGTCAGAGCTCTCTCAGCCCCACCGGCCTCACAGGGTCTCTGTTGTGGGGAGGGGAAGGGAGAGGAGTTTGTAAGCCACTCTGAGACTCCAAGTGAAGGGCAGGGTATAAATCCAATCTCCTCCTCCTCCTCCTCCTCCTCCTCCTCCTCCTCCTCTTCTTCTTCTTCTTCTTCTTCTTCTTCTTCTTCTTCTTCTTCTTCTTCTTCTTCTTCTTCTTCTTCTTCTTCTTCTTCTTCTTCTTCTTCTTCTTCTTCTTCTTCTTCTTCTTCTTCTCCTTCTCCTCCTCCTCCTCCTCCTCCTTCTTCTTCTCCTTCTTCCAGTTTGGTGTAGTGGTTAAGTGCACGGACTCTAATCTGGGAGAACCGGGTTTGATTCCTCACTCCTCCACTTACACCTGCTGATGTGACCTTAGGTCAGTCAAAAGCTTTGGCACAGCTGTTCTTGAAAAAGAGCAGTTTCTGTCAGAGCTCTCTCAGCCCCACCTACCTCACAGGGTGTCTGTTGTGGGGAGGGGAAGGGGAAGGAGACTGTAAGCTGCTCTGAGACTCCTTTGGGCACTAAAAGACCGGGGTATAGATCCAATCTCTTCTCTTCTTCTTCTTCTGTCATCTTTCAGCCTAGAATTCCACCCCCCACAGAGACACACTACTTTTCTAACCCAGGCCAGAAAAGATACAGATACCTTTTTTCCTGTTGCCTAGGGTGAAGAAGTGCTGGGGAAGAGGGTAGTAGCTGGGATTTGGAATTGGGAAAAAAGTGACCGGGGGGGGGGGAGGTTCTCCTTCCTGTCTGGCTGTGGGCTTCTTCCAACTGGGCTGGTAGCCTGTTATAAGTGCCGCTCCTACCTACTCTCTCCATCCATCCATCCATCCATCCATCCATCTATCCATCCATCCATCCAATCTATCTCAGGTCTTCATGCAACATCAAGAAGAAGAAGAGAAGAAAAGATTGGATTTATACCCTGCCCTTCACTCGGAGTCTCAGAGCGGCTTACAAACTCCTTTCCCTTCCCCTCCCCACAGCAGACACCCTGTGAGTTAGGTGGGGCTGAGAGAGCTCTGAGAGAACTGCCCTTGAGAGAACAGCTCTGACAGAACTGTGGCTCGCCCAAGGCCATCCAGCAGCTGCAAGTGGAACAGCTCTGACAGAACTATGGCTCGCCCAAGGTCATCCAGCAGCTGCAAGCGGAGGAGTGGGCAATCAAACCCGTTTCTCCCTGATTACAGTCCGTGCACTTATCCACTACACCACACTGGCTCCAACCTGACTGCCATCTCACCCCTCACTTCCAGAAGATCTGTGTTTTAGTCCACCAGCATCTCAGAGACCAACCAGATTTCTGGGAGTGTGAGCTTCCAGGAGTCAAAGCTCCCTTCGTCCCTATATTGGATGCAAATCTGAACTCTGCTGTCTTTGGATCTGTATATTTTAGTTCTAGAAGGTAGCTGCACTGGTAGGCAGCAAAAGAGCTAGATTAGAATTCAGGAGCACCTCAGAGGCTAACGAGATTTCCGTGGTAGAAGTTTTTGAGAAGGGAGCTTAAATCTTGTTGGGCTGCCTCTAAGTGCTTCTGGATTCTTGCCTGTTTTGTTTTAAACCCAGAGAGGCTTTGACGTTTTACTCCTTGACTTCTGGTTTTCAGACTCTCTTGATTTTATTATGTGGATTTTATGGTTTGATAATTTTAGTGTTTGATGTTTTATATATTCTGCAGTGGTTTTATAAAACAAACTTGCTGTTTACAGCTGGAAAAAATAAGTGGATCTGCTGTTTTATATTATTACATTATGTTTGACTTGACTGTTTCAAATTTTTTCATGATTACGTAAGACCCTCAGAAGAGCCCTGCTTGATCAGCCCAGTGCTCCATCCATTCCAGCATCCTGTCTCACACAACGGTCAGCCAGTTCCTCTGGAGGTCCAACAACAGGGCACAGAGGCTGAGGTCCTCATAAGAACATCAGAAGAGCCCTGTTGGATCAGTCCAGTGGCCCTTCTAGTCCAGCATCCTGTCTCACACGGCGGCCAGCCAGTTCCTCTGGAGGACCAACAACAGGGCATAGAGGCCAAGACCTTTGTAAGGACCTCAGAAGAGCCCAGCTGGATCAGACCAGTGGTCCATCTAGTCCAGCATCCCATCTCACACAGGGGCCAACCAGTTCCTCTGGAGAGCCAACAACAGGGCAAAGAGGCCGAGGCCTTCTTAAGAACAGAAGAGCCCTGCTGAATCAGACCAGTCGTCCATCCAGTCCAGCATTCTGCCTCACACAGTGGTCAACCAGTTCGTCTGGAGGGCCAACAACAGGGCAGGGAGGCCGAGGCCTTGGTAAGAACATCAGGAGAGCCCTGCTGGATCAGAACAGTGGCCCATCTAGTCCAGCATCCTGTCTCACACAGTGGCCAACCAGTTCCCCTGGAGGGCCAACAACAGGGCACAGAGGCCGAGGCTTTCATCAGAACATAAGAAGAGCCCTGCTGGATCAGACCGGTGGTCCATCAAGTCCAGCATCCCATCTCACACAGTGGCCAACCAGGTTCTCTGCAGGGCCAACAACAGGGCACAGAGGCCAAGGCTTTCATCAGAACATAAGAAGAGCCCTGATGGATCAGACCGGTGGTCCATCAAGTCCAGCATCCCATCTCACACAGTGGCCAGCCGGTTCCTCTGGAGGGCCAGCAGCAAGGCAGAGAACCCGAGGCCTTTCCCTCGTGTTGCCTCCAGGCACTGGGATTCAATGGCTGACTGTCTTGGAACACCATGGCCAGCAGCCGCCGCTAATAGACCTCTCCTCCATGAGTCTAATCCCCCATTAAAGCGGTCTGCTTAGGTCTTAAGACTGATTTACAGGGAGATGGGATATAGTGCTGTTTCTCAAATAACAAAAGAGGCAGACTTAGCAGCATGCTGAGGGCATGAAAGAACAGCCCCGGGCAGCAGACGGGGGAGGAGGCAGAACAGAAGAGGGACAGACTTGACTGCAGAGGCTGGTGGCAGAGAAGAGGAACTGATCCCGTTGGCAACCTACTGCCCGAACTCGGGGACAACCTGACAAAGTTGATGGGCCGCAGATTCAGAGCAGACAAAGGAAACTACTTCTTCAGATAACACATTATTAACTTGTGGGATTCACTGCACAGGGTGAGCATTCGGCATAAACCAAGCCGGATAAACACCCGAAAAACACCTTACATTTTTGGTGGGGTCTTTTTTGCACAATCTTATTCTCTGAAAGCCAGTTGGGTGTAGTTGTTAGCAGTGTGGACTCTAATCTGGGAGAACCGGGTTTGATTTCCCACTCCTCCACTTGCAGCTGCTGGTATGACCTTGGGTCAATCACATGTTCTCTCAGAGCTGTTCTCTCAGGAGCAGTTTCTCTCAGAGCTCTCTCAGCCCCACCTACCTCACAGGGTGTCTGTTGTGGGAGGGGAAAGGATTGTGAGCCGCTCTGAGACTCCTTCAGGTACTGAAGGGTGGGGTATAAATCCAATCTCCTCCTCTTCCTCTTCTTCTACAAGAAATAGAGGTGGCCACTGGCCTGGATGGCTTTGAAGCAGAATCAGGTACATTCTTACAAGGTTAAGTCTATCAACCAATAAGTGACATGATAGGTAAATGGAATCGCCACAGAATCATAGAAAGAGAGTTGGAAGGGACCTTCCAGGTCATCTAGTCCAACCTCCTGCACTCTGCAGGAGCGAAGCTGAAAGATAGCCCTACAACATACCCGAAAGATGGCCGTCCATCCTCCGCTTGAAAACATCCAGCGAAGGAGCATCCACCACCTCCCAAGGCAGGCTGTTCCACCTCCCAAGGCAGGCTGATGTCTAGCCAGTAATGACTCCTTTGTAATTTCCACCCATTAGATCTAGTCTTGCAATCCGGAGCAAGAGGGAATAGACCTGCTCCATTTTCTACACGACAGCCCTTCAGATATTTGAAGACTGCAATCATGTCCCCTCTAAGCATTCTCTTTCCCAGGCTAAACAGACACAACTCTTTCAGCCTTTCCTCATAAGACTTGGATTCAAATCCTCTCACCCTCCTGGTCGCCCTCTTCTGGACACGTTGAAGCTTGTCAACATCCTTCCTAAAGTGTGGTGCCCAAAACTGGACACAGAACTCCAGGTGAGGCCTGGCCATAGCAGAATAGAGCGGAACTACCACCTCCCGTGATCTCGACACAATGCTTCTATTAACACATCCTAAGATTGCAGCCACATCGCACTGCAGGCTCATGTTGAGCTTGTGATCAACCAGAACACCCAGATCCCTTCCACATGTGCTGCTGTCAAGCCAAGTCCCTCCCGTTCTGTACCTGTGCCTTTGATTTTTTGTACCTAAGTGTAGGACTTTGCACTTATCTCTATTGAAATTCATTTTATTTGCCTCCGCTCACTGTTCCAGCCCATCTAGATCATTTTGAATCCTGACTCTGTCTTCTTCAGAATTTGCAATCCCACCCAGCTTTGTGTCATCTGCACATTTGATATGCATCCCCTCTATGTCTTTCTCCAGGTCAATTATAAGAAGAGAAGAAGAGATTGGATTCATACCCCACCCTTCACTACCCAAAGGCGTCTCAGAGCGGCTTACAAACTCCTTTCCCTTCCCCACAACAGACACCCTGTGAGGTAGAAGAAGAAGAAGAAGAAGAAATTGGATTTATACCCCGCCCTTCACTACCCAAGGGAGTCTCAGAGCGGCTTACAAACTCCTTTCCCTTCCCCTCCCCACAACAGACACCCTGTGAGGTAGAAGAAGAAGAAGAAGAAGAGATTGGATTTATACCCCGCCCTTCACTACCCAAGGGAGTCTCAGAGCGGCTTACAAACTCCTTTCCCTTCCCCTCCCCACAACAGACACCCTGTGAGGTAGGTGGGGCTGAGAGAATTCTAACACAAACTGTCCTTGAGAGAACAGCTGTGCCAGAGCTTGTGACTGACCCAAGGTCACATCAGCAGGTGCAAGTGGAGGAGTGGGGGAATCAAACCCGGTTCTCCCAGATAAGAGTCCACACACTTAACCACTACACCAAACATCGAACAACACCGGGCCCAGGACCGAGCCCTGCGGCACTCCACTTGAGACTTCCCTCCACGTAGACGCAGAGCCATTTACGAGCACTCGTTGGGTATGGTTTTTCAACCAACCATGGATCCATCCAACGGTTGCACCATCCAGCCCACACTTAACCAACTTATCCTCAAGGATATCATGAGAAACTTCGTCAAATGCTTGACTGAAATCTAGATACACTATGTCCACAGCATTGCCAGAGTCAACCATGTTCAGAGATAGCATACCTATGAATTCCAGTTGCTGAAGAGAAATGGCAGGAGGAGGCGTTAGGCTCCAGACCTTGCTTATAGGCCTTCTAAGAGCATTTGGTTGGACAGACACTGTGGGCCGGACTAGACAGCTGCCTTGAACTGAATCAGACCCTCGGTCCACCAAGGTCACTTTTGCCCACTCAGACTGGCAGCAGCTTTCTGGGTCTCACACGGAGGTCTTTCCCATCACCTCCTACCTGGTCCCTTAACTGGAGATGCCAGAAATCGAACCTGGGACCTTCTGCACACCAAGCAAATACTCCGCCACAGAGCCACAGCCCTTCTCAGTGAAGTCTTCATCAAAATGGACGGATAAAGTGTATCGACGGTGGCAACTGGGAAGAGGCCACGCGTAGCAGGATGATAAAGAGGCACGGCAGGAACAAAGAGAAGTATGAGGTCATAAGCGGGAAGAAAGGGGAAAACAAACTCCTCGAGAGAACAGCAGGATAAACGGAAGCCGCAAAGCAACCCACTTGATGCCTCATCGTGCGCCCCCCCTTCTCTCTAAGCAGTGCAGTGCTCCGAATAACCAACGCACACCACATGCACGAAGCGAATCCACAATTAGCTGAAGTCAGTTTCACCGGCTAGCTGCCTTGGTCTGCAGCGGGAGTGCTAGGTTCGAGTCAGCTGAGAGACTGTTTGGGTTTCGTGGTTAAGTACGCGGGCTCTAATCTGGGAGAACCGGGTTTGATTCCCGACTCCTTCACTCGCAGCTGCTGTATGACCTTGGGCAAGCCGTAGTTCTGACAAGAGCTGTCCTTGAAAAAGAGCCGTTTCTGTCAGAGCTCTCTCAGCCCCACCTGCCTCACAAGGGTGTCTGTTGTGGGGAGGGGAAGGGAAAGGAGTTTGTAAGCCGCTCTGAGACTCTGAGTGAAGGGCAGGGTAGAAATCCAATTTCTTCTCTTCTTCTTTTTCTTCAAATCCAGATGAACCAGTTTGGTGTAGTGGTTAAGTGTGCGGACTCTAATCTGGGAGAGCTGGGTTTGATTCCCCACTCCTCTGCTTGCAGCTGCTGGATGACCTTGGGCAAGCCATAGTTTTGACAGAGCTGTTCTCTCAGGAGCAGTTCTCAAGAGAGCTCTCTTAGCCCCACCTACCTCACAGGGTAGGTGGGGCTGAGAGAGCTCTGACAGAAACTGCTCTTTTTCAAGGACAGCTCTTGTCAGAACTATGGCTTGCCCAAGGTCATTCAGCCAGGCGCAAGTGGAGGAGTGGGGGAATCAAACCCAGTTCTCCCAGATTAGTGTCCGCACACTTAACCACGACACCAAACTGGCTTAGAGGGAACAATACTTAATGCGTACTTTTCTGCTTTGGAAGTGGACAATCAGGAATATCGCTGTGGCCTCCTCGGAAACACTGCAGCAGGGCCCTTCACTGCCAAGGCCAAAGCCCCACGGCCGAGCAAGTCCCCCCCCCCCGGTTTTCCTGTGGGTGAGCTCGCCGGAGCCGCTTCTCCCTTCCCCTTGCTATTTGCGTGCGTCCGTGCGCGTGTGACAGAAAGAAGCTGGACCGAAAGTTGTTGACAGCTAGGAGGGGAAAGCAAATACTGTATTTTTAGAGCCCAGCGCTGACTTTCGCAGGCGTCTGGGCTGCCGAGCGCCCGTTCCTCTAACGCAATGGCGAGCTACCGCACGAAAAATTAAAGTAAAATTTTTTTAAAAACCAAAAAACATTACAGCAATCATATTTCCAGGGCATAATGAGTCACTGTCTAAAGTCTAAATCGGGAAGTAAATAATTTCGCCGGGGCCGCCGCCGTCCTCCTCGCTGCAGGAGGCAGAGTGGGGGGGGGGGGAGGAAACCTCAGACTTCTCCCAAAATCTCCCCACCATCATCCCGTTTCTCTTAAAAGGGGACCTTTATCGTCCCGACTGAGGGAGCCGCAAACTGAGTGCTGGCAAAGGCCTGATGCCGAACTAAAATGGATGGAGGGTTCACCAGAAACGGAATCTCTGGATTTCGCCTCGGCCGCTCACCTAGGGAGCCTTTAGCTGCAGCCATCTTGGTGCCACAGGAACCGATCCACGGCAGAATAAGTGCCGGGCCGTGGCCAGGGCTTGTGTCACCAGGATGCTGGTTGAACCAGAGCGCATCGCCCCTGGGACTTCATGCTGCCGCATCGTCTCTAGTCCTGGCGCAGGGGAGAGCACCCATGGTGCATATGAGAAAGCACTGCATCTAAATCAAGCTCCGGAGACTGAGCGAAAACCCCTTGCAGACTCTGATCTGGGAGAACCGGGTCTGATTCCCCACTCTTTCACATGCAGCTACTGGTGTGACCTTGGGTCAGTCACGAGTTCTCACGGAGCTGTTGTCTCAAAAGCAGTCCTCGAAAGAGCTCTCTCAGCCCCACCTACCTCACAGGGTGTCTGTTGTGGGGAGGGGAAGAGAAAGGAAATTGTAAACTGCTCTGAGACTCCGAGTGAAGGCGGGGTATAAATCCAATCTCCTCCTCCTCCTCCTCCTTCTTCTTCTTCTTCTTTTTCTTCTTCCAGTTTGGTGTAGTGGTTAAGTGCACGGACTCTAATCTGGGAGAACCGGGTTTGATTCCCCACTCCTCCACTTGCACCTGCTGGTGTGACCTTGGGTCAGTCTCAAGCTCTGTCGCAGCTGTTCCTGAAAGAGCAGTTTGTGTTAGAGTTCTCTCAGCCCCGCCTCCCTCACAGGGTGTCTGTTGTGGGGAGGGGAAGGGGAAGGAGACTGTAAGCTGCTCTGAGACTCCTCCTCTTCTCTCTTCTTCTCTTTACACTAGCATGGTGCCCTTGGCGGGGCTACCATTCTCGGAGTGGGACACATCTAACAAGTCCCCGAGAGTCTTCTCCATGCACCTAACTGACTGTCTCTGCTTCTCCAGGTCAGCCACCTTGGCCTCAAGGGTGCAAACTCATTTCCTGAGAACCAGGAGCTCTTTGTACCGAGCACACACCCAAGACTTCTGTGCAAAACACTGGATAGCCCCCAATCCCCGGCTGGCATTCTCCCTTCTAATTTTTTTTTTTAAATCTCCCTTTTTATAAATTTCCTCATTATGTGGATTTCTTTGTGGAAAGTCTACGTACCCTGTTAGGATTGTGGAGAAATCAGGGCCCGGACTTCCTCTCCCTGTTGCTGAACACGCATGTCTGCTAAACTCGCCTGTTTATTCCCTCTTTCCAGACACTTTGTCACTGGAGCGGGGGGCTTGCTACCTCGCAGAACTTCCGACTCATTGTGACCCCAGCGTGGGGCTTTCGAGGCAAGCCAGAAGCCGAGCTGGCTGGCCGTCGCCTTCCTCCGCAGAGTGGTGCCCGAAACTGAACACCGTACTCTAGGTGAGATCTAACCAGAGCAGAGTAAAGCGATACCATCACCTTGTGCTATCTGGGCACTATACGCCTGTTGATACAGCCCAAAATTGTATTTGCCTTTTTAGCTACTGCAGCACGTTGTCGACTAGGATCACAGAATCATAGAAACACGGAAGGGGCCCTACAGGCCATTGCGTCCAAACCCCCGCTCCAGGGCTCTTTTCGTAGCAGGGACTCCTTTGCATATGAGGCGACACCCCCCTGATGTAGCCAATCCTCCCAGAGCTTGCAGTAGCCCCTGTAAGGAGAGCTCTATAAGTTCTTGGAGGATTGGCTACATTTGGGGTGTGTCACCTAATATGCAAAGGAGTTCCTGCTACAAAAGAGCCCTCTATCTATCTATCTATCTATCTATCCATCCATCCATCCATCCATCCATCCATCCATCCATCCATCCATCCATCTTCCTTCTAGCAATCTATCTATCTATCTATCTATCTATCTATCTATCTATCTATCTATCTATCTGTCTATCTATCTATCTATCTATCTATCTATCTATCTATCTATCATCTATCATCCATCCTTCCATCCATCCATCCATCCATCCATCCATCCATCCATCCATCCATCCATCATCTATCTATCATCTGTCTATCTATCATCTATCTATCTATCTATCTATCTATCTATCTATCTATCTATCTATCTATCTATCTATCTATCTATCTATCTATCTATCTATCATCTATCTATCTATCTATCTATCTATCTATCTATCTATCTATCTATCATCATCATCATCATCATCATCATCATCATCATCATTATCTATCTATCTATCTATCTATCTATCTATCTATCTATCTATCTATCTATCTATCTATCATCCATCCATCCATCCATCCATCCATCCATCCATCCATCCATCCATCCATCCAGGGCTTCTTTTTGTAGCAGGAACTCCTTTGCATATTAGGCGACACCCCCTAATGTAGCCAGTCCTTCCAGAGCTTAGAGTAGCCCCCATAAGAAGAGCTCTGGAAGCTCTTGGAGGATTGGCTACATTAGGGGTGTGTGTCATCTAATATGCAAGAAGAGCCCTGCCCCACTCAATGCAGGACCAACCTAGATCAGGGGTGGCCAAACTGCGACTCTGGAGCCACATGCGGCTCTTTCACACATATCGTGCAGCTCCCGGAAGGGCAGCTGGGGAAGGGAAGGGGAGGCACGCTTTTTCCTTTCTCCTGTCCTCCCTCCCATCTATTTGCTTCCTCGGTTTCTCTTTCTCTCTCTTTCTTTCCACCTCTTTCATTCTTTCTTTCCACCCCACCCTTTTCTCTCTCTCGGACAAATAAATGTCATTAGCAAACAAAACACAATATGTTGTTGAAGGCTTTCACGGCCGGAGTTCATTCGTTGCTGTAGATTTCCCGGGTTGTCTGGCCGTGATCGTCTTGGCATTGTAGGACCTGACGTTTCGCCAGCAGCTGTGACTGGCATCCTCAGAGGTAGAACACAGAAAGATGGAGGACTCTCTGTTTTCTGCCCACCTTGACACACAGAGTACTCCATCTTTCTGTGTTATACCTCTGAGGATGCCAGTCACAGCTACTGGCGAAATGTCAGGTCCTACAATGCCAAGACCACAGCCACACAACCCGAAAGATCTACAGCAACAAACAAAACACAATTGGACAAATAGATATCATTATCAATATCTGTTTTTACCCCTTTCGTTTTTTATTTTTGGCGGTCTCGTTGAATGTTAATAAAAAAGCAGATTTGCATATATATATATATATTAAAAAATAAAGACATGTGTGTGATATTTGTTGTCGAAGCCTTTCACGGCCGCAGTTCATTAGTTGCTGCAGATTTTCCAGGTTGTATGGCCATGGTCTTGGCATTGTAGGACCTGACGTTTCGCCAGCAGCTGTGACTGGCATCCTCAGAGGTATAACACAGAAAGATGGAGTACTCTCTATGTCAAGGTGAGCATAAAAATGGTAGGCAGGTAGTTTATTTCTACCCTGGAAGGTGAGGTAGGGCTGAGTCATTATCTTGTAGGAGTTCCCCAGGCTGTGATAACATGCTAATGGAGGAGCTTTCCTGAGGAGGTTCTTTTATCTATGGATTGTTTTCTGAGTAGGTTTCCTGTTTCCTGAGGAGGTTCTTTTGTCCTACAAGAAAAAGACTCAGGCCTATCCCACCTTCCTGAGTAGATATAAATTACCTGCCTACCATTTTTCTTCTTCTCACCTTGACACACAGAGAGTGCTCCATCTTTCTGTGTTATCCCTCTGAGGATGCCAGTCACAGCTACTGGCAAAACGTCAGGTCCTACAATGCCAAGATCACGGCCACACAACCCGGAAAATCTACAGCAACTAATGTGTAATGCTTGTTCATGACTCGCAGCTTTCAAACACCTGATGTTTATTCTATGTGAAGCAAGTCTGGCCACCCCCTGGCCTTGAGCATCCCTGACAAGTGTTTGTCCAGCCGCTGCTTGAAGACTGCCAGGGAGGGGGAGCTCATCACCTCCCCAGGCAGCCAATCCCACTGCAGCCCAACTCTGGCTCTTACTTATTCTCAGGTGCTAGTGGGCTCCAATCTCATTCTTTCACTGCAGAATACCAAGGCTACCCTATGAACACATGAGCGTATGAAGCTGTCTTGCCTTGAATGGGATCATTGGTCCATCGGAGTGTTGCCTAATCAGGTCCTCCTGGAATCAAATCTGGTTGTTTTATGGTGAGCCAATATGGCTGCCCTGTGGACATACCAAGCTGCCTTATCCTGAATCAGACCCTTGGTCCGGCGCAGTCAGTATCGTCTCCTCAGACTGGCAGCGGCTCTCCAGGGCCTTGGGCAGAGGTCTTTCACATCATCTTTAGCTGGAGGTGCCGGGGATTGAACCTGGGACCTTCCGCATGCCGAGCAGATGCTCTGCCACTAAGGCATGGTACCCTCCGAAGCTATCACCTAAACTCAGCTCTAGATGAACTCAGCTGAGGAGGAGGAGGAGGAGAAGAGGGAGAAGAAGGAGAAGGAGAAGAAGAAGGAGAAGAAGGAGAAGAAGAAGAAGGAGAAGGAGGAGGAGGAGAAGAAGGAGGAGGAGGAGAAGGAGAAGGAGGACAAGGAGGAGAAGGAGGAGGAGAAGAAGAAGGAGGAGAAGAAGAAGGAGAAGGAGGAGGAGGAGGAGAAGAAGGAGGAGGAGAACGAGGAGGAGGAGGAGAAGAAGAGGAGGAGGAGGAAGAGGAGGAGGAAGAGGAGAAGGAGAAGGAGGAGGAGGAGGAGGAAGAGGAGAAGGAGAAGGAGGAGAAGAAGGAGAAGGAGAAGAAGGAGGAGGAGGAGGAGAATGAGAAGAGGAGGAAGAGGAGGAGGAGGAGAAGAAGAAGAAGAGGAGGAGGAGGAGGAGGAGGAGGAGACTGGATTTATACCCCGCCCTTCACTACCCAAAGGAGTCTCAGAGCGGCTTACAAACTCCTTTCCCTTCCCCTCCTCACAACAGATACCCTGGGAGGTAGGTGGGGCTGAGAGAGCTCTGATAGAAACTGCTCTTTTTCAAGAACAGCTCTGACAGAAACTGTGGCTTGCCCAAGGTCATCCAGCAGGTGCAAGTGGAGGAGTGGGGAATCAAGCCCGGTTCTCCCAGATTAGAGTCCGCGCACTTAACCACGACATGACCGCCTCTCTTGCTTTCACTTCCCTGCAGGTCATCCTAGCCCCTTGCAAGTCTGACCCCAGCTGAAACTCAACCGCACATCAGACCGAAAACAGAACATCCATGAGAGACCCACACGCAATCAGGGATATGCACAGGCATCGCCGATAAGGTGGAAAAGCACGGCGATGACTCGCATCTCCCTCTCTTCTGCGTGACCTGCTTTTGAATAAACAACAGCATATTCCACAGTCAATTATCTCTAAAGTACAAAGTGTTCTGTTACCGAAAAAAGACCATTCGCAGCGGCTGGTCAAAAAGGACAGATCGGCACACCAAAGCGAACGCTTAATCTTTTGTGTCCGCGTATAATTTTATATGAATGGGGTCGGCTCGGAGGCCTCAGACAAGAGGTTGCCATGTTCTCTCCCCCGTTTCATAAAACATCTAATTGCAGACTTCGGTGAGAGGTGCCAGCGCTGCTAGGCACAGAACCAGACAAGGTATGCTTTTGCGCGGGCCGATAATAAGGCTTCCGACGGAAAAGTGGGAAAACAAATCATTACGGGTACACCTCGGACGGAAAATGCTTAATGGGACCCGAAGAATAAACATTCTCTGTTATCACGGCTTCAAGAAGCATTCTTTTCTTTCTTTTTTTCGCAAGCCTTCCCGGCGATACGCTTAAATGGCTATTTTATGTTATTATTATTATTTTTTTTTAAAGGCCTCTTAGACATTCACAAAATCCACAAGGGGAAAATAATATATTTTTTTTTACAGTGACAGGTGGCAAGTCGGACTGAATTCCCTTCGAGCTCACCTTGCAATTCGAAAAGGCGAATGCGATCGTGGGGCGTATCGACAGAGGCGTAACATCCAAATGGCGAGATGTCCTAGCCCCCCACGGCAGTATTCCCTCTAAGCTGAGTCGGGTGTGAGCTTGTTGTTGTCGTTCAGTCGCACAGTCGATTCCGACTCTTCGCGACCCCATGGACCAGATCACGCCAGGCCCTCCTGATCTTCTGCGGTCCGCTGAAGTTTGCTCAATTTCATGTTCATTGCACCGGTGACACTGTCTGACCATCTCGTCCTTTGCCATCCCCTTCTTCTTTGACCTTCCGTCTTTCCCAGCATCAGGGTCTTCTTCTCCAGGGAGGGCTCCCTTCTCATTGGGTGGCCAAAGTATTTGAGCTTCAACTTCAGGATCTGGCCTTCCAGGGAACAGTCAGGGTTGATTTCACAGTGTGAGCTAGCTCACAGTTTTTTAGCCTCTGGCTCACACATTTTTGTCTTAGTTCAGGAAGGTAGGGCTCCAGAGCAAATTAATTTATGCAGTAGCCAAAGCATCTACTCACAGCTTTCATGCCAGTAGCTCACCTGCCCACAAAAGTTCTTAAATTTAACCTTACCCAGCCAAAACTCACACCCCCAAGCCCTCGGAAATATATTAATGTCCCCTTGCTGTGGAGGCAGACAGCTACCCAGGCACATAACGGGGACCTGAAAAGAACCATTTCCAAATAACTTTGGAAAAAGTGCAGAAGAGGGCAACTAGAATGATAAAAGGGTTGGAACACCTTCCCTATGAAGAAAGGTTAAAGGGCTTGGGGCTCTTTAGCTTGGAGAAACGACGGCTGAGGGGTGACATGATCGAGGTTTATAAGGTTATGCATGGGATAGAGCAGGTTGAGAAAGCGGTACTTTTCTCCCTTACTCACAATACAAGAACTGGTGGGCACTCCATGAAATTCCTGAGCGGTCGGGTTAGAATGGGTAAAAGGAAGTCCTTCTTCACCCAAAGAGTGATTAACACATGGAATTCACTGCCACAGGAGGTGGTGGCAGCTACAAGCATAGGCGGCTTCAAGAGAGAACTGGATAAACATATGGAGCTGAGGTCCATCAGTGGCTTAGCCACAAGATATAGATAGGGACTTTGGGGCAAGTGATGCCCTGTATTCTTGGTGCTTGGAGGGAGGGGTCAATGGTGGGAGGGCTTCTGGTGTCCTGGCCCCACTGCTGGACCTCCTGAGGGCACCTGGTATTTTTGGCCATTGTGTGACACAGAGTGTTGTACTGGAGGGGCCGTTGGCCTGATCCAACATTGACTTCTCTTATGTTCTTAAGTCCTTAAGGTATAGATAGGAGATCTCGTCTGGGGCAAGGGATGCTCTGTATTCTTGGGGGGAGGTAAACAGTGGGAGGGCTTCTAGCGTCTTGGCCCCACTGCTGGACCTCCTGAGGGCACCTGGTATTTTTGGCCACTGTGTGACAGAGTGTTGGACTGGATGGGCCATTGGCCTGATCCAACACTGGCTTCTCTTATGTTCTCTTATGTTCATCAACCATTACTGCAAACCAATTGCCCGTGAGTACATAATCCACCAATATTTCTCCAGTGTGCATAAAGGAAAGAGGAACGGTCAGATTTGCTGCATGCACTGTGTCTCGGGGAAGAGTGTTCATCTAATGGTGGACACCCCCCCCCCATATTTAAGGGCAGCGTTCCATTGAATGCACTGATACACACTGTAGTTATCCAGGGGGGTAAAATTCTCCAGGTAGCTAAATTATGTGGGAGTCTAAGTAAGATTAATAATACCAGGCAGCTGTTACTTAGCTACCGCGAGTGCCACCCCCAGCAGGGCTTTCTGTATCATTAGGGCTCAAAAGAACGAAAATAACACACCAAACGGAATCAGGTCACGCGCCCACCCACCCCCCACCCCCCGTTCCTCGACATAGGCACGAAGGCGGAAACAGATCGGAGGAAACACAGACACACAGAGAACGCCAGGTTGAGCGCCGAAAAACATGGAGGACGAGATGGGCAGACGACTGGGGTCAAGAAGCGGCACTGGAAGACCACGGTGGGTCAGGGAGAGAAACATCTAGAAAGCCTCTGATGGAGAGCGGGCCCCATCCAGAACAGATTTTTCAAATGCACCCGGGGGAGAATCTGCAACTGAACGGCTTTTCAGACTCCCCGGTTTGTTCGCCTGACCGAGCGAGATCTTGCAGATCGGAACAGGCAAGTGTGGTTGGTTGGCGACCCTGAGGAAGCATCGGCACAGTATCTAGGACGCAGGTTTTTGAAACGCGTCCAACATTGTTTCGGTTGTCTTCTTTCCAGAGGAAAAGTTTCGCACCGAACTCTCCCTCCGAAACCGAGCAAATCCCGCAGACTCCACCAACAACGTCAGGGACTGGCGCATGAATCAGGCCCTTGATACCCAGGAGCAGGGCTTTTTTTTGTAGAAAAAGCCCAGCAAGAACTCATTAGCATAATATGCCACATCCAACAGCAGAAACTCATTAGCATATTAGGCCACACCCCCCATGTTACCAGAAGTGTGGTCATCCAGCCACACCCACCTTTTGCTTCTTATTCTGTTTACCTTGTTTGTTGTCAAAACCCCAGGGCTTTTTTTGTAGCAGGGACTTCTTTGCATGTTAGGCCACACCCCCCTCATGTAGCCAACCCTAATGAGTTTCTGCTGTGGGGTGTGGTCTATTATGCTAATGAGTTCCTGCTGGGCGTGGCCAACTCGAGAGCCAGCCGGAACGCCGTTCCTGTGCGTTCCTGCCCAGAAATAGCCCTGTCCAGGAGTCTTGGAAATGTGAGATTTGTATGAAATAACGCTAGGACAAGTGGAAGGTAGCAAAAATAGTGGAAGACCTGACAGGAAATGGACGGACTCCATCAAGAAAGCCACAAAGGCCGTCCGTTTGCAAGACCCGAGCAAGGCTGTTAATGATATGATGTTTCGGCGGTCATTAATTCATAAAGTCGCCCAAAGAAGAGGAGATTCAATTTCTCCCCGCCCTTCACTGGAGTCTCAGAGAGGCTTACAAACTCCTTTCCCTTCCCCTCCCCACAACAGGTACCCTGTGAGGTCGGTGGGGCTGAGAGAGCTCACCGGAGAACGGCTCGTGAGGGGACAGCTCCGAGAGAACTGCGGCTTGTGCAAGGTCATCCAGCAGCTGGCTCCATGTGAAGGAGTGGAGAATCAAACCCAGTTCTCCTAGATCAGAGCCCGCGTTCCTAACCACTATGCCAAACTGGCTCGGAAGCAACTTGACCAGGATCTGTGAGACCCAGGTTCGAATCCCCGCTTTGCCATGGAAGCTTGCTTGGTGACCTTGGGGCAGTCTGTCTGTCCTACCTCACAGGGCTATCGTTAGGTGGATAAAACAGAGGAGGGAGGAAGAGCGTCACAAACTGCTTTGGCTCCCCATTGGAGAGAAATGCAGGGGATAATTACCTACTGAAATAAATAATTTCCCCAGCGCTCTAGAAGTCACCCTGACCCCAGCCTGCCGTTTCAGCTAAGATGTAGAACCTGCATCTGGCCAGAGCAGCACCCCCTATGAAGAGCAGGAACTGCCTGAAGACACTTTGGTGGCCAGTGTGGCTGGCAGGAGGAAGAGTTTGGCCACTGATCCGTGGCAGAAGCATTTTGCCTGCATCCTTAAGTGTGAGTGGGGTTGCCAGCCCTCCTGGAGATTCTGTGCTATTACAACTGATGTCCAGCAGGCCGAGACCAGCGCCCCTGCAGAAAATGGCTGCTTTGGAGGGCGGGCTCCGTAGAAGACGGAAAAGGAGGAGGAGGAGGAGAAGGAGAAGAGGAGATTGGATTTATACCCCACCCTTCACTCAGAGTCTCAGAGCGACTTACAAACTCCCTTCCCTTCCCCTCCCCACAACAGACACCCTGTGAGGTAGGTGGGGCTGAGAGAGCTCTGACAGAAACTGCCCTTGAGAGAACAGCTCTGAAAGAACTTATGACTGACCCAAGGTCACACCAGCAGGTGCATGTGAAGGAGCGGGGAATCAAACCCAGTTCTCCCAGATTAGAATCCCTGCTCCTAACCACTACACCAAACTGGTTCTCCCTTTCTCACAATACAAGAACTCGTGGGCCTGACCTTGCCAGATCTCAGAAGCTAAGCAGGGGTGGCCCTGGTTGGTATTTGTATGGGAGACCACCAAGGAAGCCCAGGGCTGCTATGCAGAGGTTGGGGAAGAAGAAAAAGAGATTGGATTCATGTCCTGCCCTTCACTCAGAGCGGCATCCAAACTCTTCTCCCTTCCCCTCCCCACCACAGACTCCCTGTGAGGTAGGTGGGGCTGAGATAGCTCTTGACAGAAACTGTTCTTTTTCAAGGACAGCTCTTGTCAGAACTATGGCTTGCCCAAGGTCATCCAGCCAGGTGCAAGTGGGGGAGTGGGGGAATCAAACCCGGTTCTCCCAGATTAGAGTCCACACACTTAACAGAGGAGACTGGATTTACGCCCTGCCCTTGACTACCCAAAGGAGTCTCAGAGCGGCTTGCCATCACCTTTCCCTTCCCTTCCCTTCCCTTCCCTTCCCTTCCCTTCCCTTCCCTTCCCTTCCCCACAACACACACTCTGAGAGAGCTTTGAGAGAACTGCTCCTGAGAGAACAGCTCTGAAAGAACTTGTGACTGACCCAAGGTCACACCAGCAGCTGCATGTGGAGGCATGGGGAATCAAACACAGTTCTCCCAGATTAGAGTCTGTGCACTTAACAGAGGAGACTGGATTTACGCCCCGCCCTTGACTACCCAAAGGAGTCTCAGAGCGGCTTGCCATCACCTTTCCCTTCCCTTCCCTTCCCTTCCCTTCCCTTCCCTTCCCTTCCCTTCCCTTCCCTTCCCTTCCCCACAACACACACTCTGAGAGAGCTTTGAGAGAACTGCTCCTGAGAGAACAGCTCTGAAAGAACTTGTGACTGACCCAAGGTCACACCAGCAGCTGCATGTGGAGGCATGGGGAATCAAACCCAGTTCTCCCAGATTAGAGTCTGTGCACTTAACAGAGGAGACTGGATTTACGCCCCGCCCTTGACTACCCAAAGGAGTCTCAGAGCGGCTTGCCATCACCTTTCCCTTCCTTTCCCTTCCCCACAACACACACTCTGAGAGAGAGCTTTGAGAGAACTGCTCCTGAGAGAACAGCTCTGAAAGAACTTGTGACTGACCCAAGGTCACACCAACAGCTGTATGTGGAGGCGTGGGGAATCAAAACCGGTTCTCCCAGATTGGAGTCCGCGCTCCTAACCACCACACCAAACCAAATCTCCATTATACCCTGCTGAGATCCCTCCCCACTCCCAACCCCCCCCCCCCAATGCTCCACATCCCAAAATCTCTAGGTGTTTCCCAGCCTGGATGTGGCAGCCCTAGCCCCCCTCCCGTCCCCCGTCTGTGAGAACCCCATCTCCAGGCAAAAGCTCAGTTCCCCTGGAGAAAACGGCTGCTTTGGAGGGCGAAGTCTGTGGCGTTATACCCTGCTGAGGCTCCTCCCCTCTCCAAACCCTGCCCTCCCCGGGCTCCACCCCCCAAATATCCAGGTATTTCCTAACCCAGAACGGACACCTTTACTTGTGAGCCACTTGGGGTCTCTGGGAGCAACAAGACCTCAAGATGAAAGCAACATGAGTGACGGGGGAGTCCTTGGGAAGTGACAGAGGTGTGGACTACAAGACCCCCCCAGTGCTCCCTCTAAGCCGTGGGGTCTTGTGAGCAAAAATTCTGCTTTTGTGAGCTGCTGGCATTGAAGTTGTCAGCAAGCGATTTGGCTGCTGCATCAATGAGTTTGCTCTGGAGTCCTGTCCCTTCCTGAGTGAAGACAAAAATGGGGGAGCCGGAGGCTAAAAATGCTGTGAGCTAGCTCACACTCACTCAGCTTAGAGGGAACGCTGCTTGCAAGCAATGCTCTCTCTTAAGCTGTGGAGTCTTGTGAGCAAGAATTCTACTTTGTGAGCTACTGGCATGAAAGTTGTCTGCAAGCGATTTGCCTCTTGCATAAATTAGTTTGCTCTGGAGCCCTGTCCCTTCCTAAGCGAAGACAAAAATGGGTGAGCCGGAGGCTAAATAAGCTGTGAGCTAGCTCACACTCACTCAGCTTAGAGGGAACGCGGCTTGCAAGCAATGCTCTCTCTTAAGCTGTGGAGTCTTGTGAGCAAGAATTCTACATTGTGAGCTATTCCAACACCTTCCATGAAGAAGAAGAAGAAGAAGAGGAAGAAGAAGAAGAAGAAGAAGAAGAAGAAGAAGAAGAAGAAGAAGAAGAAGAAGAAGAAGAAGACGAGGACGAGGAAGAGGAAGAGGAAGAAGAAGAGGAAGGAGAAGAGGAGGAGGAGGAGATTGGATTTATACCCCACCCTTCACCACCCTGAAGGAGTCTCAGAGTAGCTTGCAATCTCCTCTCCCTTCCCCTCCCCACAAGAGACACCCTGTGAGCAATGTTCCCTCTAAGCTGTGGAGTCTTGTGAGGAAAAATTCTACTTTGTGAGTGACTGGCATGAAAGTGGTGAGTTAGCGACTTGACCTCTGCATCCGTCAGTGGGCTCTGGAGCCCTCCCTTCCTGAGCTCAGACAAAAATGTGCGAGCCGGAGGCTAAAAAACTCTGAGCTGGCTCCCACTCACTCAGCTTAGAGGGAACACTGGGCCCGTTCCCAAGAGTGCCATTCACTTGAGGGATGCTCTGAAACCCCAGATCTACAGAGGCATCATATCCCAAGACTGTGCCACGAAAGAAGAAGAACGCCAGACATTACATTATTAACGCTTCCTGCGCAATTATGCACCATGCGCTGCTTGCCCACGACGATTCTCTCGTTTGCAACCAGTGACAACATGTAAGTTTAAGTGTGTGTGTTCCTGTTCTCTGACATATCTGGACTCCTGACCTCCTCCACTCCTGGAGCACATTTAGCTAATGAGATTCCTTATCAGCTCGAGAGACAGAACAAACATGAATCCGCCTTATGCTGCTGAGTCAACCCCCCCCCCCCGCGGGGTCCCTCAAGGTCAACACTGTCTAATCAGCTGGTCAGCTGTGTTGGTCTCAAGCCGCACAGCCAATGTAGAGCCCAGCGGCACCTTTAAGACCAACAAAAGGTTTATTCAAGGTATGTGTGCAAGGCCCGCTTCTTCAGATATATTGGAATGGAAGGTAATGGTTCCAGCTTATAGGCAAAGGCCGAACAGCAAAACAGGGCCCTCCATGCCTGACAGGGGAGAATGAAGATTCCCAGGCACTTCCCACAATCAGAAACACACGGAACTTACTGCCGCAGGAGGGGGTGGCGGCTACAAGCATGGACAGCTTCAAGAGGGAATTAGATAAACATCTGGAGCAGAAGTCCATCAGTGGCTATCAGCCACAAGGTATATATGGGAATTCTCAGTCTGGGGCAGGTGATGCACTCTATTCTTGGTGCTGGAGGGGGCAGCAGTGGGAGGGCTTCTAGTGTCCTGGCCCCATTGCTGGACCTCCTGATGGCACCTGGTATTTTTGGCCACTGTGTGACAAAGTGTTGGACTGGAGGGGCCATTGGCCTGATGCAACATTGGCTTCTCTTAGGTTCTTATGTCTGGGGCAAGGGATGCTCTGTATTCTTGGTGCTTGGGGGGACAACAGCGGGAGGGCTTCTGGTGTCCTGGCCCCACTGCTGGACCTCCGGATGGCACCTGGTATTTTTGGCCACTGTGTGACAAAGTGTTGGACTGGAGGGGCGATTGGCCCGATCCAACATTGGCTTCTCTTCTGTTCTTAAGTCCTTAAGGTATAGATAGGAACTCTCAGTCTGGGGCAAGTGATGTTCTGTATTCTTGGTGCTTGGGGGGGGGGTGTCAACAGTGGGAGGGCTTCTAGCATCCTGGCCCCACTGCTGACCTCCAGATGGCACCATAGCCCCTCCCTTCATGGATTTCTAGCCCATGCCCTCCATTCAGCCCTGGTTTAGCCTCAGTGGCTGAGCATCTGCTTGGCATGCAGAAGGTCCCAGGTTCAATCCCTGGCATCTCCAGTTAAAAAGGACCAGGCAGGAGGTGATGGGAAAGACCTTTACCTGAGACCCTCGAAAGTTGTAAGGAGGGGCTGTGGCTCAGTGGCGGAGCCTCTGCTTGGCATGCAGAAGGTCCCCGGTTCAATCCATGGCATCTCCAGTTAAAAGTAACCAGGCAGTAGGTGATGGGAAAGACCTCAGCCTGAGACCCTGGAGAGCCGCTGCCAGTCTGAGTAGATAACAGCTGACCATGACGGAAGCTCGCTGGGTGTCCCTGGGCCAGTCACATGCTCTCAGCCTAACCTACCTCAGAGGGCTGTTGTGAGGATACAATGAAGGAGAGGAGAAAGATGGAAGCTGCTCTGGGCGAAGAAAGGCAAGATATAAATCAGAAAAGAAGAAGACGAAGAAGAAGAAGAAGAAGAAGAAGAAGAAGAAGAAGAGGAGGAGGAGGAGGAGGAGGAGGAGGAGGAGATCGGATTTAAACCCCGTCCTTCACTCGGAGACTCAGAGCGGCTTACAAACTCCTTTCCCTTCCCTTCCCCACAACAGACAACCCGTGAGGGCTGAGAGAGCTCTTTCCAGAATTGTCCTTGAGAGAACAGCTCTGACAGAACTATGGCTAGCCCAAGGTCATCCAGTAGCTGCGAGTGGAGGAGTGGAGAATCAAACCCGCTTCTCCCAGATTAGAGTCCGCGTACTTAACCACCACACCAAACTGGCTCTCATAAACACATAAGTAAATACATAAATAAATACATAAGCAAATAAATAGTCTGGGCTAGTCCGGCTGGGAAGAAACGCGGCCCGTAACTGAAGTCAATAAACCAACCCATAAACTTCCCAGCGCCTTTCTAAAGGTTCTACGTTGATGCTCTTACCTTCGGTTGCCAGGCAGGGGGCTGCGGTGCCGGAGCTGGTTCGGTGATGAAGGCTTTCTTCGTACTGGATGGAGGGTGTGGTCCGCCCGGCTGCCCGGCTTCCGGCTTCCAGGTGTTCTGCGGCATGTAGGATGGTTCCGTTCCATTTCGCCCACCATAGCTTGGGCCTCCGGGGGAGGCAGACTCTTGGTAGCGAGCCGGCTGGGGCGCATAGCCATAACTAGGCTCTGGATAATACGCCGGTTGGGGTGCGTAGCCATAATTGGGCCCACGAGGCTGAGACGGAGCGTAGGGGGCCAGCGGTGGTGGCTGAGGAGTTTGGTTCGGGGCCCCACTGCTGTACTGGGGGGCCGGAGGCTGGTAGTGTGGAGTGGGCTGAGCTGACTTCACCTGCACATTGAATGTCGGTCGGGTCGCGGTGGAGGCCGTGCTGTACGAGGCTGGGACGGGCTGAGGTTTCAGAGTGCCCATGGGCGTCACGGGGACCGGAGACGGCTGAGCAGCGGGCTTGGAAGTGGATTTCTTGGTGGCCGTCAGAGGAGGCTGGTTCGGAATGACCATGCGCTTGTGGCTGGTGACCGGTGTGGACGCTGGAGGGGTAGCCCCCGGAGATCCGCCGGAAGCCATGGAGCCCTGCACATGAGAAACACCAAAGGAAAGATGGTTGTTAACACTGGCAGAAGGCTATTCAGTGGCCACTAGCCACGGCGACAAAAGGGAACCTCCATGTTTGGAGACAGTCAACCTCAGAAAACCAGTGCCAGGAGGCAACATCAGGTGAAAACCTCGGCCTCTAGGCCAACCAACTCCTGAAGATTGTTCTGGCACAGACCATTTCTGCAGTAGTGAAATTCTCCAGATTGACATTTCTGAAACTGCGCACTATGTGAAATTTTCAGCAGTAGATTCTTCCTCACTGGGTGCAATCCTGAAATTTTCTCTTTCTTACCCAGCGTTTTTGGAACTTGCTAAAACTGGGGATTCCGAAAACACGAAGGAGAAAACGTCAGTTTTGCATCTGGTGAGGAAAAATCTACTGCAGAAAATTTCACATAACGCGCAGTTTTAAAAATGTCAATGCGGGGAGTTTCACCACTGCAGAAATGGTCTTAGAGACATGTTGAGAGGAAAGCTTTACCAATTTGATATCTGCCTAAATACAGCTGCTAAGAAGAAGAGAAGAGATTGGATTTATACCCCACCCTTCACTACCCGAAGGAGTCTCAGAGCGTCTTACAAACTCCTTTCCCTTCCCCTCCCCACAACAGACACCCTGTGAGGAAGAAGAAGAAGAAGAAGAAGAAGAAGAAGAAGAAGAAGAAGAAGAAGAAGAAGAAGAAGAAGAAGAAGAAGAAGAAGAAGAAGAAGAAGAAGAAGAAGAAGAAGAAGAGGAGATTGGATTTATGCCCCACCCTTCACTACCCGAAGGAGTCTCAGAGCAGCTTACAAACTCCTTTCCCTTCCCCTCCCCACAACAGACACCCTGGGAGGTAGGTGGGGCTGAGAGAGCTCTGACAGAAACTGCTCTTTTTCCAGAACAGCTCTGACAGAACTATGGATTGCCCAAGGTCATCCAGCAGGTGCAAGCGGAGGAGTGGGGAATCAAACCCGGTTCTCCCCGATTAGAGTCCGCTCACTTAACCGCTACACCAAAATGGCAGAGCCCCAGAAGAGGGGAGGCACTTGCTATGCTGAGCAGAGATCTTCTGGAACCGCTTCTAGTAGTCTAAAGGCCAGAGGAAGGCCATGAAATTATTAGTATCCCCACCCTGAGAGTCGAAAGGTGGCTTCCTTAAATCACGTTTGCCTTGGATGCATAGAGCTGGCCGGGAGGGGTGTGTGTCAGATTTCAAAACCCACAAGAACTTTTTGTCAGTGGCCACAGCGGTGGTGGAATGTGCCGTCAAGTGGTGGTCGACTTACGGCGACCCTGTAGGGTTTTCAAGGCAAGAGATGAACTCCGTTGTTCTGCCCCAGTCTGCCTCTGCATAGAGACCTTCGACTTCCTGGGCAGTCTCCCATCCAAGTACGAACCAGGCCCGACCCTGCTTAGCTCCTGAGATCTGATGTGATCAGGTCAGCCACGGCCATCTGGGTCACAGCCGAATAATCGTGTGACATCAAGCTAATGCAATCTTAGGAAGCATTAACCAAAGCATTGTGTCCAGATCATGGGAGGTGGTAGTTCCGCTCTATTCTGCTATGGTCAGGCCTCCCCTGGAGCCCTGTGTCCAGTTTTGGGCAACACACTTTAGGAAGGATGTCGAGAAGCTGGAGCATGTCCAGAAGAGGGCAACCAAGATGGTGAGAGGGTTGGAATCCAAGTCTTATGAGGAAAGGCTGAAAGAGTTGGGTATGTTTAGCCTGGGAAAGAGAAGACTTAGAGGGGACATGATCGCTGTTCTCAAATATTTGAAGGGCTGTCAAGTAGAAGATGGAGCAGATCTGTTCTCTCTTGCTCCGGATTGCAAGACTTGATCTAATAGGTGGGAATTACAAGGGAGTCGTTACCGGCTAGATATCAGGAGAAACCTCCTAACTGTGAGAGTGGTTGAGCAGTGGAACAGCCTGCCTCGGGAGGGCGTGGATGCTCCTTCCCTGGACGTTTTCTAGAGGAGGCTGGATGACCATCTTTCGGGTATGTTGTAGGTATGTAGGGCTATCTTTCGGCTCTGCTCCTGCAGAGTGCAGGGGGTTGGACTAGATGACCTGCAAGGCCCCTTCCAACTCTAACATTCTATGATCCTATACTACATTCAGCTCTCTGAAGAAATGGGCCTTGTCTTGCAGCATATAAGCACCAGATTTGTATTTCTCCCTCGCCTGCATTTCGTATCTTCCTTTTGAGTGAAGGAACCAGTTAATGAAGGAAAGAAAAAAAGAAAAAAAGAAAACACAGCGATACGGGGAGAGAATTCCATCAGAATCCACCCCTCGCCCCAGACGGTAAAAGCCCAAGGATTAACGACATGGTGATGCCCCCGGCATGAAATGCTATTCTCCTCCTTGGCTGCATCTTGATTCTGGACTCTCCGGGGGACTGTAAAAAACCCGGTAGGTTAAGCCGGGTTAATTTCCCTCCCTCCTTTAATTTACAAGTACAATTTGCCAAACGTGACTTGCCAAAAAGGGGGTCAGGGGAGAGACCGGGCTGCAAATCACGGCTCCGCACTCCTCCACGGGAGGAAAGGGGGGGGGAGAGAGAGGAAAGCTTGGATCACCTTTGCCTAAAAGCTAGCGATAAAGCCACATTTTTTAAAAAAAAGGTAGGGTTTTTTTCCCCTTCCAAAGCAGCAGAGAGGCCTCTGATGTTGAAAAGGGAAATCGATATCTCGCTAAAGCAGGACAAAGCGGCTTCTGTCAAAGAGCCCGATCATTAAGGCGGAGGGATTAGGGCTCTTGGAGCGGGGGCGGGCGGGGGGGAGTGCCCTGGGAGGGGATTTAAATGTGTGGGGGGAAGAATGTCAGGCATCCGAGTGCAGGCAGGGAGGCAGGGAGGAGGAAGAGCAGAAAAGGGGGCCGGCCTCGAGAGAGGAAAGTTCCGGAATCCTGACGGGTTCGATGCTCAAGCTGGAGTGGTCCAGTCGTTTCAGAAGTGGGTCTCCCCCGGTCGAAGGGGGTTCTGTACTGTGACACGGTCCCCCGCATGTTGAAAGCTAGATACTAAGGAGAAGCCCTTGAAATGCTGCTTTTCTGCGTGAGAGCCAGTTTGGTGTAGTGGTTAGGAGTGCAGACTCTAATCTGGGAGAACCAGGTTGGCTTCCCCACCCCTCCTCCACATGCAGCTGCTGGTGTGACCTTGGGTCAGTCACGAGCTCTCTCAGAGCTGTTCTCTCAAGAGCGGTTCTCAAAGGAGCTCTCTCAGCCCCACCTACCTCACAGGCAGTGTTCCCTCTAAGCTGAGTTAGTGTGAGCTAGCTCACGGTGTTTTAGCCTCCGGCTCGCACATTTTTGTCTCAGCTCAGGAAGGGTGTGGCGCCAGAGCAAACTAATTTATGCAGTAGCCAAAATCGCTCACTCACAACTTTAACGCCAGCAGCTCACAAAGTAGAGTTTTTGCTCACAAGACTCCACAGTTTAGAGGGAACATTGCAGGGTGTCTGTTGTGGGGAGGGGAAGGGAAAGGAGATTAAGAACGTAAGAACATAAGAGAAGCCAATGTTGAATCAGGCCAATGGCACATCTAGTCCAACACTCTGTCACACAGAGATTGCGGGCTGCTCTGAGACTCCTTCGGGGTAGTGAAGGACGGGGTATAAATACAATCTCTTCTTCTTCTTCTTCTTCTTCTTCTTCTTCTTCTTCTTCTTCTTCTTCTTCTTCTTCTTCTTCTTCTTCTTCTTCTTCTTCTTCTTCTTCTTCTTCTTCTTCTTCTTCTTCCTCTGCCTGGAAGTTGCTGGGATAGTGATGGTGCATGGACATTCAGCCCCCTCCACAGCTTCAAGTTCCTCAGCTGGACCAAGTGAGAATGGGACGTCTGCATGGCCTTACAGGTGGTGACACCAGTATTCTGGAGCGCCACTGTGGTGGGTAGGATGTGTGGATGCTCTCCCTGTATGTCACACCACCAGAAAGATGCGTTGCCCCACAGCTTTCAATCGAGTGGGGTAAGTAACATCTAAACCAGGGGGTCCCTAGCAGCTTTCTCCGTACCTGCTGCCCGAGAGACTTTAACTCAAGATGCCAGCAAATCAACGACAATTCAAGCCACTGTCTATAAACTACTGTTTAGATGGTACCTGACCCTGGTAAGACTGGCCCATATGACTTCAAACATGAGTCCTCTCCGCTGGAAGCAGTGTGGAGCCTAGGGCTCTTACTTCCATACATGGTGGGACTGTGTTCACATTCAAAACTTTTGGAAACAAAGAATATAAACAATACAACATTTAATCAGCATTGCTATACCCTTAGAACCGCTGCCAATCCTGCTGAATTTACATAAGAACATAAGAGAAGCCAATGTTGAATCAGGCCAATGGCCCATCTAGTCCAACATTCTGTCACACAGCGGCCAAAATATACCAGGTGCCCTCAGGAGGTCCAGCAGTGGGGCCAGGACACTAGAAGCCCTCCCACTGCTGCCCCCTCCAGCACCAAGAATAGAGTGCATCACCTGCCCCAGACTGAGAGTTCCCATCTATACCCTGTGGCTAATAGCCACTGATGGACTTCTGCTCCATATGTTTCTCTAATTCCCTCTTGAAACTGTCCATGCTTGTAGCTGCCACCACCTCCTGTGGCAGTGAATTCCACGTGTGAATCACTCTTTGGGTGAAGAAGGACTTCCTTTTATCTGTTCTAACCCGACTGCTCAGCAATTTCATGGAGTGCCCATGAGTTCTCGTACTGTGAGAAAAGGAGAAAAGTACTTTTTGTGAGAAAGGGAGAAAAGGAGGTTCAGATACCTAAAATATGAAGAGATTTAATCATCGTTCTCTTAAAGGCTGCTAAAGCAGTCATAGCACAGCAATGGAAGAACAGAGATCCCCCATCTATAGCCCAGAGGTATGGGAAAGTATGGAATTATTTCACTCTAGAAAAATTTGCAATATACGCGGATAGAACATCGCTTGAAAGCACAGATTTAGACCCGCTAGATGAATGGTTTCCTGTCCTTGAGAAAACGGAAGCAGAAAAGTTGGTCTGTGAAAAATGGCCATCGTTTAAAGTTGAGTCAACGTGGTGTTGAAATCTCACATGTAGAGTATTCAGCCGGTCATTATGTAACACCAGAGTATTATATGCAAAGGTGTCGCTTATAAGTGTTATTATTAATGTTTCACTTTCATATTTCTGTTTATGTACTTTAAAACCTAATAAAAAGTTTATTAAAAACAAAAAACAACCCTGGAGATGCCAGGGACTGAAGGTGGGAACTCCTGCGTACAAAACCACTTGGGTGATTTCTGCAGAAGGCTCTCTGGTATGCCCGCCGCATGGGCGGAATTTAGCTCATATCACACCAGTAACATACAAAATATGTAGGGGGCCGTCATATGGTTAATAAACTGCTTTCTTTCCCACTACGCCACCAGCCCCCCCCATTTCTCACTCCCCCTTTGTTTTCATGTCCAACCAGACCACTTGGTCCATGCAGCTCAGCACTGTCGCCTCTGGCTGGCTTTCCAGGCAGAGGAAGCCCCTGCTGCCCACCAACCTTTCACCATGTTGGAAATGTATGGGCTACAAGGTCCAGATAAAGAAGGCCAACGCTATGTTGGAGATTATTAGGAAGGGAATTGAAAACAAATCAGCCAGGATCATCATGCCCCTGTATAAATCATTGGTGCAACCTCATTTGGAATACTGTGTACAGTTCTGGTCGCCACATCTCAAAAAGGATATTATAGCACTGGGAAAAGTGCAGAGAAGGGCAACTAGAATGATAAAAGGGTTGGAACACCTTCCCTATGAAGAAAGGTTAAAACGCTTGGGGCTCTTTAGCTTGGAAGAATGACGGCTGAGGGGTGACATGATCGAGGTTTATAAGATTATGAATGGGATTCAGCAGGTTGAGAAAGAAGTACTTTTCTCCCTTTCTCACAATACAAGAACTCGTGGGCACTCCATGAAATTGCTGAGCAGTCGGGTTAGAACAGATAAAAGGAAATACTTCTTCACCCAAAGAGTGATTAACATATGGAATTCACTGCCACGGGAGGTGGTGGCAGCTACAAGCATGGACAGTTTCAAGAGGGAATTAGCTAAACATATGGAGCAGAAGTCCGTCAGTGGCTATTAGCCACAGGGTATTGATGGGAATTCTCCGTCTGGGGCAGGTGATGCCCTCTATTCTTGGTGCTGGAGGGGGCAGCAGTGGGAGGGGGCTTCTAGTGTCCTGGCCCCACTGCTGGACCTCCTGATGGCACCTGGTATATTTGGCCGCTGTGTGACAGACAGAGTGTTGGACTAGATGGGCCATTGGCCTGATTCAACATTGGTGTTGTATAGTGGGTTAGACGCATAAAGAAACCACAGACAGCGATGTAGTGATCAGCATGGTTCGCTATTATACAACACGAGACGCTGATAACTGGCCCGGAGGCCAACTATATACATTGGGGAGGGGCCGCCCCCTGGTACCATTGGCGGGTTTGAATTCCCGCCGCCGTTCCCATTGGTCCCCCTACGCGGGAGCCAGGAACCTCAGTCCCATTGTTCTCAGGTACTCAAGCTCTGGCTCTTCGTTGATGGCACGATGTTGTCTGCATACACAACAATTGGCTTTTCTTACATTCTTATGTTCTCAGATTCCAGCCATTATAGGGTTAATGTGTTTACATTCAGTGCGGTTGTTTAGACTGACCTGGAAGGGAAACCTGGCAGACAGCCAATGCTAGTGCAGCCTGCCTGGGAAAACGGGTTTGTTTTGTAAACACTGATTGGTCACTGTGTTCAGGTGACTTTCTTCTAGGGGTCAGGAAGAAGGAGGAATCTCCATTGTTGTGTGACCAAGCTCGTGTCGCAGTGAGATGTAAAGATGTCGGTCTTAGACAGTCTTCCCTCTAAGCCGAGTTAGTGTGAGCTAGCTCACAGGTTTTTAGCCTCCGGCTCAACCCGTTTTGTCTTCGCTCTGGAACGGATGGCTCGAGAGCAAACTCATTTATGCAGTAGGCCAAATCGCTCGCTCACTGCTTTAATGCCGCTGGCTCACGAAGCAGAATTTTTGCTCACAAGGCTCCGCGGCTTAGAGGGAGCATTGCTCCGAGCCTGTTCCTGGGTGGATTTATCCAGTCAACAGATGTGGAAAGGTGCACGCACCCAGTTCATTTATAAGTGTGGCCCTGGTCCTGACGTTCCGTACATAAACAGCTACTGCAGCTTAATGGAACATCTGGGGCACACCAGGGCTGAAAAGTCTTTGGGCAAGGTTGGGGGATGTATCGACACGCACTCACTCTCATCTGTGGAGACACACACAAACACACACACAGACATGTGTGCGCTCCTGGGAATGCTTTTGAAAGGCTCCCCGTCAACGCAATAGCCAAACCACTTGCTCACAGCTTTAATACCAGTAGCTCACAAAGCAGAATTTTGGCTCACAGGACTCCATAGCTTAGAGGGAGAATTGGTCTTAGATATGTTAGTTATTTTTGTAGGTTTCCTGTGCACCTTTTACCCTTAGAAATAAAGCTTCTTAAACAGAAAGAAATGACTCCTCTCCAGTGAAGCAAAGATCCATTGCAAACTTAGAGTACATAAGAACATAAGAGAAACCAATGTTGAATCAGGCCAATGGCCCATCTAGTCCAACACTCTGTCACACAGCGGCCAAAATATACCAGGGGCCGTCAGGGGGTCCAGGACACCAGAAGCCCTCCCACTGCTGACCTCCCGCAAGCATAGAGTGCATCACCTGCCCCAGACATAAGAACATAAGAGAAGCCAGTGTTGGATCAGGCCAATGGCCCATCTAGTCCAACACCCTGTCACACGGTGGCCAAAAATACCAGGGGCCGTCAGGGGGTCCAGCAGTGGGGCCAGGACACCAGAAGCCCTCCCACTGCTGCCCCCTCCAGCACCAAGAATAGAGTGCATCACCTGCCCCAGACTGAGAGTTCCCATCTATACCCTGTGGCTAATAGCCACTGATGGACTTCTGCTCCATATTTTTATCTAATTCCCTCTTGAAACTGTCCATGCTTGTAGCTGCCACCACCTCCTGTGGCCGTGAATTCCATATGTGTGTGTAAGTATTTTGACTATTTTTCCCAACACACCGGAGCTTCTGGGGATCAGTTCTGCGTAACTGAGATGATTCAGGGGCTGGAGGACCTTCTCTAGCCAGAAGGCGGAAGAGTCTGGGACTTTTCGGTTTAAAAAAGAGACGACTAAGGGCGGTACACGAGAGAGATTTATAAAATTCTGCGTGGGGCGGAGAGAGCTGGCAAAGGGAATTTTTTCTCCCTTTCCTCAAATTCTAGAACTCGAGGGCATCCAGTGAGGTTGATGGGCAGTAGGTTCAGGACGGACAAAAAGAAATACCTTTTTACACAATGAGGAATTTGTTGCCAGAAAATGTAGTGATGGCCACAGGAATACACAGCTTTAGAAGGGGATTAGACAGATTCATGGAGGAGAGGTCTACCAGTGGCTGCTAGCCATGGTGACTAAAGGGAATCTCCATATTTAGAGGCAGTCTATCTCTGAATCCCAGTGCCAGAAGACATCAGCAGAATGCCTTGGCCTCTGTGAGGAACTGATTGGCCACTGTGAGAAAAGCATGCTGGACTAGATGGCCCATTGTCTGATCCAGCAAGGCTCTTTTGATGTTCTTATGAAGGCCTCGGCCTCTGTGCCCTGTTGTTGGCCCTCCAGAGGAACTGGTTGGCCACTGTGTGAGAAAGGAGGCTGGACTAGGTGGACCTTCACTGGTCTGATCCAGCAGGGCTCTTCTGGTGTTCTTATGAAGGTCTCGGCCTCTATGCCCTGTCACTGGCCCTTCAGAGGAACTGGCTGGCTACTGTGTGAGACAGGATGCTGGGCTAGATGGACCCTCATTGGTCTGAAGCAGCAGGGCTCTTCTGATGTTCTTATGAAGGCCTCGGCCTCTCTGCCCTCTTATTGGCCCTCCAGAGGAACTGGCTGGCCGCTGTGTGAGGCAGGATGCTGGGCTAGATGGACCCTCACTGGTCTGATCCAGCAGGGCTCTTCTGATATCCTTATGAAGGCCTCAGCCTCTCTGGCCTGTTGTTGGCCCTCCAGAGGAACTGGTTGTCCACTGTGTGAGACAGGAGGCTGGACTCAATGGACCACTGGCCTGACGCAGCAGGGCTCTTCTGAGGTTCTTATGAAGGCCTCAGCCTCTCTGGCCTGTTGTTGGCCCTCCAGAGGAACTGGTTGTCCACTGTGTGAGACAGGAGGCTGGACTCAATGGACCACTGGCCTGACGCAGCAGGGCTCTTCTGAGGTTCTTATGAAGGCCTCAGCCTCTCTGCCCTGTTGTTGGCCCTGCAGAGGAACTGGTTGGCCACTGTGTGAGACAGGAGGCTGGACTAGATGGACCCTCACTGGTCCGATCCAGCAGGGCTCTTCTTAGGTTCTTCTCACGTTCTTACGTCTGCAAGTAAGAAAGGTGTGCTACCCCAATCTGTTTTTAAGATGGGCTTGGCTTTAAAAACAAAAACAAAAATACGCTGGATTCTAATTAATATAATTTGGGTTTTTTTATTATTTTTATTTGGTAAGCCCCTTCAGCCGCTTCCCAGAGAGGCTGCATAAAAATGTTCCGAATAAACACGTAACAACCTGAGGGCCTCTCTTGCTTTTACGATGAGAAGCAAAAAATCTCAGGAAGAGTGAAAAAGCAAACCCACTTTCTTTCGCAGGGGCGAAAGACATTTTATTGATTTTGTTCTTCGAATCAGGTGGATTCGGTCAGCGGAAAATTCCGACGCTGTGTGAAAGGAGCAGATTCGTTGCGCCAGCCAGCCGTGAAGCGAGGGGCGGGGGGGGGGGAAGAGAAGTTTTCTGGAAAGCACAAATTTTTCTGTAAACGTGAAAGACGCCCGAAGCTTTCGGTTCCGTGACTCAGCACCGGAGGAGGCCAAAAGGAGAGAGAGTACACACGCGCATTCCTCTCTCTGCAGAAGACATTAAAAACCACACACATGTGTGGGCTTCAACAGAAATCCACATTCGTTCTTCCAAGGAAAGTGGATGAATAATATATGCATGGCGCATCTGTCCGCAGAGATGAAGGGCCCCTATAATGACTCTCAGCTCTGCTAATTTGCACACCATTAAAGCCCGATATGGCTTTGGACTGGGGTGTCTGAAGAACCATTTCCCCCCCAAAAAAAATGTTCTTGCCCAGCAATTAATATCACAGGGAGGGGCTCTCCTGTCTATCCCACCAATCAGAGAAGGTCGTCTTGTGGGCACGCGACAGAGGGCCTTTTCGGTGTGGGCCCCACGACGATGGAACAACCCCGCCAAGGAAAGTGCACCTGCCTCCCCACACACACTTTCGATCTTTAGGAGGAGGCAGTAATATTTCAAAACTGCATTTGACTGAGTTAGCTTTTTATTTCTTGGGCAGTCTTGATTAGAGTTTTAAAACTGTGAACTTTAATGCGTCTTTCTATTGTCGTTGTTTTGTTTATTCTGTTTTTATTTCGTTTTTTATTTCGTAATCATTTTATTTATGTCATAAAACACCTTGAGTAGTTCCACAAGGGAGAAAAGTGGCTAATCAATAAATCAATCGATGAATTTGCTGCTCAGTATGAAACTTCCCCTGTTCTTAGACCAGGGGTCCTCAAACTACGGCCCGCGGGCCACATGCGGCCCGCGGAGGACACTTATGCGGCCCGCCGAGTGTTTTGCCGCCCCCCAAAGGCCCCCCCGCCTCTTTCTTCCTCCAGCAGCCCTGGGCTGCAAGAGCGCCCAGGAGCTGAGGAGGAGGAAGGGCGAGCAGGCTGGTCGTGGGGGAGGGGGCGAACGCTGCGGCGGGGCAGCAGGCTGGTGGGGGGGAGCAGGGGTCTTTTTGGGGGGGAGCGCACAGGAGCGCAGCTCCGGGAGCTCAGGAGCCAGGCCCCGCCCCCAGCCGGCGTCCCGGGGAGTCTTTCAGGCAGCCGAATGTCAATTTCAGCTCCATTATATCCTATGGGCCATTGAAGTCAATGGTGAAAACAGAGGGTATATTCTGGGGCTAGAGGGGAGGGGTTTGAGGGAGCGGCTCCAAACTCACGGGGTAGCTGATGGAGCCTCTCCCCAAGATACCAACCAAGTTTCAAGAACATTGGACCAGGGGTCCAATTCTATGGGCCCCAAACAGGTTGCCCCTATTCCCTCCATTGTTCTCTATGGTGGGAAAAAAGTTATTTTTTTCCCACCATAGAGAACAATGGAGGGAATAGGGGCAACCTGTTTAGGGACCCATAGAATTGGACCCCTTGATACAATGTTCTTGAAACTTGGTGGGTATCTTGGGGAGAGGTTCCACCAGCTACCCTGTGAGTTTGGTGCCTCTCCCTCAAACCCCTCCCTTCCAGCCCCCAGAATATATCCTATGTTTTCACCATTGACATCAATGGCCCATAGGATATAATGGGGCCGAATTGCCGCCAAATTTCTTTCATTCCCTCCTTTCCTTCTCTCTTTTTCCTCTTTCCCTCCTTCTTCTCTTCTCTCTTTCTTTCTTTCCCACATTCTTCTCTTCTCTTTTTCCTCCTTTCCATGTTTCCCTCCTTCTTCCCTCTCTTTCTTTCCCTCCCCTTTCCTTCTCTTTCTTTCCCTCTTTCCTTCTCTCTACTCTCTCTCTTTCCTTCCCTCTTTCCTCCTTCTGTGGCCCAACTCTAGTGAGAAGGAGTTTAAACTTTAAACCCCTTCTCTCTTAGCTCCCCCACCCAGACCAGCTGGGGAAGGGAAGGAGAGGCTTTTGAAGATGCCTCCCCCTTTTGCTTCCCTTCTGACATCACTTCCGGTGATGTCAGGAGGCGTGGCATATGCTAATAGCCTAATAGCTCATTAGCATACCATATGCTAATGAGCTCCTGCAGCTGTTTTTCTACAAAAAGACCCCTGGGAGGGAGGGAACGTGGCAGTGGGGCGAGCAGGCTGGTGGGGGGAGGGGCGAATGCGGCGGCCCTCCAACGGTCTTAGGGACAGTGAACTGGCCCCCTGTTTAAAAAGTTTGAGGACCCCTGTCTTAGACTAAAGATGGAACTAAGATCTGGAAGTTGCTTTATTAGGTTCATCATATATATATATATATTGAAAGAGTGATTAACACATGGGAAAGAGTGACAAACACATGGAATTCACTGCCACAGGAGGTGGTGGCAGCTACAAGCATGGACGGCTTCAAGAGGGAATTGGATAAACATATGGAGCAGAGGTCCATCAGTGGCTATTAGCCACAAGGTATAGATAGGGACTCCGGGGCAAGTGGTGCTCTGTCTTCTTGGTGCTTGGGGATAGGGGTCAACAGTGGGAGGGCTTCTAGTGTCCTGGGTCTACTGGTGGACCTCCTGATGGCACCTGGTATTTTTGGCCACTGTGTAACACAGAGTGTTGGACTGGATGGGCCACTGGCCTGATCCAACATTGGCTTCTCTCTTATGTTCTTATGAAAGGTAGGTAGGTAAAGATGGGAAGCAAAATCACGTCCAGAAATCAACAGCAAGAATTTGGGGCTGAGATGAGCAGTCGAGGCTTTTGATTTTGCCACTTGGACAGCTTTCCTCTGTGGGGGAAGCAGGTTTTGTTCCCCGTTCAGTCGCTGCCAACAATCACTCCTTCTGAGGTCCGTTTTTGACAGAGTTGTGGAGGTCCAGAACAGAGCCTGGGCTCTTCTGCCTGGAAGGCTGTACAACGAGATCCTAATGCTGCCACCATTTTAAAGCGATTTAGAAATGGCGCGAGGGCCCGGTCCCGATTGGGCCTACAGTGCGGCAGGCTGGGGCCTTCTTGTACCTTACCAAGTGCTGAAACGACCACAGATGTTTTGGCACTTGATGAGACAGTCAGGGTGGGGAGAGTGCCTCAGGCCCAATCAGAATCGGGCCCTCCCACCAGTTTTAAATCACTTTAAAATGGCGGCTGTATCCTTACGGCAGCCACGGGGACGCCATCATGTCTAGTTTGGTCCTAAAGGGTGCACAGCTCTCCACTCCCAGGAAACACTGCAGTTAACCAAATGACTCTCACCCTCCCTAGCTGTTCGAACTATGCACACTGTACAAAACCTGGCTTGAATTTTACTTGGGTGACCTTTGGATGCGTTTCTCCCGGGCTCAGTGCGGAGGTCAGATTTCGGGACCAGGAGTTGAACGCACACGAACACAGAGCCAGTTTGGTGTAATGGTGGTGTGTGGACTCTAATCCGGGAGAACCGGGTTTGATTCCCCACTCGTCCCCATGCAACCAGCTGGGTGACCTTGGGTCAGTCACAAGTTCTCTCAGAGCTGTTCTCTCAAGAGCAGTTCTCTCAGAGCTCTCTCAGCCCCACCTGCTTTGAAGGGGTGTCTGTTGTGAGAAGAGGAAGGGGGGGAAGGAGACTGTAAGCCGAGTGAAGGGTAGGGTATAAATCCAATCTCTTCTCTTCTTCTTTCTGAAGCTGCCTTCAACTGAATCAAAACTTTGCTCCATCGGGGCTGGGTCTGTCTACTCAAACCAGTGGCAGCTCTCCAGGTGTCTCAGGCAGAGGTCTTTCACATCACCTCCTGCCTAGTCCTTTTAACTGGAAATGCCGGGTTATTTATTTATTTATTTATTCGACTTATATCCCGCCCTTCTTGCGTAGCAGACTCAGGGCGGCTTACAGTCGGTTAAAATACAGATACACAGAGACACAACCTTTACTGGCATAACATAGCGTAAAGGTTAAAATACGTTAAAACACAGATGCATTGAAAGAATGCAATAACGTAGTGTACAACAAATGGCCATCATAAATGCATATAAATGCGTATAAAAAGATAAAACGCTGATGGCGGCAGCGTCCCATCGGGTCGGATTACACTGGCTGTTATTGCTCAGGTTAACAAAGAGGGCCGTAACAGTTCAGACGTTAGCTGTTCAGATGTTACCAGTATGTAGTCAGCGGTCCGTGGCGGCTCCTAATCGAAGGCCAGGCGGAAGAGCTCCGTTTTACAGGCCCTGCGGAACTGGAGGAGGTCCCGCAGGGCCCTGATGTCTTCCAAGAGCTCATTCCACCGGTGCAAAGCCGCCAATGAGAAGGCCCTGGCCCTGGTAGAGGCCGGACTGGTGTGTTTCAGAACAGGAAGAGCCAAATGGATTTGAGACCCTGACCTCAGTGCTGGGACCCACTGGATGCCAATAGGATGCTCTTCCACTGAGCCACAGCCGCTCTTTACACCTCTCCAGGGTGTCAGGCTGAGGTCTTTCCCTTCACCTTCTGCCTGGCTCTTTCTTAACTGGAGATGCTGGGGATTGAACCTGGGACCTTCTGCATGACAGGCAGAGGCTCTTCCACTGAGCCACAGCCCCTCTTTACAGCTCTCCGGGGTCTCAGGCTGAGGTCTTTCCCATCATCTCCTACCTGGTCCTTTCAACTGGAGATGCCGGGGATTGAAACTGGGACCTTCTGCATGCCAAGCAGATGCTCTGCCACTGAGCCACAGCCCCTCTTTATAGCTCTCCAGGGTCTCAGGCTGAGGTCTTTCACCTCTCCTACTGCCTGGTCCTTTAACTTTCCCATCACCTCCTGCCTGATCCTTTTAACTGGAGATTCCAGGGATTGAACTGGGGACCTTCTGCATGCCAAGCAGAGGCTCTTCCACTGAGCCACAGCCCCTCTTTCCAGCTCTCCAGGGTCTCAGGCTGAGGTCTTTCCCATCACCTCCTGCCTGGTCCTTTTAACTGGAGATGCCGGGGATTGAACCTGGGACCTTCTGCATGCCAGGCAGAGGCTCTTCCACTGAGCCATAGCCCCTCTTTACAGCTCTCCAGAGTCTCAGGCTGAGGTCTTTCCCATCACCTCCTGCCTGGTCCTTTTTAATGGGAGATGCCGGGGACTGAACCTGGGACCTTCTGCATCCCAAGCAGAGGCTCTTCCACTGAGCCACAGCCCCTCCCTCTGATGGAACTGGGTATGTTTGCATACTCTCTACCCACTTCCTATCCCCCGTGTATCCCCACCTCCCCTGTCCAGTATGAATAATCTGTTCATCCCAGAGGGTGAGACTGGAGTCCATACCAGAGAACAATCCTCAACCTTTTCGATCCTATGGGCGCCTTTGGAACTCTGACACACAGTGGTGCACGCAATCACAAAATGGCTGCCAGAATAGGCGGAGCCAACCACATTGTGTCAGGGAGTGAGGTGATAGACAACTCCAGGAGTAACCCTGCAACATATCAGGTAGAGGTTAACAGGATGTCTTTTAATCTGCACCACCAATCAGAAACCCCGCTGGGCCAAAAGCCTCACCGAGCCCCCGCCCCCTTTCTTAAAACCCTTGGTGGGCACCAGGAAACGTGTCTGCGGACACCACACTGGGGACACTGGCCTTAAACTGTGGTTCGAGGCTAGCGACGGTTCGCGTGACAGGAGACATAAATCGACACCACAGTTCATGCCGGAAAAGAGGAAGGAGCAATTCGGCTGGGGAAAGCGAAGGCTCCCGCCGTCCCGCGAGGCAGCTCCTGATCTCGTAGGCCTCGGCCGGAGAGCGGGAAATGTTCCGTCTGCCTCCTCCCCGCCCCGCTCGGAACCCACAACATTATTTATGTATTATCCTAAAAGAATAGACGTGCGCCCAAATAGAAAGGCCCGCTAAAAATACCCTTCCTGTTTTCCCTAAAAGCCCGGCCGCAGAGCAGCCCGTTCAAATAATGAGAGTCCCGCGGGCCGTTCTGCTGATTATAAACCTTTCACGCCCGAAACCACAAGGGAATGGACTTCAATTAAAGCACTCGCTGCCTTTTTATCTGAAGCATTAACACTGGACAGGTCATTAACTTCCCCGCCCTGAATGATTAACTCGGGGGGCCTGAAGATTAAGGTATGGCAGGAGACAAAACTACCGGACCTGCATGGCCCCACTTACGTGCCCCGGCCTCGGTGCAGACGGGAGGGAGGGGGGTACGTAAGACCGAACGGCTGCGCAAAGAAGATCTCAGCTAGCAGGGATGGGAAAGGCCTTTCCCTGTCTGAGTTGTCCAAGAGCTGTTGCTGACTGGAAGAGCCAGCGTGGGGGAACGGTTACAGCGGGGCTCCCCCAATCTTTTGGCAAGTTTGGGCTAGTTTGGTGCAGTGGTTAAGTCTGCGGACTCTAATCTGGGAGAACCGGGTTTGATCCCCCACTCCTCCACTTGCAGATGCTGGTGTGACCTTGGGTCAGTCACAAGTACTGGCACAGCTGTTCCTGAAAAAGGACAGTTTCTGTCAGAAGTTCTCTCAGCCCCACCTACCTACCAGGGTGCCTGTCGTGGGGAGGGGAAGGGAAAGGAGTTTGTAAGCCGCTCTGAGACGCCTTTGGGAAGTGAAAGGCGGGGTATGAATTCAAACTCTTCTTCTTCTTCTTTCAGAGCTGTTCTCTCAAGGGCAGTTCTCGAAAGAGCTCTCTCAGCCCCACCTACCTCACAGGGTGTCTGTTGTGGGGAAGGGAAGGGAAAGGAGACTGTAAGCCACTCTGAGACTCCTTTGGGTAGTGAAGGGCGGGGTATAAATCCAATCTCCTCCTCCCACTTTTCCACATGCAGCTGCTATCGTGACCTTGGGTCAGTCACAAGTTCTCTTGGAGCTGTTCTCTCGAGGGCAGTTCTGGAAAGAGCTCTCTCAGCCCCACCTACCTCACAGGGTGGCTGTCGTGGGGAAGGGAAGGGAAAGGAGACTGTAAGCCGCTGTGAGACTCCTTCAGGTAGTGAAGGCCGGGTCTAAAACCCAATCTCTTCTTCCTCTTCCTCTTCTTTTTGGGCCTGTGGTCACCTTGGGAATCCTGACACAAAATGGCTGCCACAGCTTAGCTTCAGCTGCACTGCAAAGATTCTTGTGACGTAGTGGCAGCTGCCATCAAGACAACATTCCCCCCCCCAAATCACAGCCATTCAAATCTCCAGTGGCCAATGTCCCGCCTGGCTCTGCCCACTTTCTAAAAATACTTGGCAGGCCCCAGGATATGTATTAGCGTGTGGCCATGACTCCAGGCCTGTAGCTACTGTGGGACATCTCAGGGGGCTAGACCCCCCAACTTGCTGGCAAGGCCCCCTGACTTCCCATCCAGCCCAGGGCGTCACGGCCTTCTCCCCTGGATTAATTTGATTAGCCAGGGCCCCCTAAGACATTTAAATGCCCCCCTGACATAAAAAAAATCCTAGCTACGGGCCTGCATGGCTCCCAGGCACACCATGTTGTGGGTCCCCGTTATTAGTGTTAGGCAAGGATCCGGACAGCATGATAAAAAGCAGAGACATCATCCTGCCAACCAAAGTCCGCATGGTCGAAGCGATGGTATTCCCAGTAGTGATGTACGGCTGCGAGAGTTGGACCATAAGGAAGGCCGAGCGCCGAAGAAAAGATGCTTTCGAATTACGGTGCTGGAGAAGAATCTTGAGAGTCCCTTGGACTGCGAGGAGATCAAATCAGTCAATCCCAAAAGAAATCAACCCTGACTGTTCCCTGGAAGGCCAGATCCTGAAGCTGAAGCTCAAATATTTTGGCCACCAAATGAGAAGGGAGCCCTCACTGGAGAAGAAGACTCTGATGCTGGGAAAGGCTGAAGGTCAAAGAAGAAGGGGATGGCAGAGGATGAGATGGTTAGACAGTGTCACCAATGCAACGAACATGAAATTGAGCAAACTCCGGAGCACGGTGGAAGACAGGAGGGCCTGGCGTGATGTGGTCCACGGGGTCGTGAGGAGTCGGACTTGACTGTGCGACTGAACAGCAACAAAAGAATTGGAAGGAAGGAAGGAAGGAAGGAAGGAAGGAAGGAAGGAAGGAAGGAAGGAAGGAAGGAAGGAAGGAAGGAAGGAAGATTGGATTTATACCCTGCCCTTCACTAGGAGCCTCAGAGTGGCTTACGATCTCCTTTCCCCTCCCCTCCCCACAACAGACACCCTGTGAGGTAGGTGGGGCTGAGAGAGCTCTCCCGAGGACTGCCCTTGACAGAACAGCTCTGAGAGAACTTGTGACTGGCCCAAGGTCACTCCAGCAGCTGCATGTGGAGGAGTTAGGGGAAGCAAACCTGGTTCTCCCAGATTAGAGTCCGTGCTTCTCACCACTACACCAAACTGGCTCACCAAATTGAGCACATGAGGGGGGACCTGGAAGTCAGCATGCACCCGGATTTGCACCTCGCTATTAACCCCTGGAGCACGGAGCAAGGGTCGCTGGGTTTGTGTGGGGGGGAGGTAGTTGTGAATTTCCTGCAGAGTGCAGGAGGTTGGACTAGATGACCCTGGAGGTCCCTTCCAACTCTTAAGATTCTATGGTTCTTCCCCACCCCACCCCACACATGAGGGTCCTGGGAAAAGAAAGAGGAGGTAGCACCCGAAAATGAGTGGGGAAGGAACCTTCACATATGTCTGAAGAAAAACTTGTTGGGGTTTCACGTTTCAGGTATGACACCTCTTGGAGGAATTGGGGAGGGGAAACTCTAGAGCAGGGGTGTCAAACATGCGGCCTGGAGGACGGATCAGGCCCACAGTGGAACCGGCTGCCTTCTGCTTCTGCTTCCAGTTCCGCTGCTGCTGCTGCGTCATCGTAGGTTTGCAGCTTACGGATACACACAGCTGAACAGCATACCCAGGATTGCAACAGCACAGGCATTTCGATGCAATAATTCAGAGCAGGAGGTGTCAGTTATCAGACACTGTTAAATAAACAAAATAAGAGTGCTAATGTTCTAAGCATGTTTTAAGCAATGCTCCCTCTAAGCCGTGGAGTCCTGTGAGCGAAAATTCTACTTTGTGAGCCACTGGCATTAAGGTTGTGAGCGAGCGATTTGGCTACTGCATAAATTAGTTTGCTCTGGACAGGGCTGGCTCGCTCACTAGGCGAACTAGGCATTCGCCTACAGCGCGCCAGCCCTTAGGGGCACCAAAAGACCCGCCAAAAAACCCACCCCTTCCCTGGCTTGCCGGCTGCTGTGGGGCACCCGGCAAGCCGGCACTCAGATGGAAGGGAAGAGGGTTTAAACCTCTTTCCCTTCCTTGGGCCTTGCCAAGGAAAGAGCGCAGGGAAAGGTGTCCTTGCCTAGTGTTCAAAAACACCTGGGGCCGGCCCTGGCTCTGGAGCCACCCTTCCCGAAATCTGTGAGCCGGAGGCTAAAAAACTGTGAGCTGGCTCACACTAACTCAGCGTAGAGGGAACACTGGTTTTAAGTTTTTAAAAAAACCTTTTGTGTTTGTGTCCTTTATAAAGTTTATATCTCCGCTACCGGGCATTACATTTTATGACACACACGTGGCCCGGCCCAACAAGGTCTCATTTATGTCAGATCTGGCTAGGCTTGCCAAGAACTTACCGTATTTTGGCGGGGGACAGATACGTCCTGGCAGGACCATCCCCGGGGGAAGGAAAGGCGCGCGCACGATGCCATCGCCAGGAAGTGATGCTAGGCAATGCTCTGGCAATGCGGCTAGAAACTCGATGGTACCATCGAGTTTTCGGCCCCATTGCCAGAGCATCGCCTGGCGTCACTTCCTGGCGACGGTATCGTGCGTTACAGGGAGGACTGGTCCGGCCAGGGAGCATGCGTCCCCCGCTCCCACACAGTAGGTACTTGGGAACCCTGAATCCGACCTTCCTAACAAATGAGTTCAACACCCCTGCTATAGACGTTTAAGTGGTGGTGGGAGGGGAGAACCCTGAAAAACATGCTGATCTTTTTTAGACATACTACAGAGTTTAACAGATTCACCTTGGTCTGCAGCAATGGAACAAAGTCTGAGCACAGTGGCACCTTTAAGACCAACAACGTTGAATTCTGGTCTTAAAGGTGCCCCTGGATTGAAACTTTGTTCTGCAGAGTCTAAACTTGCACATTAAATTGCTAATGTAATTGCTCCTCAGCTGGGAAAAAGAAGAAGAAATCCTTTGGCCATGATTTTAACCTTTACTCGGGAGCAGTATTTTAGCGATTTAACAGGTAAGGTTAGATTAGGTGCCAAGTTATGATAGAAGCCCACAGAAGGAGAAAAATTCTCGGCATTTCAGCTCCAGTGCCCTGGGCCGGAGCCAGCGTCTCTTCTGCCAAGCGGGACTCAATAACTCCCTTCCCCTCAGTAGTGAAAGACTTCCTCCGGCAGAAAAAAGATTTCCTTCCACGGAGGAAGGGTTTCTCCATGGGAGGAAGTCTTTCCCTGCCAACGGAAGATTTAGTAGAAGGGAGGGATTGGCTCCAGCCAGGCAAAAACCACCGGATCCAAGCCCTCCTCCGTATCCTTACGCAAACCTCTGAGCCAGTGTTCCCTCTAAGCCGAGTTAGTGTGAGCTGGCTCACAGGTTTTTAGCCTCCAGCTCAACCCGTTTTTGTCTTCGCTCCGGAACGGATGGCTCGAGAGCAAACTCATTTATGCAGTAGGCCAAATTGCTCGCTCACAGCTTTAATGCCGCTGGCTCACGAAGCAGAATTTTTGCTCACAAGACTCCATGGCTTAGAGGGAGCATTGCTCCAAGCCCGTTCCTGGGTGGAATTATCCAGTCAACAGATGTGGAAAGGTGCACACACCCAGTTCATTTATAAATGTGGCCCTTGTCCTGACGTTCCGTACATAAACAGCTACTGCAGCTTAATGGAGCATCTGGGGCACACCAGGGTTGCAAAGTCTTTGGGCAAGGTTGGGGGAGCGGAGGTGCATCGGCACGCACTCAGTCTCATCTGTGCAAACACACAAACAACGTAAGAACATAAGAGAAGCCAATGTTGAATCAGGCCAATGGCCCATCCACTCCAACACTCTGTCACACAGTGGCCAAAATATACCAGGTGCCATCAAGAGGTCCAGCAGTGGGGCCAGGACACTAGAAGCCCTCCCACTGCTGCCCCCTCCATCACCAAGAATAGAGCGCATCACCTGCCCCAGACTGAGAGTTCCCATCTATACCCTGTGGCTAATAGCCACTGATGGACTTCTGCTCCGGATGTTTATCTAATTCCCTCTTGAAACTGTCCATGCTTGTAGCTGCCACCACCTCCTGTGGCAGTGAATTCCGCATGTTAATCACTCTTTGGGTGAAGAAGTACTTCCTTTTATCCCTTCTAACCCGACCGCTCAGCAATTTCATGGAGTGCCCACTTGAGTTCTTGTATTGTGAGAAAGGGAGAAAAGGACTTCTTTCTCAACCTGCTCAATCCCATTCATAATCTTGTAAACCTCGATCATGTCACCCCTCAGCCGTCGTTTCTCCAAGCTGAAGAGCCCCAAGCATTTTAACCTTTCTTCATAGGGAAGGTGTTCCAATCATTCTAGTTGCCCTTCTCTGCACTTTTTCCAATGCTATAATATCCACGTGTGCACACTCCCGGGAATGCTTTTGAAAGACTCCCCATCGATGCTCCCTCTAAGCTGCGGAGTCTTGTGAGCAAAAATTCTGATTTGTAGGCTCCTGGCCTTAAAGTTGCGAGTGATTTGGCTGCTGCGTAAATGAGTCTGCTCTGGAGCAGGGGGTGTCGAACTCATTTGTTACGAGGGCTGGATCCGGCATAAATGAGACCTTGTCGGGCCGGGGCCCCACGTGTGCCATAAAATGGAAAGCCAAAACTGCTTTTGCGCAACAGTGGAAAGCGGAGAAGGTGCCAGATATACAGGACTGGTTAAGGAAACTGCTGTTTTTAGCCGAGATGGACAAAATGACAAAGAAATTAAATGGACAAATGGCAGAACAATACTTAAAAGACTGGGAAGGCCTGAAATTGTATATGGAAACTGGATATAAAATGAAAGGGAAAATGTACAATCTTGATTCTTATTGAAAGTGATTGAGAAATGAAATGAATATTTGATTGTACTGTGCTTCTATTGGAAATTATGTTAGAAAAAGTAAGGTTTCTCTGTATTAGAATTGTGTTACCTGGTTTGTCGATTGTTATAAGCCTAAATCTGATCACTTCTTAATTTTTTTTCTTGTTAGTAGCAGTGTTGGAAGCCTATTAGGGGGGGTAGGGGGGATGGGGTATAATCTTTAAATTGAATTGGTAAAGATGTCTAACACTGTTGAATATATTCCAATAAAAATTTTGTTTAAAAAAAAAAATATGGAAAGCCAGGCAGCGGAGACAGAAACTTTATAAAGGGCACACAAACACAAAGGGTTGGTTTTTTCTAACTTAAAATAAAAGCATGCTTAAAACAATCTTGCAATATTTCGCTTATTTAACAGTGTCTGATCACTGACACCTCTTGCCCTGAATTATTGCATCAAAAGGTCTGTGCTGTTGGCCAGGGCTCTTTTTGTAGCAGGGACTCCTTTGCATATTAGGCGACACACCCCTAACGTAGCCAATCCTCCAAGAGCTTACAGTAGCCCCTGTAAGAAGAGCTCTGTAAGCCCTTGGAGGATTGGCTACATTTGGGGTGTGTCGCCTAATATGCAAAGGAGTTCCTGATACAAAAAGAGCCCTGTAATGCAATCTTGAGTGTGCTGTTCAGGTGTGTATCTGTAAGCTGCAAACCTACGATGACCCAGCGGCAGCAGAACTGGAAGAAGCAGCAGAAGACAGCCCGTTCCACCGCGGGCTTGATAGAAGCCCTCTTGGGGGGGGCTGATTTGGCCTCCAGGCCACATGTTTGACACCTCTGCTCTGGAGCCGTCATTCCTGAGCAAAAATGTGTGAGCCGGAGGCTAAAAAATCTGTGAGCTGGCTCACGCTAACTCAGCTTAGAGGGAACACTGCTCACCATGACCTGGGTGGTCTGCAGCAGGACTGGGCGAGCCAAGAGGGGGATCGTTGGAGGTATACTGAAGGTGCCACTCCTGAGTACCCGTCTACGCTTTCTTGCCCTGTGGGAGGGAACTCAGAAGGCATTTCAGTGCCTTCTGAAAGGAATTAAATGCCCTCTGAGCTGTTTCTCCCCAGGTGCCGTGATGCGCCCCCCATTCCACAGTTGGAGAGAGAGGGAAGCCCGTGGATAAGCAGCTGACACTTCCAAGCCGGGGTGGGTCCAGAGGAGGCTGACAAAAATGGCGGGGGTCCGGAGTCCGATGAGGAAAGGCTGGAGAGGAGACGATTGAGAGGTGATACGATAGCCATCTTTGGCCCTGGTCACACGGAGAATTTGCCGCATGGAAGGCATGAATGTCAGGCGGATCTCTGGGGCGCGATCACACCGCAACATCTGGGAAGCGTAGCGCTCCCGTGGCCAACCCGTGGCGTCCCGCCGAAGATGCGAAGTTCAAAAGTACCACGGAAAGTGCACTAGTAACCGGGGCGAAGGCGGGCGTCTGATCGCGGGAGCACTAGTATCCCGTGGCATCCGGCGCTCGTCCACGTCCCGTCGCAAACCGGATGTTTTTTGTACGTCTCCATAGGATGCGCACAAACGCTGAACTGCGCATGCGCACCAACTCGCCATGAAGCAATCCTTCATTCCTCGATCATGCGCATGCGGGGACTCCGTTGGAAAAAAGCAATTGCCCGTCTGATCCGGAAGCGGTGGCTTGCGATTGCCACTTGTGTGATCGCGACACGCTGCTCTTCGCCATGCTTCAGCATCGCCGTGTGATCGGCAGCTAACAGCCTAAGCGCGGAGACTCAGGGGACCGTGTGATCAGGCTACCGCGCTTTATTTTGCTCCGGGGCAAACAACCATGCCTCCCCCCACGTTATCTGGCCCATGTGACCACAGCCTTTGAGTATCTGAAGGACCGTCACACAGAGAAAGGAGTTGTTTCTTGCTGCCCCAGAAGGTTGGAGCAGAACTACTGGTTTGAAATTAAATCAAAAGAGTTTTCGGCTAAACAGTATGAAATAACTTCCGGACAGAGCGGCTCCTCAGTGGAACGGGCTTCCTCGGGAGGGGTGGGCTCTCCTCCTTTGGAGGCTTTCAAGCAGGGGCTCAGTGGCCATCTGACAGCAATGCCGATTCAGTGGACTTGGGCAGATGGTAAAAGGGAGGGTAGGAAGGGATGGGCCAGTGCCCGGATTTTGGGGCCCCTTCTTATATAACCAGGGCAATGCTGATCACCATTTTGGGGTCAGGAAGGAACTTTCCTCCAGGCCAGGTTGGCCCCAGGAATCCTGGAAATTTTTCTGCCTTCCTCTGGGAGGAGAAGAAGAAGAAGAAGAAGAAGAAGAAGAAGAAGAAGAAGAAGAAGAAGAGGAAGAGGAAGAGGAAGAAGAGGAAGAAGAAGAGGAAGAAGAGGAGGAAGAAGAAGAGGAAGAAGAGGAGGAAGAAGAGGAGGAGGAGGAAGAAGAAGAGGAGGAGGAGGAGGAAGAAGAAGAAGAAGAGGAGGAGGAGGAGGTGGAGGAAGAAGAAGAAGAAGAGGAGGAGGAAGAGGAAGAAGAGGAAGAAGAAGAAGAGGAAGAAGAAGAGGAAGAGGAGGAGGAGGAGGAGGAGATTGGATTTATACCCTGCCCTTCACTACCCAAAGGAGTCTCAGAGTGGCTTACAAACTCCTTTCCCTTCCCCTCCCCACAACAGACACCCTGGGAGGTAGGTGGGGCCGAGAGAGCTCTGACAGAAACTGCTCTTTTCCAAGGACAGCTCTGGCAGAACTATGGCTTGCCCAAGGTCATCCAGCAGCTGCAAGTGGAGGAGTGAGGAATCAAGCCCAGTTCTCCCAGATTAGAGTCTGCGCCCTTCACCACTACACCAAACTGGCTCCAGGTCAGGTCAGGGGTCACAGAGGAAAAGGGGTCGTAGTTGTGAATTTCCTGCCTTGTTTGGGGGATTGGACTAGATGCCTCTAGGAACCCCTTCCAGCTCTGCGTTTCTGTGTCCCACTACAGCCCCACATATCCGACAAACGTGAATCTAGGTCATGCGTGGGGTGCACATCTGGATACTGATACAATGTGTGGTGCACGCATCCAGATGTGCCCCCAGAACATTTCCGACCGCTTTCTGCAACTTCTAATCACGCGTTGTGTGACAATAAAGCCACCCTGCAGCCCAAATCTTGCTAAGCAGCACTGAAGAGCAGCGAGACCAGAACCAGATGGAGGCAGAACGGGGAGCGCCAGCTCCATGGTTTCAGCACCTGGAGGGGACTTACTCCGATTCCCCCTCCGCTGGCTCGATCTCGGGACAGTCACCACGCAGCCAAGTCTAATTGGGCACCCGCTGTCAGCCAGTCATCATTTTTTTACGTGATTCCTGATTGGCCAGGTTTGTGGGCAGAAAGATATGCTGCCAAACAGGCAATGGGGGGTGGGTGGGTGGGATAATCGTTGCAGACAGGCACCAGGATTGCAGATGAGAACGGGAAGCGGGAGCCAGGGGAGATGTGTTGCCCTCCCTTCCCCGGAACGGCACCGTCTTACATCGAAACCGAACATGACGAAAATTCAGCTCAGGCGCAGTGTTCCGGGGTGGAGGGGGGAAGTGGTGCACGCTGGTGAGGAAGTCATTGAAAAAAAAAAATCCCTTCTCTTTAGCTGCCTGGAAAAGAACCCCCCGGACTGGGACTCTGTTCCCCTCCAGTGCCGCAACATCCACGGCAGATGGCGAAAAGCAGCTCGAGATGAGAGTTCTAATTCATTTGGGGCTCATGGGGGGATTTGGCACGGCGTCTTCCAGCTGCCGGCGGTGCGCGTATTAAGCCCGCTGTCTGGTGCCATGGGTACAGCTTGTTCCGAACGCCGAGCGCTCAATGGCGTGGGGAGGGGGGGCTCTCTCCCATCGCCCCTGCGCCGCTCCCACAGGGGCCCGGACGAGGAAAGAGGCCTCGGCGTTACGAGCGCGGGTCCCCGCATGGGCCGGCCGCGTCAGCTTCACCTTATCAGGAACGGACGTCACCGGCATACTAATGTCATCAGACCGGAGCCGGGTGATGCGCCGCACGGCTTAGCTCGCCAGGAAGCACGGTTGCCATGGTAACCTGGTCCCTCCCTGCCACGGATACAATCGGCTTAATGAGATTTAAAAAAAACACACACACACACAAAACTCAAAAAAACCTCAGAATGAAGGGAAACAGAAGGGAACTGCTGGGAAGAGCTGACGCAACGGCGGCCCTCCCTCCCTCCGCCTCTCGCCACTGAGATGAGGCTCATGTGCTGCAATCCCTGCGTACAACATTTCCCCCAGCGCCACCAGAGTAAACAGAGCCTGCGGAAATAATTTATACAGGGGAGGCGCTGAATGCCCTCACCGTGACTTAGAGGGCTGCAACAGAGATCCCCAAGCCCCTTAGAGACAGGGGGGGGGGCGGCGGCCTCCCGCCCTCCTCCCCAGGAACAAGTAAACCCTTTGTTGCCAAAATAAGCTTTATTTATAATCCGACTTTCTCCCCAACGGGGACCCAATGCGGCATACATCATTCTCCTCTCCTCCAGTTTCGTGTCGTGGCTAGGAGCGCAGACTCGAATCTGGGAGAACCGGGTTTGCTTCCCCTAATTCCTCCACATGCAGCTGCTGGTGTGACCTTGGGTCAGCCACAAGTTCTCTCGGAGCTGTGCTCTCAGGAGCAGTCCTCGAAAGAGCCCTACCTACCTCACAGGGTGTCTGTTGTGGGGAGGGGAGGGGAAAGGAGATTGTAAGCCCTGCTGAGACTCTGAGTGAAGGATTCCAATCTCCTCCTCTTCCTTCTGGAAGCCTCCATGTTTAGAGGCAATAAACCTTCAAATAACAATGTCATTAGGAAAGACCTCAGTCTCCCTGCTGTTGGCCCTCCAAAGGAACGGGTTGACCAGGGTGTGAGAAGATGCCAAACTCAATGGACCACTGGTCTGAGAGCTCTTCTGATGTTCTTATGAAGGCCTCCACCTCTCTGCCCTGTTGTTGGCCATCCAGAGGAACTGGTTGGCCCCTGTGTGAGGCAGGAAGCTGGACTAGATGGGCCAGTGGTCTGATCCAGCAGGGCTCTTCTGATGTTCTTATAAAGGCCTCAGCCTCTCTGCTCTGTTGTTGGCCCTCCAGAGGAACTGGTTGGCCACTGTGTGAGACAGGATGCTGGAATAGATGGACCACTGGTCTAGTCCAGCAGGGCTCTTCTGATGTTCTTAGGAAGGCCTCGGCCTCTCTGCTCTGTTGTTGGCCCTCCAGAGGAACTGGTTGGCTACTGAGTGAGACAGGATGCTGGACTGGATGGGACCACTGGTCTGGTCCAGCAGGGCTCATCTGATGTTCTTATGAAGGCCTCTGTCCCCTGGTGTTGGCCATCCAGAGGGACTGGGCTGCACTAGATGGACCACTGGTCTGATCCAGCAGGGCTCTTCTGATGTCCTTATGAAGGCCTCAGCCTCTCTGCCCTGTTGTTGGCCCTGCAGAGGAACTGTCTGGCCACTGTATGAGACAGGATGCTGGAATAGATGGACCACTAGTCTGACCCAGCAGGGCTCTTCAGACAGAATGTTGCATTCTGCCCTTGGACAATTTATCCTGGATCCGACCCATTGCTTCCTCTGATTCTGCACACCTGAGAGCACCGAGTGCGGGACCCGCCAGCAACATGTCTGCTCAGAGACGTCTCTGCTACTCGGGGACTGCAGCCACCGACAGGCAGACGGGCACGCCGTCCTCACACACCTACACGAGACACCCAGCCGAACGCCGCGTTCAATTTGCCTCCCTAATCAGACACCCCTCCAGCGTCTCGGCGCAATTACGAGCCAGATTGTGCGCCGAGGCCTCCGGTAGCGGCGCCGAGCCTCGCCAAATGGGTAAACACAGTCATTTGGTCCACTCCTTCCTCTTTGATTACAGGCTGCGGCGCTTTCATTTCCCTAAATAAGATCCCCGCACCAAAGGCGAACGGCCGGCCTAATTAGCTCGAGCACTGAATGGCGGGCTCCGTTTCTTCCGAGGGTCGGAGAGCGGCGCTGAGCCGTGTTATTAACTTTGCTGGACTCCATCCGTCACCGTACAATGCCTTCCCGTGTGCGGCTTCCCCTTTCCTCCCCTTCTCCGGTGTTGTGTGCTTCACGCTGTCACAATATTGTGCAAGAAACGACGCAGCATCGAACGCTGTTCCTTGGAATGAGAAAGACAGAAGGAGGTGAACGGGGGGTGGGGGGAAGGAAACAAAAGACACCTGTGAAAGAGAGGGGAGGCTACATAAACCGGGATGTTAAGCACGCAGTAGAGTTAGGGTGCCCGTGAATAGAGGTTCTTGGCATGGGGAAGTGATCTAGCGGTTTCCCAGCGAGAAAAATACAGTAAGCCAGCTCTGATTTTTCCTTCCCTTTCCGTTCGGGAGGCTCCCGGCCACTGGGCATTTCCATTGGGGCAAAGTGGTAGTTTTCTTCAGCGGCAACGTGGTGACCAGACTACAGTACCGGAATCCCATTTATTTTTTTGATATGTTTGAATTTAAAACATCACTTGCCCCAGACATAAGAACATAAGAGAAGCCAATGTTGGACCAGGCCAATGGCCCATCCAGTCTAACACTCTCTGTGTCACGCAGTGGCCAGAAATACCAGGGGCCATCAGGAGGTCCAGCAGTGGGGCCAGGACACTAGAAGCCTCCCCACTGTTGACCCCCCCTCCGAGCACCAAGAATACAGAACATCCCTTGCCCCAGAGTCCCTATCTGTACCTTGTGGCTAACAGCCACTGTGGGACCTCTGCTCCATATGCTTATCCAATTCCCCCTTGAAGCCGTCCAAGCTTGTAGCTGCTACCCCCTCCTGTGGCAGTGAATTCCATGTGTTCATCACTCTTTGCGTGAAGAAGTACTTCCTTTTATCTGTTCTAACCCAACCGCTCATTAATTGGTGTAGTGGTTAAGTGCGCGGACTCTAATCTGGGAGAACCGTGTTTGATTCCCCACACCTTCACTTGCAGCTGCTGGTGTGACCTTGGGTCAGTCACAAGTTCTCTCAGCGCTGTCCTGTCAAGAGCAGTTTCTCTCAGAGCTCTCTCAGCCCCACCTACCTCGCAGGGTGTCTGTTGTAGGAAGGGGAAGGGAAAGGAGATTGTAAGCCACTCTGAGACTGTGAGTGAAGAGGGCGGGGTATAAATCCAATCTCCTCCTCCTCCTCTTCTTCTTCCTCTTCCTCTTCTTCCTGTTCTGTCTCATGCATAATCTTGTCGAGCATGTCACCCCCTCAGCCGTCGTTTCTCCAAGCTAAAGAGCCTCGAGCGCCTCAACTTTTCTTCATAGGGAAAGTATTCCAACCCTTTGATCATTCTAGTTGCCCTTTTCTGCACCTTTTCCCAATGCTACAATACCCTTTTTGAGGTGCGGTGGCCAGGATCACACACCGTATTCCAAATGAGGTTGCACCATGGATTTGTACAGGGGCATTATGATACTGGCTGATCTGTTTTCAATTCAATTTTGTTTGCTCCACAACAGGCTACAGGCTTGAGAATATCATATGCACAAGTGCACACACAGAGTGAGAAATTTAGTTAATAATGCACATGTTCCTCATCTCCTTTACGGAGGTTTGTGGTAATTTGTACTCTGTCTGGTGTAGTGGTTAAGTGCGCGGGCTCTAATCTGGGAAAACCGGGTTTGATGCCCCACTCCTCCACTTGCACTTGGCTGGATGACCTTGGGCAAGCTGCAGTTCTGATAAGAGCTGTCCTTGAAAAAGAGCAGTTTCTGTCAGAGCTCTCTCAGCCCCATCTTCCTCCCAGGGTGTCTGTTGTGGGGAGGGGAAGGGAGAGGAGTTTGTAAGCCGCTCTCTAAGATTCCTTTGGGTAGTGAAGGGCGGGGTATAAATCCAATCTCTTCTTCTTCTTCTTTTGAGTGGGGGAAATACATACCGAGATGACTTCTTCTTCTTCTTTTTGAAAGAGGAACCTGAAGATGCACGGAGTCAATTGTGACTGGTAATATATATGTAACATAGAGGACGCTCCAAACCGCCCTGAGCCCTGCCTGGTGGGGAACGGAGCGGGATAAAAGCCAATAATAATAATAATAATAATAGGTAAAGGTAAACGTTCCCTTGTTCGAAAGCCAGTCGAATCCGACTCTAGGGTTGCGGTGCTCATCTCCATTTCAAAGCCGAAGAGCCAGCGCTGTTCGAAGACGTTTCCGTGGTCATGTGGCCGGCATGACTAAACACCAAGGCGCACGGAACGCTGTTTACCTTCCCACTGAAGGTAAACCTATTTATCTACTTGCAATTTCTTGCTTTCGAACTGCTAGGTTGGCAGGAGCTGGAACTAGAGATGGGAGCTCACTCCATCATGCAGCACTCTTGGGTCTCGAACTGCTGAACTACTGACCTTCCACAGCCTGCAGTTCAGCGTCATAACCACTTGAGCCACCGCAGCTCCTATAATAATAATAATAACAATAATAATAATAAGTGTGCAAAAACTGTATATTCACATTTGCAGATAAGCCTCTCAAACATGATGAAGTGAATGTATATAGAATTAAAGGAAGAGATTCCAGACACTCTCAAGCATGCAAAGAAATCAAGAAATATGATGAGGGAACACTTCAGGGCAGGGGTGTCAAACATGGAGCCCAGGGGCCAGATTAGGCCCCCGGAGGGCTTCTATCAGGCCTGCAACGGACTGGCTGTCTCCTGCCTCTTCCTCCATTTCTGCTGCTGCTGCTGCGTCATAGCTCGCTTTCCCAGACTCACTCAATCGCTCAGGAGAGATAGATAGGCGAGGTTCTCCTCCCTGCCCTGGGCTGAGGCTCCTCCCCCTCCCAGAATGCAACAGCAGAGACATTTTGATGCAATAATTCAGAGCAAGTGGTGTCGGTTATCGGAGACTGTTAAATAAACAAAATATTGCAAGGGTGCTAATGTGCCAAGCATGTTTCTCTTTTAAGTTAATAAAAACACAACCTTTGTGTTTGTGTCCGTTATAAAGTTTATATCTCCGCTACCTGGCATTGCATTTTACGACACACATGGACCGGGCCAAGAAGGTCCAATTTATGTCAAATCCGGCCCTCCAGAACAAATGAGTTCGACACCCCCTGCTTCAGGGGATCTTGCTAGATACGGCTGGAGTTTCCAGCAAGAGACCGCTACCTAGTAGGTCACGCTACCTAATTTGGCACCTAATGACTCATTAGCTCACGCGTCATTTAATACTATGTCCCAGCTTTCTTAATCTCAGGATTTTGAACTCAGGGTTTCCTGCCGTCTGTGAATGGACCAGGACCGGAGAAACGGAACTGGCTGTGGCTTGAGTCGACACATGCAGACAGACGCCTTATACCGAATCAAGAGCAATGGTCCATTGAGGTCAGGACTGTCTAGTCAGACTACCAGTGGCTCTCCACAGTCGCCAGCAGAGGTCTCTGAACTGATCCTTCTAAACTGGAGACGACAGGGACTGAACCTGAGAGCCAGTTTGGTGTTGTGGTTAAGAGCGGCAGACTCTAATCTGGGAGGACTAGGTTTGATTCCCCACTCCTCTTCCGCATGCAGTCAGCTGGGTGACCTCGGGCCAGTCACAGTTCTCTGAGAGCTGTCCTCTCAAGGGCAGTCCGCAGTCAGAGCTCTCTCAGCCCCACCTGCCTCACAAGGGTGTGTGTCGCGGGCAGGGGAAGGGAAGGAGATCGTAAGATGCTCTGAGACTCCACGCGACAGGCGGGGTATACATCCAATCTCCTCTTCCTCTCTCAATCCGGACCGCCAATCAGATCTCCAGTGGCCAATCGGAAGCCCGGCTGGGCAAAAGCCACGCCCCCCCAGGCACCCTCTCAGGGGGGACGACTCCTGCTCCGAACCCAAATTCTGCGCGACCACCTTCGCAAAGCAGTTCCGCTGCGGAGTCGAATCCGAACTCAACACACGGCCATGACAAAATTTCATTCTCTTTTTTATTGCATCCCTGTCAGTGCAATTGTGGGGTTGAAACATCCTTGCCTGGCTGACTGCCGCGTTAAACCTGCTCTCCTTTCATTTTTGCAAAAAAATACCCTTCTTCTTTTAATGCCAGCCTCCCTTCCCCCCCTCTTTCCATCATTTGAAATTGAAATCAACGCTGTCTAGGATTTGGGAGTTATCTCTCTCTCTCTCTCTCTCTCTCTCTGTGTGTGCCACCTATCACTGCCACGACACACGCTTAAAGAGCGCGTGGGGCTCCGTTCCAATGCAATCGCTTCCCCCTCCTCCTCCTCCTCCTCCTCCCCCTCGCCATCAACCTGAGAAAACATAAAAGGAGAGTCAGATGAGCTCCCGAGCATTTGTGGGCGCGCACACCGACAAGCGGAGAAGCTGCCCGCCGAGGAGACGATCCATCTGGCAAGCTGACACCGTAATAAGTCTGCCTAATTGTCAGGTCAGGCAGAATGCCGAGCCGGCCTGTCAGTCCCCGCCGTTGCCGCTTTGTGCCGGCGATGTAAAACTCCTTGTACTGTGTGTTCGTTGCGTGGGCGGGCGGGGAGATAAATCAGACAGGCAGAAGGTTGAGGGGCGGGCAGGGTGGCGTGGCAGGACCCGGGGGTGGGTGGGAGGGTGGGAGCGGGCACAGAGGGAGGGCCCCGGAGAGGAGCGCGTGTTTGGGCGGCTGAGGCACAGGTGCGAGACGGTCACCGGCCCGGGGTTCGAGGGCCACCTCCGCCGGGGGTTCGCCCGTGTGACCTTGAGCGAATCGATTCGGGACGGACGAAACCGTTCGCTGCAAGAGCAATTGAGCTTGGGATTTCGATGCGGAGGGCAGGATGAATCGTAGAATCACACGGAGCTGGGAGGGGCCATAGAGACCATCTAGTCCAGCCCCCTGCTCAGTGCAGGACAAGCCCAGAGCATCCCTGATAAGGGTTTGTCCAGCTGCTGCTTGAAGACTGCCAGGGAAGGGGAGCTCAACACTTCCCCAGGCTGCTGATTCCATGGTTGTATGTTGTAGGGCTCTCTTTCGGCTGTGCTCCTGCAGAGTGCAGGGGGTTGGACTGGATGACCTGCAAGGTCCCTTCCAACTCTAACGTTCTATGATTCTATGATCCTGACTGTCAAAAAGTTTTCCTAGTACCCAGCCAGTACCTTCCTGCCCTTAATTTAAGAACATAAGAGAAGCCAATGTTGGATCAGGCCAGTGGCCCATCTAGTCTAACACTCTGTCACACAGTGGCCAAAATATACCAGGTGCCATCAGGAGGTCCAGCAGTGGGGCCAGGACACCAGAAGCCCTCCCACTGTTGACCCCCACCCCAAGCACCAAGAATACAGAGCCTCACTTGCCCCAGACCGAGAGTTCCTATCTATACCTTAAGGACATAAGAACATAAGAGAAGCCAATGTTGGATCAGGCCAATGGCCCACCTAGTCCAACACTCGGTCACACAGTGGCCAAAAATACTCGGTGCCATCAGGAGGTCCAGCAGTGGGGCCAGGACACTAGAAGCCCTCCCACTGTTGACCCCCCCCCCAAGCACCAAGAATACAGAGCCTCACTTGCCCCAGACCAAGAGTTCCTATCTATACCTTAAGGACATAAGCACATAAGAGAAGCCAATGTTGGATCAGGCCAATGGCCCACCTAGTCCAACACTCAGTCACACAGTGGCCAAAAATACCCGGTGTCATCAGGAGGTCCAGCAGTGGGGCCAGGACACTAGAAGCCCTCCCACTGTTGCCCCCACCCCCCGAAGCACCAAGAATACAGAGCATCACTTGCCCCAGACATAAGAACATAAGAGAAGCCCATGTTGGATCAGGCCAGTGGCCCATCCAGTCCAACACTCTGTGTCACTCAGTGGCCAAAAATACCCGGTGCCATCAGGAGGTCCAGCAGTGGGGCCAGGACACTAGAAGCCCTCCCACTGTTGACCCCCCCCCAAGCACCAAGAAGACAGAGCATCCCTTGCCCCAGACTGAGAGTCCCTATCTACATCTTGTGGCTAATGGCCATCGATAAGCTCCATATGATTATCTAATTCCCTCTTGAAGCCGTCCATGCTTGTAGCCGCCACCACTACCTCCTGGGGCAGTGAATTCCACATGTTAATCACTCTCTGGGTGAAGAAGTATTTCCTTTTATCTGTTCTAACCCGACTGCTCAGCAATTTCATGGAGTGCCCACGAGTTCTTGTATTGTGAGAAAGGGAGAAAAGGACCTTCTTTAAACCCATTCTTGTGCGTCCTCTCCTCTGCTGTCTACAGGAACAAGCTCCCTGTCCTCCTCTAAGTGACACAGCCCTTCAGATACTTCAAGAGAGCCATCATATCCCACCCCTCAACCTCCTCTCCTCCAGACTGGACATTCCCAAGAACTCCCTCAGCCTTCCCTTGTAGCGCTTAGAATCATAGAATGTTAGAGTTGGAAGGGACCTTGCAGGCCATCTAATCCAACCCCCTGCACTCTGCAGGAACACAGCCGAAACCCCTACATACTTCTTGGTCTCCAGGCCCCCAAACCATCCTCGTATTGATGCCCGCCAGTTTAGTTGGCTTTCAAAGGGAATCAGATGCATTCACAGGGATGCCAAGCTCCAGGAGGGGGGGCTGGAGTTCCCCTGGAATGGCAATGGATCCCCAGACGATGTAGACCAGTTCCCCCAGAGAAAATGGTGGCTTTAGAAGGCGGAGTCTACGGCATCACTTCCCTGCCGAGATCCTGCCCTCCCCCACCTCCACCCTCACCAAGCCGTGCCCCCAAATCTCCAGAAGTTCCCCAATGAGGAGTTGCCAACACTATCATAGAGCATAGGCCCATTCCTGGATACCGAGCCTGGCACCTTTTGCATGCCAAGCAGAAGCTCTGCCATGAAGCCAAGTCCCTCCCAGAAGAAGGAGAAGCAGAAGGAGAAGAAGGAGAAGAGGAGGAGGAGGAAGAGGAGGAGGAAATTGGATTTATACCTTGCCCTTCACTACCCAGAGGAATCTCAGAGGGGCTTACAAAATCCTTTCCCTTCCCCTCCCCACAACAGACACCCTGTGAGGTAGGCGGGGCTGAGAGAGCTCCTGATATTTAGCTGGTATCGACTCCCTTGTCATTTCCACCCATTGGATCTAGCCTTGCAATCCGGAGCAAGAGAGACTAGATCTGCTCCATCTTCTACATGACAGCCCTTCAGATATTCAAAGACTGCCATCACGTCCCCTCTAAGCCTTCTCTTTCCCAGGCTACACATATCCAACTCTTTCAGTCTTTCCTCGTAAGACTTGGACTCCAACCCTCTCTCACCATCCTGGTTGCCCTCCTCTGGACACGACCAAGAAGATTTTGTCAGTCACTTGAGCTGCGGTGGCTCAAGTGGTTAAGACACTGAACTGCAGGCTGTGGAAGGTCAGTAGTTCAGCAGTTCAAGACCCGGGTGCCGCAAGGCGGGGTGAGCTCCGTCTCTAGTTCCAGCTCCTGCCAACCTAGCAGTTCGAAAGCAAGAAATTGCAAGTAGATAAATAGGTACCACTTCGGTGGGAAGGTAACAGCGTTCTGTGCACCTTGGTGTTTAGTCATGCCGGCCACATGACCACGGAAACGTCTTCGGACAGCGCTGGCTCTTCGGCTTTGAAACGGAGATGAGCACCGCAACCCTAGAGTCGGATTCGGCTGGCTTTCGAGCAAGGGAACCTTTACCTTTACCTAAGGTCCTACTGGACTCAGACCTGGCAGTTCTACTGCGGACCAGAAGGGCTGCCCTCCGAAACTGTCTGCGCATGCTCAGAGACCCTGCCTTTGGAGACTGCTGGACGGCAGCCTGGATATGAAAACAGGCTCCTGGGTCAGGTTTTACGGAGTCGTGGCTCAAACCAAGGACTGCTTTGCTCTTGAGGGGCACACCACCCGTTCCCGTAGATGCCAACCCTCGTGGCTTTGGGCAAGACAATGAGCATTCCACGGAGGAAAAGAAAAAGGGGGGCGGGCGGCGGCGGCGAGATTTCAGTCAACACTGCTGTTTTATCATCCAGGCCCCGACTCCCTTCTGGCGGGTTAATGCGCACGATGCGCTTTTGACGCTTCGGGCTGCCTCAGAACAATCGCAAGATGTCCTCGGCACAGAACAGTTTAGGTGTGGGTGGACGCGGCTGCTCTCAGACAGTTTTTAAGGGATGCCATCTGCAGCTCTTCCCTCCCTCCCTCCCCCCCCTTTCTCAATTTTATTTTTTTGGGATTATTGATTGCCTTTTGCTGCGCTGGCGGAGATACCACTGCAGATGCCAGGCCACGTCTGCGCTTTCTGACTACGCAAGCGGAGCACTGACTTCAGCAGAGGGAAGCAGAGCCCATCTCTCTGTCTGTCTCTCTCTCTGAGATTGTACACGCTGTCTCCATGCGGAGTTCGGTGCAGGGGTGGGGGGAGAAATCGCGCTTCTAATAATTGCCCAAAGACTTCCAACCGCTCGTGTTTGATTGTGTTGTCAGTCGAAAAGGAAGGCACGGAGTCTGATTTATTTATTTATTTATTTATTGCAGTGGAAACACCACATGTCCCTTTTCCTCCTCTCCGTTCTTCACCACATTTCTTTTTTGGCTTCGCTTTGCTTCAACCCCCCACCCCTTCCCGTTTGCCTTTTTGTCATTGAAGGGGAAGTCGTGGAAGCAGTGACGGGCTTCACGTTCCCGGGATCCGAGATCACTGCAGGCGACGACTGCAGCCATGAAATTCAAAGACGCCTGCTCCTTGGGAGGAGAGCAGTGGCAAACCTAGACAGCATGATAAAAAGTAGAGGCATCACCCTGCCAATAAAAGTCCGCATGGTCAAAGTGACGGTATTCCCAGTAGTCACGTATGGCTGCGAGAGTTGGACTATAAGGAAGGCCGAGCGCCGAAGAAGAGATTGGAATTCTGGTGCTGGAGAAGACTCTTGAGAGTCCTTTGGACTGACAGGAGATCAAATCAGTCAATCCTAAAGGAAATCAACCCTGGCTGTTCTCTGGAAGGCCAGAGACTGAAGCTGAAGCTGAAATACTTTGGCCCCCAAATGAGAAGGGAGCCCTCACTGGAGAAGACCCTGAGGCTGGGAAATACTGAAGGTCAAATGCAGGAACCACACAAGACATGGTCTGAGGGTTGAAAGCACTGGCCTGCCTTTCAGGGGCAGCGGGCAGCTTTTATCATACACTCAGCTCTCAGCATCAGAGAGGGCTGCCCCTTGCACCACACAAAGGGAGACCACATGCTCAAACAGAATGCCTGGAATGTTTGCACAGCATAATTAACAGTGATAACGCTACTCTACTCCTGGCCTCGAAGATGCCTGCGTTGAGACGAGCAAAGGTCGGAATCAGTGTAGCAAGTTGCTGATTACCAACAGAGGTAGGATGTAAAGAGATTAAGACTGGCGTTAATCTACTACAGTCAAAGAAGAAGGGGACGGCAAAGGATGGAGATGGTCAGACGGCGCTATCGAGGCAATGGACATGAAGTTGAGCAAACTCTGGAGCTCAACGGAGGACAGGAGGGCCTAGCGTGATGTGGTCCGTGGGGTCGCAAAGAGTCGGGCTTGACTGTGCGACTGAACAACAACAACAAAAGCAACAATCAAGCACTAAAAAAGCACTATTGGCAGTCCACCACCGAACCCCCTCGTGAATATTGGACACCTCTGCAGGTTTCTGTGTTGGCGAGTGATGCACTTTGTAATTGGGGCAGGGCCTCTTCAGTGAAGGCCCCCCCCTTGTGAAATCCCCCTACCCAGAACAGTCCTCCTGGTACCCAGTCTGTTCAGCATTTTTTTGTGTACTGGGTTAAAAAAAAAAAAAATCACTCATAAAAAGACTGAAGCCCCAATGTCTGGCCCTGACCTGGATGGGCCAAGCTAGTCTGATCTTCGCAGATCTTGAAAGCTAAGCAGGGTCGGCCCTGGTTAGCATTGGGATGGGAGACCAGCAAGGAAGTCCAGGGTTGCTACGCAGAGGCAGGGAATGGCAAACCAAAGAGGAAGAAGAGATTGGATTTACACACCGCCCTTCACTACCTGAAGGAGTCTCAGAGCGGCTTTACAAAACTCCATTCCCATTCACCTCCCCACAACAGACACCCCGGGAGGTAGGTGGGGCTGAGAGAGCTCTTTCCAGAACTGCCCTTGAGAGAACAGCTCTGAGAGGTTAGGTTAGGCTGAGAGTGTGGGGATAGCCCAAGGTCACCCAGCGAGCTTCCATGGCACGAGTGGGGATTCGAACCTGTGTCTCCCAGATCCTAGCCCATCACTCTCCCCACGACACCACACTGGGTCTCTTTTACGGGCAAGTGTCTCGAACATGCAACACAGAAGAAGACAAAAAAGGGGAGGAGGAGGAGATTGGATTTATATCCCAGCCTTCACTCGGAGTCTCAGAGCGGCTGACAAACTCCTTTCCCTTCCCCTCCCCACAACAGACACCCTGTGAGGTAGAAGAAGAGGAAGAAGAGATTGGATTTACACCCTGCCCTTCACTACCCAAAGGCGTCTCAGAGCGGCTTACAATCTCCTTTCCCTTCCCCTCCCCACAACAGACACCCTGGGAGGTAGAAGAAGAGGAAGAAGAGATTGATTTACACCCTGCCCTTCACTACCCAAAGGCGTCTCAGAGCGGCTTACAATCTCCTTTCCCTTCCCTTCCCCACAACAGACACCCTGGGAGGTAGGTGGGGCTGGGAGGGCTCTGACAGAGACTGCTCTCTTTCAAGGACAGCTCTTGTCAGAACTACGGCTTGCCCAAGGTCATCCAGCAGGTGCAAGTGGAGGAGTGGGAAATCAAACCCGGTTCTCCCAGATTAGAGTCCGCGCACTTCACCACTACACCAAACTGGCTGTCACCAGGAAAACACCAGCAAAAAAATAACAGTCCTGTATATATGTTCTCGAAGCTTTCATGGCTGGAGTTCATTCATTGCTGTAGATTTTCCGGGTTGTGTGGCCGTGGTCTTGGCATTGGTAGGACCTGACGTTTCGCCAGTAGCTGTGACTGGCATCCTCAGAGGTATAACACAGAAAGATGGAGGACTCTCTGTCTCAAGGTGAGAAGAAAAATGGTAGGCAGGTAATTTATATCTACCTCAGAACGGGGGTAGGGCTGAGTCATTATCTTGTAGGAGTTCCCCAGGCTGTGGAACATGCTAATGGAGGAGCTTTCCTGAGGAGGTTCTTTTGTACCTGTGGATTGTTTCCTGAGGAGGTTCTTTTGCATGTGGAATGGCTGTTGAAGTTCTAATCTTATCTGTAGTGCTGTTGTCAGGTGTGGAGCCTTTTGTGTTTTTCAGGACAGGAAACCATGTTTATATTTATAAGACGGAACTCTTCCGCCAGGCTTTCGAGTAGGGGCTGCCACCGTTATCACCGCTATCACTCATCACCGTTTGACATCACGGTGTGTACTGGCCCTGGTATGCGACCATGGCTCTAGTGGGACACCATCGGAGCGGCAACAACCGTGCCCACTGGAGTACTAGGGTTATGGGCTTACGTTAGGGACTCATTCACTCTGCAGACTGTTGTTGTAATCTTTCAAGTAATGGATTATTTATTGCTTTAATGTTTATATATGGCATCTGCCTCTATGTCTTATTGTTTTATATGGCAATTGCCTCTGTGTTCGCCGTCCTGAGCCCATGCTGGTAGGGCGGGATATAAATCCAAATAAATAAATAAATAAATAAATAAATAAATAAATAAATAAATAAATTTCAATAGCTTCCCTGTGTAATCTGACATGGTAATCGGATGTGTTGTCCAGGCTTTAGGTGTCTTGGAAGAAAATATTGTGTCCTGTTTGGGCTAGGCTATGTTCAGCCACTGCTGATTTTTCGGGCTGGCCAAGTCTGCAGTGTCCTTCGTGTTCTTTTATTCTTGTCTGAATGCCACGTTGTGTGGTCCCGATGTAAACTTGTCCACAACTGCGTGGTATGTGGTATACTCCTGCAGAAAAGAACCTCCTCAGGAAAGCTCCTCCATTAGCATGTTCCACAGCCTGGGGAATTCCTACAAGATAATGACTCAGCCCTACCCCACCTTCCTGAGTAGATATAAATTACCTGCCTACCATTTTTCTTCTCACCTTGAAACAGAGAGTCCTCCATCTTTCCGTGTTATACCTCTGAGGATGCCAGTCACAGCTACTGGCAAAACGTCAGGTCCTACAATGCCAAGACCACGGCCAGACAACCTGGAAAATCTACAGCAACTAATGAACTCTGGCCGTGAAAGTCTTCGACAACATAATGAAGATATTTCTGCTTGTGGCAGCAGCTGCTCCCAAAGCAATGTTTTTAAAAATTTGCACAGACAATCACATCTCCATTGGTCTGTCAGGAATCCTGAAAATGCTTGGCGAGCTCCCAGAATGGGGGCTCTGACTTAAACCCACAGGTGTCTGTGCTGGCTCTGATTACCCAGACAAGGGGGGAAGAACTCTGCACATGGTCAGAGAATGTCTCGCCTTTCTATGGTGGAAACATTTATTTATTTAAAGGAAGTAGCAATGGAGAGCCAGTTTGGTGTAGCGGTTAGAAGTATGGACTCTGAACTGGGTTTGATGCCCCACTCCTCCACAGGCAGCTGCTGGTGTGACCTTGGGTCAGTCACAAGTTCTCTCAGAGCTGTTCTCTCACAAGCAGTCCTCAAAAGGGCTCTCTCGGCCCCAGCTACCTCACAGGGTGTCTATTGTGGGGAGGGGAACAGAATTGTCAACCGCTCTGAGATTCCTTCGGGTAGTGAAGGGCGGGGTATAAACCCAATCTCCTCCTCCTAATGTGACTGAGAGTATAAAAGCGCAGTAGATGTTATCACTGGCTGAATGCATTCAACACTTTCTCTAAGACAAGGGGAAAATGAGGAATGGAGGACTGGGTGGCCAGATTAACCTCCCGAGGATCTCTGCTTTCAATAAAAAAAAGAATAAAAAAACAGCACGTTGCCAGGCCTGTTTGAAAAGAAGAAGAAAGAAGGAGAAGAAAGAAGGAGAAGAAAGAAGGAGAAGAAGGAGGAGGAGGAGGAGAAGGAGGAGGAGGAGGAGGAGGAGGAGGAGGAGGAGGAGGAGGAGGAGGAGGAGGAGGAGAAGAAGAAGAAGAAGAAGAAGAAGAAGAAGAAGAAGAAGAAGAAGAAGAAGAAGAAGAAAGCTGGAGTGGAGGATGCTTGACAAAAATCTTGGAAAGGAAAGGATGACTGGGCAGGATTTCCAAGAGCTCACAGTCTGCAACGCTCTGTGTAGAGCAAAGTAAACAGAACAAGGTACACATCAAGTTTCACCAGCTTTTACGCTCCTTTGCGGCCGGACACAATTTGTGCCACTGAAAAAGAACGTGCAGCCGGGGACTTGTTTTTTTTTTAATGCAGTTAGGCACGAGGTGGTTTAATAAGGAGCTAGGCTGGTTTTGTAATAAAAACAAAACAGGCCAGGAGAAAAGGAAAGAAAAATAGAAAACAAAAATATACACTGTACTTCTTTCTCAGCCCCTTTCCTTCTGTTTGACTACAACACGTTCCACCAGGTCTGCTCACAGACGGGGCGGGGGGATTACAACATTTTTGAGACTGTGGTCACCTTTGATAGAGGGTGGTGGGAACAGCCACAAAATTAGAGTTTCCAGGTTCCCCCCCAAGTTACTGGTGGTGGGGGGCCGGTAGAGTTCCTAGCTCCAAGATGGGAAACTCCTGGAGATTAGGTGGTGGAGCCGGGGGATGGGAAGGAGGAGGAGGAGAAGGAGGAGAAGGAGAAGGAGGAGGAGGAGGAGCAGGAGGAGGAGGAGGAGGAGAAGAAGAAGAGGAAGAGGAGGAAGAGGAGGAGGAGGAGGAGAAGAAGAAGAAGAGGAAGAGGAGGAAGAGGAGGAGGAGGAGGAGAAGAAGAAGAAGAAGAGGAAGAGGAGGAAGAGGAGGAGGAGAAGAAGAAGAAGAGGCAGAGGAGGAAGAGGAGGAGGAGGAGAAGAAGAAGAGGAGGATGAGGAGGAGGAGGAGGAGAAGAAGAAGAGGAAGATGAGGACGAGGAGGAGGAGGAGAAGAAGAAGAAGAAGAAGAGGAAGAGGAGGAGGAGGAGGAGGAGAGGAAGAGGAGGAAGAGGAGGAGGAGGAGGAGGAGGAGAAGAAGAAGAAGAAAAGGAAGAGGAGGAAGAGGAGGAGGAGGAGGAGGAGGAAGAGGAGGAGATTGGATTTATACTCCACCCTTCACTCAGAGTCTCAGAGTGGCTTACAAAATTCTTTCCCTCCCCTTTCCACAACAGACACCAGAAGAAGAAGAAGAAGAAGAAGAAGAAGAAGAAGAAGAAGAAGAAGAAGAAGAAGAAGAAGAAGAAGAAGAGGAGGAGGAGGAGGAGGAGATTGGATTTATACCCCACCTTTCATTACCCAGAGAAGTCTCAGAGCGGTTTACAATCTCTTTTCCCTTCCCCTCCCCACAACAGACACCCTGCAAGGTAGGCGGGTCTGAGAGAGCTCTGACAGAAACGGCTCTTTTCCAAGAACAGCTGTGCCAGAGCTTGTGACTGACCCAAGGTCACATCAGCAGCTGCGAGTGGAGGAGTGGGGAATCAAACCTGGTTCTCCCCAGATTACAGTCCGCGTACTTAACCACTACACCAAACTGGCTCTCCCTGTGAAGTAGATGGGGCTGAGAGAGCTCTTTCGGGGACTGCTCTTGAGAGAATAGTTCTGAAGGAAGTTGCGACTGACCCAAGGTCACACCAGCAGCTGCATGTGGAGGAGTGGGGAATCAAACCCAGTTCTCCCAGATTAGAGTTCGTGCTCCTAACCACTACACCAAACTTGCAAGGGCCCCATAGGGATACGATGCCCTAGAGAGTCCCCCCTTCAGAGCAGCCGTTTCCTCCAGGGGAACTGATCTCTGTAGTCTGGAGATGAGCTGTAATTCCGGGGGATCCCCAGGTCCCTCCTGGAGGCTGGCATCCCTATACCATGTGGCTGCCACAGGAGGCACAGCCTGACATACAGAGGGAGCCCAAAGCGCGGGAGAGAAATATTGGAACATCCGGTTACTATAGCAGAGTTTTGCCCCGTCATAGAAACATGATCCTGAGTGCAGAAAATAAATCTCCCGGGAAGTATATTGCAAAAAAATGGTAACCGTACAGTTCTTCAAGTAAATCCAGTTCCCATTCAGTTTGCAGTCGAAAGGAAGAGAAAAAGAAGCCCACTCGGAAGAGTCTCAGAATCATAGAGTCGGAAGGGACCTCCAAGGGTCATCTAGTCCAACCCCCAGCACGAGGCAGGAAATTCACAAAGACTTCCCCTCCACATCCCCCAGTGACCGCTGTTCCACGCCCAGAAGATGGCCAAAGAAACTCCAGGATCTCTGGCCAAACTGGCCTGGAGAAAAATTGCTTCCTGACCCCAAAGTGGTGACCAGCATTTCCCTGGGCGTGTCAGAAAGGGTCACGAGAACTAAGCCCTGAGGCAGCCCGTCCTGCCCTCCCTTCTCGTGATCTGTCTAAGTTCACAGAATCAGCATTGCTGTCAGAGGGCCACCTGGCCTCTGTTGGGAAACCTCCCAAGAAGGAGAGCCCACCACCTCCCAAGGAAGTCTGTTCCCCTGAGGAACCGTTCTGACTGTCAGGAGTAGTAATAGTAGCAGTGGTAGTAAAATTTATTGTGTAGCCATTGGCCATTACAATTTAAAACAATATACAAATTAGACAACTTACAGCACTGGAATTTGAATTAGATTTAAAATAGAATAACCTCTAAAAACTCTGCACATTCGGAATTTAAATTAATTAAAATCTTAAATATAGATACCCATCTCCAGAAACACCCGGTTCTCCCAGCGTCAAACATTGCCGTTTTACATTGCCGTTTTACAGTTCAATTTAATTTTTCTACATTCTTGGCCCTGATTTTACTAGCCGCTAAGGCGAGGGAGTGCTACCTTATAGGAAACTGTAGGGTCTGCATCTGACAGCAGATATATTAAATTATCGATACCAGAAAAAATTTGCAATTGATCTATTATTGCAGTCAAAGAATTTACATTTCTAACTGTCAGGAAGTTACATTTCTGAATGTCAGGAAGACTGGGCCAACCTGAAAAATCAATAGTGGCTGAACATAGCCTAACCCAAACAGGACATAACACTTGGTTCCAAGACACTGAAAGACTGGAAAACACTTCCAATTACCATGTCAGATTACACAGAGAAGCCATTGAAACTCATAAACATAAACACAGTTTCAACAGGAAAGAAGAGAGTTAAAAAATAAATAGGACATGGTTTCCTGTCCTGAAAAACACAAAAGGCTCTACACCTGACAATAGCACTACAGATAAGATTAGAGTTTCAATAGCCATGCCACACACAAAAGAACCTCCTCAGGAAACAGGAAACAATCCATAGACAAAAGAACCTCCTCAGGAAAGCTCCTCCATTAGCCTTGTTCACAGCCTGGAGAACTCCTACAAGATTTTGGGGAATTTCAGACAGATGATATAATCCGGAAGAGGAACGGTTCCCAAACGGTTTCTGGTCTGGCATTTCAGACAGAACCGTTTTAGAACCGGTTCCCTACCGGAATATATTTGTAATTTCACACAGAATCGCTTCTGTCCCGTTCAGGAAACGGGGCTGAAGCGTTTTACCTGTCAACCGCTTCCAAGTAGTCATCAGTTTCTTCTCCCGGATCCGATACGCTTTTTTCCCGCCTTTTTTCGCCCGCGCGGGCGATCTGCGGCTTTTTTTTTTTTTAACGTTCGCTTTAGAGCGCTATAACGCTATAGCGCAATAGCGCAATAGCATCATAGCAACCCCATTGGAATGCCTGCAGTGTTGTTTATATCACTATAGCGCTATAGCGCTCTAAAGCGAACATTTTTTTTAAAAAAAAGGCATGGCGGGAACCGGCGGGAAAACAAAGCAGTGCAATCTGAATTGCCAAACCGCTTCTGATTCGGCTCTTTTCCGGTCAGGGAAAGCCATGTGTGAAATGGCAGCCCTGTACCGGTTTACTTCAAGACGAATCAGAAACGGCTTCAAACCGACAGTGTCTCGGTAATGTGAAATTCCATAATGACTCAGCCCTACCCCACCTTCCAGGGTAGATATAAATTACCTGCCTACCATTTTTCTGCTCACCATGACACAGACAGTACTCCATCTTTCTGTGTTATACCCAGGGCTTTTTTTGTAGAAAAAGCCCAGCAGGAACTCATTAGCATAATAGGCCACACCCAACAGCAGAAACTTATTAGCATATTAGGCCACACCCCCATGTTACCAGAAGTGTGGTCATTCAGCCCCACCTACTTTTTGCTTCTTATTCTGTTTACATTGTTTGTTGTCAAAATCCAGGGCTTCTTTTGTAGCAGGAACTCCTTTGCCTGTTAGGCCACACACCCCCTAATGTAGCCAATCCTAATCAGTTTCTGCTGTTGGGTGTGGCCTATTATACTAATTAGTTCCTGCTGGGCGTGGCCAACTCGGGAGCCAGCCAGAACTCCGTTCCTCTGTGTTCCTGCCCCAAAATAGCCCTGGTTATACCTCTGAGGATGCCAGTCACAGCTACTGGTGAAACATCAGGTCCTACAATGCCAAGACCACGGCCACACAGCCCGGAAAATCTACAGCAACTAATGTCAGGAAGTCCTTCCTAATGTTTAGCCGAAAACTCTTCTGCTTTAATTTCAACCCGTTGGTTCTGATCCGACCTTCTGGGGCGACAGAAAACAACTGCTTTCCCCATCACAAATAGCCAGCTAATCCAGCGCCATGTGTGTGGGAGTATGAGGGTACTTTATCCACAGGAGAGACCTGCAGAGAGACATGTGTCTCCATGGAAGGCCATGTGAAGAGAGGGAGGGGATAAAGTTCGGAGGGCTCAGAGGGCAGCTCCTGGGTTAAGACAAAGAGAGGGGCACCCCATTCAAGGAGATAGCACCCATACACTCTTAGAGTGATGTAGCGCCCCCTAGCGTCCAGGCATGCTGAGACATTCACTCCAACAAGAAGAGGCATAATTTATAGCTAGCCATACCTGATACACTCATGCCAGTTTACAAATGGCCACTGGAAGATCAAACCACAGAACCCTGTCAATCCCTTTTAAATGCAAAACTCGTCAACCACCGCAGTGTTCCGCTCCGGGCGTCTCCTTGGCAGTGCAGCAAACGCAACGGCCAGGGACCGTGCCCCGGGGCCAAATAAACACCATTTCTCCCTCTCACCTGTTGAGACCGTGGCTTGTAGGGCGAACTGCTCTCCAGGTCAGCCAGGATGCTGGTCAAGGAGTCGATTTCCGCATCCAGGCTGGAGCGCCTCTCCTCCAGCGTCTTGGCCCCGGGATTGACCTAAGAAAGGCATGAGATGAGATCTTGCTCAGGAAAGCAAATCCAACATTTGTCAGTACTTGACAAGAAGAAGAAGAAGAAGAAGAAGGAGGAGGAGGAGGAGGAGGAGGAGGAGATTGCATTTATACCCCACCCTTCACTACCCAAAGGAGCCTCAGGGCGGCTTACAAATCCCTTTCCCTTCCCCTCCCCACAACAGACACCCTGTGAGGTAGGTGGGGCTGAGAGAGAGCTCTCTCCAGAACTGTCCTTGAGAGAAGAGCTCTGACAGAAACTATGGCTTGCCCAAGGTCATCTAGCAGCTGCAAGTGGAGGAGTGGGGATTGAAACCCGGTTCTCCCAGATTAGAGTCCGCGCTTCTAACCACCACACCAAACTGGCTCTCAGTTGCCAATCTGCCCAATACCCATTCTGTATATGGAAAACAGCTGGATACAAGTCCAGCAGCACTTTAGAGACGATCAAGTTTTTCTGGGTAGGAGCTTTCGAGAGGCAAGAGGGAGATCTTTGAGTCCTTCTATCCCAGTCAGAAGGTGGGAAGGGTGTTGCAAAGCAAGGAACTCAGGTTGCAAAGATACAGTGCCCATAGGTGCCCATTCCAGTTCCATGACTCTATTTAAGCTTGTCAGGAATGCTCTAGGCTTATTAGATACCCTGAATGGGTGTCTCCTGAGGAGGTTCTTTTGCATATGGATAGTTTCCTGAGAAGGTTTTCCTGTTTCCTTTTTTTTTACCATTTTATTTATATTTTTAAGAATACAACATTGTCTTGTAGGAGTTCTCCAGGCTATGAACAAAGCTAATGGAAGAGCTTTCCTGAGGAGGTTCTTTTGCCTGTGGATTGTTTCCTGAGGAGGTTTTCCTGTTTCCTGAGGAGGTTCTTTTGCGTGTGGCATGGCTGTTGAAATTCTAATCCTTATCTGTAGTGCTATTGTCAGGCGTGGAGCCTTTTGTGTTTTTCAGGGCAGGAAACCATGTCTATGTTTATGAATTTCAATGGCTGTGTAATCTGATATGGTAATTGGATGTGTTGTCCAGCCTTTCAGTGTCTTGGAAGAAAATACTGTGTCCTGTTTGGGCAACGCTATGTTCAGCCACTGCTGATTTTTCGGGTTGGCCAAGTCTGCAGTGTCTTTGGTGTTCTTTCTCTGTTCTCATGTTCTTCTTTCTTTCTCTGCTACCCTCCAAGCCTACTCAGGGAGGGGAACATTGGCCGGGAAAGGGATTGCCTGCCTCCCCTTCGCTTTCCCAGCCGCCCTGCCAGGAGCCACACAATACGTGTGAAAGAGCCACATGCGACTCCCGAGGTGCAGTTTGGCTACCTTTGTTCTAGAGTAAACATCTGGATTACAGCAGAGCGGAGATGTGAATGGAGTGTGAATCAAACATAGCTGACCGAGGTTTCTGAATCTCAGGAGGCAACAACGGTGATGGTGGAGATAAATAGGACGGCAACACAATTCTGGTCTATTGGAAGCCAACACCTAAAAGGCACTGCTGACTATCAATCTTCCCAACTATTCCCACAGGATGTCCCTCCTCCCCACCCTAAGAAACACTCCACTCCTGATCAGAAAAACCTCCAACTGCACACATGTACACCCAGCTCTCCAGGGTCTCAGGCAGAGGTCTTTCCCTTCACCTACTGCCTGGTCCTTTTTAACTGGAGATGATGCCGGGGATTGAACCTGGGACCTTCTGCATGCCAGGCAGAGGCTCTTCCACTGAGCCACAGCCCCTCTTTACAGCTCTCCGGGGTCTCAGGCGGAGGTCTTTCCCATCACCTCCTGCCTGGTCCTTTTCAACTGGAGATGCCAGGGATTGAACCTGGGACCTTCTGCATGCCAGGCAGAGGCTCTTCCACTGAGCCACAGCCCCTCTTTACAGCTCTCCAGGGTCTCAGGCGGAGGTCTTTCCCATCACCTCCTGCCTGGTCCTTTTCAACTGGAGATGCCAGGGATTGAACCTGGGACCTTCTGCATGCCAGGCAGAGGCTCTTCCACTGAGCCACAGCCCCTCTTTACAGCTCTCCAGGGTCTCAGGCAGAGGTCTTTCCCATCACCTCCTGCCTGATCCTTTTAACTGGAGATGCCGGGGGTTGAACCTGGGACCTTCTGCATGCCAAGCAGAGGCTCTTCCACTGAGCCACGGCCCCTCTTTACAGCTCTCCAGGGTCTCAGGCGGAGGTCTTTCCCATCACCTCCTGCCTGATCCTTTTAACTGGAGATGCCGGGGATTGAACCTGGGACCTTCTGCATGCCAGGCAGAGGCTCTTCCACTGAGCCACAGCCCCTCTTTACAGCTCTCCAGGGTCTCAGGCGGAGGTCTTTCCCATCACCTCCTGCCTGGTCCTTTTCAACTGGAGATGCTGGGGGTTGAACCTGGGACCTTCTGCATGCCAGGCAGAGGCTCTTCCACTGAGCCACAGCCCCTCTTTACAGCTCTCCAGGGTCTCAGGCGGAGGTCTTTCCCATCACCTCCTGCCTGGTCCTTTTCAACTGGAGATGCCGGGGATTGAACCTGGGACCTTCTGCATGCCAAGCAGAGGCTCTTCCACTGAGCCACGGCCCCTCTTTCCAGCTCTCCAGGGTCTCAGGCGGAGGTCTTTCCCATCACCTCCTGCCTGATCCTTTTAACTGGAGATGCCGGGGGTTGAACCTGGGACCTTCTGCATGTCAGGCAGAGGCTCTTCCACTGAGCCACGGCCCCTCTTTCCAGCTCTCCAGGGTCTCAGGTCGAGGTCTTTCCCATCACCTCCTGCCTGGTCCTTTTAACTGGAGATGCCGGGGACTGAACCTGGGACCTTCTGCATGCCAGGCAGAGGCTCTTCCACTGAGCCACAGCCCCTCTTTACAGCTCTCCAGGGTCTCAGGCGGAGGTCTTTCCCATCACCTCCTGCCTGATCCTTTTAACTGGAGATGCCGGGGATTGAACCTGGGACCTTCTGCATGCCAGGCAGAGGCTCTTCCACTGAGCCACAGCCCCTCTTTACAGCTCTCCAGGGTCTCAGGCGGAGGTCTTTCCCATCACCTCCTGCCTGGTCCTTTTCAACTGGAGATGCTGGGGGTTGAACCTGGGACCTTCTGCATGCCAAGCAGAGGCTCTTCCACTGAGCCACGGCCCCTCTTTACAGCTCTCCAGGGTCTCAGGCGGAGGTCTTTCCCATCACCTCCTGCCTGGTCCTTTTCAACTGGAGATGCTGGGGGTTGAACCTGGGACCTTCTGCATGCCAGGCAGAGGCTCTTCCACTGAGCCACAGCCCCTCTTTACAGCTCTCCAGGGTCTCAGGCGGAGGTCTTTCCCATCACCTCCTGCCTGATCCTTTTAACTGGAGATTCTGGGGGTTGAACCTGGGACCTTCTGCATGCCAAGCAGAGGCTCTTCCACTGAGCCACGGCCCCTCTTTCCAGCTCTCCAGGGTCTCAGGCGGAGGTCTTTCCCATCACCTCCTGCCTGATCCTTTTAACTGGAGATGCCGGGGGTTGAACCTGGGACCTTCTGCATGCCAAGCAGAGGCTCTTCCACTGAGCCACGGCCCCTCTTTCCAGCTCTCCAGGGTCTCAGGCGGAGGTCTTTCCCATCACCTCCTGCCTGATCCTTTTAACTGGAGATGCCGGGGATTGAACCTGGGACCTTCTGCATGCCAGGCAGAGGCTCTTCCACTGAGCCACAGCCCCTCTTTACAGCTCTCCAGGGTCTCAGGCGGAGGTCTTTCCCATCACCTCCTGCCTGATCCTTTTAACTGGAGATGCCGGGGATTGAACCTGGGACCTTCTGCATGCCAGGCAGAGGCTCTTCCACTGAGCCACAGCCCCTCTTTACAGCTCTCCAGGGTCTCAGGCGGAGGTCTTTCCCATCACCTCCTGCCTGGTCCTTTTCAACTGGAGATGCTGGGGGTTGAACCTGGGACCTTCTGCATGCCAAGCAGAGGCTCTTCCACTGAGCCACGGCCCCTCTTTACAGCTCTCCAGGGTCTCAGGCGGAGGTCTTTCCCATCACCTCCTGCCTGGTCCTTTTCAACTGGAGATGCTGGGGGTTGAACCTGGGACCTTCTGCATGCCAGGCAGAGGCTCTTCCACTGAGCCACAGCCCCTCTTTACAGCTCTCCAGGGTCTCAGGCGGAGGTCTTTCCCATCACCTCCTGCCTGATCCTTTTAACTGGAGATTCTGGGGGTTGAACCTGGGACCTTCTGCATGCCAAGCAGAGGCTCTTCCACTGAGCCACGGCCCCTCTTTCCAGCTCTCCAGGGTCTCAGGCGGAGGTCTTTCCCATCACCTCCTGCCTGATCCTTTTAACTGGAGATTCCGGGGGTTGAACCTGGGACCTTCTGCATGCCAAGCAGAGGCTCTTCCACTGAGCCACGGCCCCTCTTTACAGCTCTCCAGGGTCTCAGGCTGAGGTCTTTCCCATCACCTCCTGCCTGATCCTTTTAACTGGAGATGCCGGGGATTGAACCTGGGACCTTCTGCATGCCAAGCAGAGGCTCTTCCACTGAGTCACAGCCTCTCCCCTAAACCTGGAGGGGTTTAATTGGCTGTCTACTTCCAGCAATATTCAAAACAGTGCCTCCAGCAATGGGTTATATAATCTCCCTACATTATTTTTAAAACAAGAAGAAGGGAAAACAGACTGGAAATTCCCTCCTGATCTGACTCTCATTTTTTTTTTTTTGGGGGGGGGGGTGTTCAGTCCCAATTCCCCAACAGGACTCTCAGGATCATCATCCGCTCTGATTACATCTCAACGCCGCCCAGCTGTCACATCCGATAGACTTGGACATGGGGTCGGATACGTCTCGGCAGAGCGCATGTCCTCGATTTGAAAAGCGGTTGTTTGCTTTCCCTGTCTTCCTTCGCAGGGCAGGAAGATGCAGAACGGGTGTTTCTTGGTCTCCCGCCAGCCGGCTGGGATTTGGTATTGGGCCACGCTCTGGCTTAAAATTGGTCTGTCTCCCTGTCCCTTTGCTTTCTTGGGTGTTGTTGGGAGAGGTGGTGGCGGGGAGACATTCGGAAAGAAGAGAGAAGAAAAAATGGATTTGTGAGAAAGAAGAGGAGAAGAAGAGACTGGATTTATACACTGCTCTTCACTTAGCGTCACAGAGGGAGAAGAAGAAGAAGAAGAAGAAGAAGAAGAAGAAGAAGAAGAAGAAGAAGAAGAAGAAGAAGAAGAAGAAGAAGAAGAAGAAGAAGAAGGAGGAGGAGGAGGAGGAGGAGGAGGAGGAGGAGAGGAAGAGGAAGAGGAGGAGGAGGAGAGGAGGAGGAGAGGAGGAGGAGGAGGAGGAGGAGGAGGAGGAGGAGAGGAAGAGGAAGAGGAGGAGGAGGAGAGGAGGAGGAGAGGAGGAGGAGGAGGAGGAGGAGGTAGAGACTGGATTTATACACTGCTCTTCACTCAGAGTCTCAGAGCGGCAAAGAAGAAGAAGAAGAGGAGGAGGAGATTGGATTTATACACTGCTCTTCACTCAGAGTCTCAGAGCGGCGAAGAAGAGGAGGAGGAGGAGGAGGAGGAGGAGGAGGTAGAGACTGGATTTATACACTGCTCTTCACTCAGAGTCTCAGAGCGGCGAAGAAGAAGAAGAGGAGGAGGAGGAGGAGGAGGAGGAGGAGGAGGAGGAAGAGGAGGAGGAGGAGGTAGAGACTGGATTTATACACTGCTCTTCACTCTGAGTCTCAGAGCGGCGATGAAGAAGAAGAAGAAGAAGAAGAAGAAGAAGAAGAAGAAGAAGAGGAGGAGGAGGAGGAGACTGGATTTATACACTGCTCTTCACTCAGAGTCTCAGAGCGGCGAAGAAGAAGAAGGAGAAGAAGAAGAGCAGGAGGAGGAGGAGGAGGAGGTAGAGACTGGATTTATACACTGATCGTCACTCAGAGTCTCAGAGCAGCGATGAAGAAGAAGAGGAGGAGGAGGAGGAGACTAGATTTATACATTGCTCTTCACTCAGAGTCTCAGAGCGGCGAAGAAGAAGGAGAAGAAGAGGAGGAGGAGGAGGAGGAGGAGGAGGAGACTGGATTTATACACTGCTCTTCACTCAGAGTCTCAGAGCGGCGATGAAGAAGAAGGAGGAGAAGGAGGAGGAGATTGGATTTATACCCTGCCCTTCACTTGGAGTCTCAGAGCGGCTTACAAACTCCTTTCCCTTCCCCTCCCCACAACAGACACCCTGTGCAGTAGGTGGGGCTGAGAGAGCTCTTTCCAGAACTGCCCTTGAGAGAACAGCTCTGACAGGACTATGGCTGTCCCAAGGTCATCCAGCAGCTGCAAGTGGAGGAGCGGGGAATCAAACCCGCTTCTCCCCGATTACAGTCCGCACACTTAACCGCTACACCACACTTAACTGCTACACCAAAACTGGCTCTTACGATCTCCTTCCTTTCCTCTCCCCACACCCTGTTTAACCTCGAAAGGAGACGACAGAGAGGTGATAGGATAACCATCTTCAAGTACTTGAAAGGCTGTCATATTATAGAGGATGGGGAGGAGTTGTTCTCTGTTGCCCCAGAAGGTCAGACCAGAACCAACGGCTTGAAACTAAATCAGAAGAGTTTTTGGCTAAACACTAGGAAGAACTTCCTGACAGGCAGAGCGGTTCCTCAGTGGAACGGGCTTCCTCGGGAGATGGTGGGCTCTCTTTCTTTGGAAGTTTTCAAACAGAGGCTAGATGGCCACCTGCCAGCAATGCTGATTCTGTGAAATGAGGCAGATCATGAGAAAGGAGGGCAGGAAGGGTTGCCTCGGGGCTTAGTACTCGTGGCCCTTTCTTACACGCCCTGGGAAATGCTGATCGCCACTTTGGGGTCAGGAAGCCGTTTTTCTCCAGGCCAGATTGGCCGGGGATCCTGGAGGGGGTTTTCTTGCCATCTTCTGGGCATGGAACAGGGGTTACTGGGTGTGTGTGTGTGTGGGGGTAATTGTGAATTTCCTGCATTGTGCAGGGGTTGGACTAGATGACCCTGGAGGTCCCTTCCAACTCCATGATTTTATGATTGTAAGCCTATCGTTATCACCAGCCTGCGATTCCAGCTGCTCTTTCTGTAGAATGAAAACGAGCTACCAAAGACTCCGTCGTCGTGTCTCTCTGCTAAGTTCTCAGCGGCAAATAGAACAGAAAAATGGAGCAAGTCGCTATTTGTTCTTCTTCCCCACCGCACTCCACGTGAGGAGGCCCCCGCGGTCGCTTTGGGGGAGGAAGAAAGAGAGAAAGGCCCATCAAGAGGACCATTAAATCTCTCCAAGGTAATAACGCTCTTGCTGACGGGGAGTAACTTCAGAGAAGCCTCTTCGCTCCCTCTCTTAATTAATAAAATTACAGCTCAGAGCCTCATTATTGATAATTCTGGCCACTGTCTGAGCTTCCCGTCTTTGTGCCTGCTCCCACCCCCACCAACCTTAATTCTCTCCCAAATGCAGCACGAATTAACGTTTAATTAGCCATTAAATAGAATTAACAGTCTCAGATGACATTGTGGCAGGCGGAACAATCTACGGGAAAGGGGGGGCGGGTGGGATTCCGGGCCTGGGAGACAGCAGGAAATAGCCAGCAAGCAGAGCTGCTGAGTCTGGCTACAGAAATTCCTGGAGAGGTCCGGTTGGAGTAGGGTCACCAGGTCCCCCCCACTTGCTGTTGGGGGGAGAGGTTTGCCAGCTTCAGATTGGGGAAGTCCTGGAGATTTGGGGGCGGAACTTGTGGAGGACAGGGACCTCAGTGGGATACAAGGCCAAAGAGTCCGCTCTCCAAAGCATCCATTTTCTCCAGAGGAACTGATCTCTGTATCTAGCTGTATCTGAAGAAATGAGGTTGGTGTCGTGGGTCAGCCAGGGCTCGGTGATAGCGAGGACTCCTCAGGAGAAGAGGAGCCCCATGTTGGCAGCTCTGAGTCTGCGGAAGCTGGCAAGCAGGAAGATGAGCTGCAGGCTTGTCGGGATTCACAGCCAACAGCTGGCGCAGAGCCACCACACCTTCCAGCACTGATTCAACAGGTGAAGCTCAGTTGGTCATTTCCGGCCCTCCAGTATCATCTACACCCTCACAGCACCACAGACGGAGGCTAAGAACAGAACCACAGGAGAGACGACAAAGTGCACGCCTCCTGGCCCAATGCCAGCTGCTTACTGATAGCTAAAATGAGTAGTTGCCAGGATTACTCCCAAGCAGCTAGCTGCAAGCATGACCCTTAGGCATGGGGCTATAAAAACCAGCCAAGAGAGGCTGTTATGTGGCGCGGATACAATGCATACAATAGATGCTCAGCCACTGACTCTGCCTTGCCTGATTTTTCGGAACCCTGACCTTTGGACTGAACGAGACTGCCTTGCCTGACTTTGGGTACCTGATACACTGAGTCTGCTAGTCACTACACAGTGACTCACGAAAGCTCCCACTCTGCCACAAATTTTGTTAGTCTTTAAGGTGCTCCTGGACTCTAGCCCTTTTCTAGCCTATTGGTGGCGCTGCAAAATTAGGATATAGCCCTTTGGCATTCAAATATACATGGATGAGAATGCATAGCTTTCCCCACTATGGGATACTTTAAGCTATGGAAAAATTGACCAGTTTACTTAAGTTGGTGAAACCAATTCTGATAGTTGTTATGTATTTTGTATTATTTTGTTATGTAGCCTTCAGGTTCCAAAGGTGGTAAACCATCAAAACCCTTAAAACAAGTTGTAAAAATACATATTACTAAAACAAAGAAGAACACATAAAGAAGGAGATTCAGTAATGGAAAGTTATACAAAAGAGATAAGTACCCACTGAGAGCCAGTTTGGTGTAGTGGTTAAGTGTGCAGAATCTAATCTGGGAGAACCGGGTTTGATTCCCCACTCCTCCACTTGCAGCTGCTGGATGACCCTGGGCAAACCATAGTTCTGGCACAGCTGTTCTTGAAAAAGAGCAGTTTCTGTCAGAGCTCTCTCAGCCCCACTGACCTCACAGGGTGTCTGTTGTGGGGAAGGGAAGGGAAAAGGAGTTTGTAAGGTGGTCTGAGACTCCCTTGGGTAGAGAAGGGCAGGGCATAAATCCAATCTCCTCCTCCTCCTTTTTCTCCTCCTCTTCTTCTTCTTCTTCTTCAGGGAGAAGCTTGGCTTCATGGCAGAGCTTCTGCTTGGCATGCAGAAGGTGCCAGGTTCCGTATCCAGGAATGGGCCTATGCTCTATGATAGTGTTGGCAGCTCCTCATTGGGAAAGTCCTGGAGATGTTGCTCTGAGACTCCCTTGGGTAGTGAAGGGCGGGGTATAAATCCAATCTCCATCTCCTCCTCTTCCTCTTCCTCTTCTTCTTCTTCTTCTCCTCCTCCTTCTGGTGGAAGACAATGATGGGGAGGGATACAGACAAATCTCCCTAGGGGTAGGATTGCCACCCTCCAGGCGGCACCTGGAGATGTCCTGCTAGGACAAATGCGGTTGGACTAGATGACCCTGGAGGTCCTTCCTAACTCTATGATTCTGTGATCTCCATGTGACAGGGGTCATTTCCCCTCGAGTAAATGGCAGCTTTGGAGGGTGGACTCTCTGGCATTGTATCCTGCTGAGGTCTCTCCCCTCCCCTCCCCAAACCATGCTCTCCCCACGCTGCACCCCCCCCCCTGCCCAAATCTCCAAGTATTTCCCAATCCGGAGCTGGCACTCCTGTCCTGGGGAAGAGAAATCCGTCATTCGGATGCTCTGGCCAAGAAGCCACCTCAGGTTGCCACCTACCCAGCCTCAGGTGGTGAGGGTGTGCCCCAAAAGCCCCCCTCAAGAAGAGAGTGATGGCGGGTTGGCTCATATGGGAAAAGCTGATCCTGGCAACAGCCAGGGCCAGGGCCTTCTCAGTGGCGGCCCCGTACTGGCAGAACGAGCTCCCTGAAGAGATCAGGGACCTGCGAGACCTTTTACAGTTCTGCAGGGCCTGCAAGACGGAGCTCTTCCACCAGGCTTCCGGTTAGGGAGCCGCCATCACCACCACCACCACCACCATCATCGCTAAAGAAAGAGAGAGAGCCCGGCCGCGTATACATGACACAGACCGAGAACTGATGAACAAAGTAGACCAGAGACCATATTAACAGAACCGTTGCTGCCATCCCAAAAGCATTTGTACACAGCCAGCTGGCATTTTGGATTGTTTTTAGATGGTTTCATTTATGTCATAGTTGTTCTTATGTTTGTCTTTCATTAGCTGCCCTGTAATTTCTGTGATAACCTTTACATACTTTAGATATAGTTTTATCGTAACGTGAATTTCCATTCCTACTTTATCCTGAGCAACACGATAATCAGTGACAGAACTCCCAACTAGGGTTGCCAGCCTCCAGGTGGGACGTGAGGATCCCCTGGGATTACAGCTCATCTCCAGACAATGGAGGTCAGTTCCCCTGGAGGAAATGGCTGGTTGGGAGGGTGGGCTCTGTGGCACTGTACCCCACTGAGGTCCCTGCCCTCTCCTGGCTCCACCCCCAAATCTCCAGGGATCTCCCACCATGGATCTGTTAGCAGCCAAATCCCTCTTGTGGAAGGGCAGTCTTGAATAAGATGCCCCTCTTTAATTATCACCCCACAAATCATGCATGTACTGTTCAGCCTGGCCTAGAATTGGAAACAACGTGGAGCTGGAAACAAACAAAATGGATGCTGGTCAGAGACAAGCCTGAGAAACTATTTTGGGTAGGTGACTCAGGGTACTGACATGCTAATGGTGCCCCTCCCTACCCTCAACGAGATACTTAATCTAAACAATGGGTTTCTCAGGAAAGACAGTACCCCACCTTGATGTGACCTCATCACACCTGGTCACACTTCCCCTTGCCCATTCACCCTACTTAGCAGGCTATTCATATAACCCAATAGTCTCTCCCATCTTGTATTCAACGATCATCAGAGAATATTAACACTTTCAGTTTACACCAGACAATCACGTCAAGTGCCATTAGCAGCTCTCATGCAAACTGTCATGAGTTTCCTTAGGTCTTTCTCTACCCTGGAAAATCCAATCAAAGTATTGTTGTAGGGACACATATGCCAGACTGCCTTAGGCCTAATTCTTCCTATAATTGGACACACTCTGCCCTGTGCAGTGTGTGGATGTTCTCAGTGCTAAACATTGCTCTCCCGCTCTCTGTGGGTTTCTTCCTTCTCTCCAGGAAACGCTGGCCGCTTCTCTTGCTGCTTTCCAAGGACCTCGCTTCTCCAAGACTTGGTAAATATTGCCCTCCCTGAATCACTTTCCCCACTACTCCCTTTTATTTTCCTCTTAGTTAAGTGTGTGTCTGTGTGTGTCCCCGCCATGTGCTTTGTGCGTATGTTTTCTTTTTTCTTCTGTTGTAATAAAACACCTTTCTGGTTGTACTGCAGCCTGGTTTATTTTGAGAGTTCCCTAATGGACCCATTCCCATAAACATTGGTGGAGATCCTCTAATTACCCCCCCCTTGCTTGTCTCCAATTATGCTAATTCCCCCAATTAATCTGGAGACTTCCAATTTGGGTAACACCTGGCAACCCTACCCCCTATTCCCCACCAGCGAGATGAAGTCTTATTATCTTCAGATTGTTTGTGCTCATGCACACTGCCGATTTAAGCAACCAGTAGTTGTATCCTTTCAATACAGCCATTTCAAGGCATGTATTCATCCATCCATCCATCCATCCATCCATCCATCCATCCATCCATCCATCCATCTATCCATCCAGGGCTTTCTTTGTAGAAAAAAGCCCAGCAGGAACTCATTAGCATAACAGGCCACACCCAGCAGCAGAAACTCATTAGCATATTAGGCCACACCCCTGGTAATGCAGCTCCCTCCCAAGATCGGCTTTCCCAAGTGCCCTGCGGCTTGTGGGGCGCATGGGGAACCTGAGGGAAGGAAGGCAGTTTCTGGATCAGCTTCCCCAGGCGCCTTGCAGCTGGGGAACCCAAGGAGGGGAGGCAGTTTAAACTGCCTTCCCTTCCTGGATCGTCTTGGCTTCCCCAGGCACCCCACAGCTTGCAAGATGCCTGGGGAACTCGAGGCGGAGGGAGGCTGTAGGCGTGACCAACTCGGAAGCCAGCCGGAACGCCGTTCCTGTGCGTTCCTCCCCAAAATAGCCCTGCATCCATCCATCCATCTGAATCTGTACCTGAAGAAGTGAACAGTGACTCAGGAAAGCTCATGCCCCGCCCTCCCCAGGCTCCACCCCCAGAGTCTCCAGGTATTTCCCAACCCAGACCTGGCCAACCCCGTCTTCGGCAGTTCTCTGTGTGTCCATCAGAAGAGACGTCTCCTTACCTCAACATGGAAAAGTGCTTGATCCGGAGGAGGCGGAGGGGGGAAAGCACTAGGAGGCGGCAGGAGGCTCTCGGTGTCTTCCGACGGAGGGGGTGGTGGTGGAGGGAAATCACCTGCAGGCGTCGAAAGGGAGAAAGGAAGGTTCAAGGTGGAGAAGTGTTGTACTCCATGCATGCTGAAACTCTGGAGAAGCAAACTATGGAAGAGACGGTGCAGACTTCCTACAAGGGGCCTATGAAAAGACACTCATTTCTCTGCTGCCATCCCAAAGGATGCTGCCTCTGAACATGGAGGTTCTAGTCAGACATCACGGCTAACAGCCACGGGTCAGCCTGCCTGCCATTGCAAATTGATCAAATCAATTGATCAAATCCCCTTTAAGAGTCCTTTGAGCTCAGAGCCATTATTATTACTATATTATTATTTATTATTAATATTTATTATTACTAAAAAATTTTAGACCTGCCCCCATTGTGTGGATTTTTTGATCCACACCTAACCGTCAAGTTCAGAATTACATATGTATTTATTTAAACATTTATATCCCACCATTCCTCATGACTGCAAAGCAGCAACTAGAATGAAAAGGGCAACTAGGATGATAAAAGGGCTGGAACACTTTCCCTATGAAGAATGGTTAAAGCACTTGGGGCTCTTTAGCTTGGAGAAATGACTGCTGAAGGGGTGACATGATCGAGGTTTATAAGATTATGCGTGGGATTGAGCAGGTCGAGAAGGAGGTCCTTTTCCCCCTTTCAAACAGTACAAGAACTCGTGGGCACTCCATGAAGTTGCTGAGCGGTCAGATTAGAACAGATAAAAGGAAGTCCTTCTTCACCCAAAGAGTGATTCACACATGGAATTCACCGCCACAGGGGGTGGTGGCGGCTACAAGCATGGACAGCTTCAAGCAGGGATTGGATCAACATATGCAGCAGAGGTCCATCAGTGGCTATTAGCCACAAGGTATAGATAAGGACTCTCAGCCTGGGGCAAGGGATGCTCTATATTCTTGGCGCTGGGGGGGGGAACAGTGGGAGGGCTTCTGGAGTCCTGGCCCCACTGCTGGACCTCCTGATGGCACCTGGCACTTTTGGCCACTGTGTGACACAGAGTGTTGAACTGGATGGTCCATTGGCCTGATCCAACATTGGCTTCATTTATGTTCTTACATGAATTCTCAGTCTGTGGCAAGAGATGCTCTATATTCTTGGTGCTTTGGGTGGGGGTCAACAGTGGGAGGGCTTCTAGTGTCCTGGCCCCACTGCTGGACCTCCTGAGGGCACCTGGTATTTTTGGCCACTGTGTGACACAGAGTGTTGGACTGGATGGGCCATTGGCCTGGTCCAACATTGGCTTCTCTTCTGTTCTTCTGTTCTTATAATAGTTCACAACATTTTCAGTTGAAAGCAAAAATCAAACAGTGATCACAAATCCCCCCCTCCATAAAACATGCCTGCTATTGAAACCCCTTAATTACATCTCGCGACAGCAAGTTTGGCCCATTTATTGTGTGTTGTGTAAAGAACCACCTGTGAATGGTGTGCTTATTTATTTATTTGTTACATTTATTGCCTACCCTCCCTGCAAACGGGCTCAGGGTGGCTCACACTGCTTGGCGCAGTGTGCCAAGATTCATATAAACATTTAAAACCATTTAAAACAATCAACAAATTGCAGTTAAAGCGCACACAGTAGTTATTAAGGCAAGATGGCGTGCCATATAATGCAGGCTCAAAGCACTCCACTCAGCCGTCTCCTGTTCTTCAAGGCGGTTTGGCTCGATCTCAACTGCGATCAGCCTACGCAGCTGCTAGATAAAGTCCTGGTGGAAGAGCTCCGTCTTGCAGGCCCTGCGGAACTGCACAAGATCCCGCGGGGCCCCGAGCTCCTCCGGGAGCTCATTCCACCAGTAAGGAGCTGCCACTGAAAAGGCCCTGGCTCTGGTAGCCACGAGCCTGGCCTCCCTGGGGCCTGGGATAACCAGTCGGTGTTGTGCCACCAACCGTAGTGCTCTCTGGGGTATATACGGGGAAAGGTATGTTCTATAAGACTTGATTTATTCAGTATGTTTGAAACTGCAACTCCCGAGCTCTTGTTAGAAAAGTGGTATATAAACGTATTAAATAAACTACTGCATCGTTTGGAACGGCCTTCTGGCAGCGTAAGAGGCTAAAATGCAGGGGTTGCCAAAACCTTGCGTGGAAAGCGAGTAAGGCCAGGTGGGGCTTGTCTGAAGGAGGGCTTCTGATTGGCTGTACAGGTAAAAGGCATCCTGTTAAAGAGAGTGTCTGCCTTACATAATAAGAACATAAGAGAAGCCCATGTTGGATCAGGCCAACGGCCCATCCAGTCCAACACTCTGTGCCACACAGTGGCCAAAACCCAGGTGCCATCAGTAGGTCCAGCAGTGGGGCCAGGATACTAGAAGCCCTCCCACTGTTGCCCCCACCCCCAGCACCAAGAAGACAGAGCATCCCTTGCCCCAGACTGAGAGTTCCTATCTATACCTTGTGGCTAATAGCCACTGATGAAGAAGAAGAAGAAGAGATTGGATTTATACCCCACCCTTCACTGCCCAAAGGCGTCTCAGAGCGGCTTACAAACTCCTTTCCCTTCCCCTCCCCACAACAGACACCCTGTGAGGTAGGCGGGGCTGAGAGAATTCTAACACAAACTGTCCTTGAGAGAACAGCTGTGCAAGAGCTTGTGACTGACCCAAGGTCACATCAGCAGGTGCAAGCGGAGGAGTGGGGAATCAAACCCGGTTCTCGCAGATAAGAGTCCG